>WIPJ01000074.1:300335-321866 GCA_018155075.1 Cassiopea andromeda
TAACATTCATACAGGTAGCCAATCCATTGATCACCCCACAACCATTAACACTGATCATACTTCAATAAGAAAGATAGATGTTCATGCAGGAGGAGTAGTGGCTATTGGTAAACATGCACAAGTCCTTATCAATAAAGGTACATAGAAATTTACCCTCTTTCTCTCATGATATACAGCAATGCCAATTACTGAGAAGAACAGAATAAAATCCTAAAGATGAACTGGAAAATTTGAAATGTTAAGCTATTCTTTATTATTTCTAGGTGAATATCTGGATGCAAGTATGCAATAATTAATTCTCTGGTGACCACCAGTAATAATTGATATCATTATTGGTACATATGACATCACCATTATGATTTGATAGAAATTAGCACATAGGTAATTTAAGTACGGGATGGGCCAAAGAGTGACAATAGGAAGGCAGTGGAACTTGAAATTGCAAAAAAGAGTGCAGTATGAAAGGTGAATTGTCATAAGAAATTTTGCTGGTTAATGCTTATTTGCTTAAAGTAAAACAAGGTGGCATTCTGTTCATTGCTATTGCAGAATGTTTCAAAGAGCAGCGTAACATTTGGTGGAAAGTTTCAACACCAGTAGCTACATTTGTTGGCAGAAAGCTAGAAATAGAAGGGTTGCATGAGAAACTTTTCAAGGCCCATGAAGGCATGGTTGCTATAACAGGACTTGGAGGAATGGGGAAATCTGAATTGGCAAAGAAATATGCAAGTGAAAGAGGTCCTTCATCTTTTCATGGTAATGTTGTTTGGATCACAGCAGAAAGTACAACTTCATTGGCAAATGCTTTTGTTAGTTTATCACAATACTTGGGAATTCGTGACCAAAACATGAGCACTCAAGCAAGGACAGAACTGGTTTATGATAATTTTAGGAATGTAGAGTCTCTTTTTGTCTTTGATAATGCAGAGAAAATGTCCATAATAGCACCTTTCCTACCTTGTAGAAACCCATTAGTAAAAACACCCTATGTCATCATTACATCACAAGTTATGAATTGGCCTGAGACAGTACTGATGGTTCAGTTAAATAATTTAGATGAAAATGATGCTGTTAATTTGATCAAGAAAAATTTCCCCAAAATATGTAGGGATGATGCTGAACAACTAGCAAGAGAATTGCAATGTTTTCCCCTAGCCTTGCAGCAAGCTATTGCATACATAAAGAAATTTAGCAAAAGAAGAAGGTTCACAGTTATTGATTACATTGAAGCATTTCGGAGTAAAACTAAGGCAGTCCTTGATATGGCAATACCATATAGTGAATATGGAAAAACGGTATATGCTACCTGGAATGTGACATTTGACCGGTTGAAGGATGAAGAGACTTACAAGCAGGTAATGAATGTGCTTGGTATGATAGCATTTATGCACGCTGAAGAGATACCATTCACCACATTCTTGGCAAATTCTAACAATGAGGAGGATGAAATTTGGGAGGTAGTAGAAGTCTTAGAGCAATACTGTTTAATAAAGCAAACAAGTTGCAGTGGAACAGATGAAAATGAGGAGGCCATGTTTGCTATCCATCGCCTGGTAAGTAAAACTTTTTTAGAATGAGTTATTCCTTTAATGAGCAAATAGGACAATAAGACAGTCATTCAAATCTATTTATGCAATATTTTCTATTTCACTCTTACATGGCTATATTAACTTAAATAGCTTACATAGTGAATTCTAAGTTCAAATTCTGAGCCGTTTTTCTATAACACTTGAAGAGAAAATTAGAGTTTGATTTCTATCACATTTTGTTATTTTTTGTTGCCCTTTCCACTTTATTTTCATTTGTAGTTGCAGAAAGTGTTGCAGTTAACATTAGAACTCAATGATAAGATGCTACATTTAGAGAAGACTTTGCAGCAAATGCAAAACTTTGTTCTTGGTGGCTTTGAGAATTATTCACGTGATAGAAAATTTATGTATCATGCTATGGCAGCTTGGGATTATGCCAAAAATATTAAACAATTTCAATTGAAGTATTGTTACCTGCCAATTAAAATAGCTGATGCTCTGCTGTACCAAGGAAGATACTCTGAGAGTTTGGATTATGCCACTAAGGAATTTGAATTTTTAACACAAAATTTGGGACAGAATCATCATTCAACATTATCAATGCTTTACAACAAAGCAAGGTAGATAACAGTTTTATTACTTAATAGGGCCTTTTTGACATACTAACTGGGAGGACTTTGCCCCCCCACCCTACCAACAGACCCTCAAATTATAAGAATTTGTCCCCCTCAAGTAAATAGTTAAGTGGCCCAGGGTTGCCAGATGGTCTGGCAACAATGTATGCCAATTTTTATCTAAAAGAGTTACAAAGTGTGCCAAAGTTTTTATCCCAATGCAATGGCATCAAAAGTTTATTGCACATGCACTCAACATCTTTAAAAACTACAAATGTCATATCATTTCTAGATAAATGGCAAGATATGACACAATTTTTAAGATCAGTCTGAACTACAGCTCAGTTGTAATCATTTCATCATATACTCCATCATCTTGTCATCTCCAGTCAACAGCAGTTGCTTTGCTAAAGATAAGAAATTCAGCAAAAAACAATGGAAATGTCAAGTTGTATGAAAGGAGCCAAAAGTGCTCCCAAATTACAAAATGTGCCACTATCAAGGTTTCAGATTTATGGAGCACTAACAGAAGCCAAAATAGGTTAATGTGGCATCCAATGCCCCCAAAATGGCAATTCTGGATGAAACAGCAATCCAAGCCTCAGTTCCATTATTGACAATGATTGCAATGAGCTAATCACAAATAAAAGACATTTTTGCACTTTTTATCATAGGTCTATTGCTGTTCCTGTTGTTGCTGTTGTCCTTTTGGTTTTTAAAATTCTGGCATGGGATAAATTTGGCCTAACAGGACTCATTGACTGACTGAAATTGCATTCTATATCAAAAAGAAAGTAATTTTTTGTCACTTTTTAGATCCCATCATTGTCTGAGCCAATTCCAAGATGCTGTGGAGTTGTATAAAGAAGCAATTGAGAAACAGAAAGCAGCATTGGGTGAAATGCACTGTGATACCCATGCTAGTGAAATTGATTTGGCATTCTGTTACATTGACTTAAAAGAGCCAGAGGTTGAACCCGCAACCACTTTCCTTAGTTTTCATTATTGGCATAATGTTTCATGCACATTTAATGTTGAACCCAGAATGAAATCTAAGGTTATGTCACATATGACAGCTATTTCATAGTTGTAAATCCATATCATCATCACCATCATCATAACCATCATTTTTGACAGTACCACTTTGTTGCTATCAGGGAAACTGGAGCACAGGATCGAAGAGGGCAGTGTCCCTCCTGCCCTCAAAGAACTGGGGGCAAAGGGGGAAAAGTGCCCTTGTTGTGCAGTCTAGTGATACAGTTTTCCACATGTTGTTCATACATTTGCTCTTCCCTCAGGCTTCTCCTCCTCCTATCCTCAGGAATTCATGACCTACATTGAAATGCAACTGTGTTTGGGAGCAAATGCTTGGGAAAAGTAGCCCTTAACTTTAAATTCTGATGTCATTATGACATAATGCTCAGTTCAAGTGCCCTTCTCCAAACTTGTGCCCCCCTCCCTGCCTCCTCCCTGCCTCCTCCCTGCCCTGCTGTGGCCCTGGTTTCTATCACTTAAGCAATGGGATAACCATTATTTTTTATATAAATTTCCATCACAATAAAAGCAACAGAACTTGCCAACTTCTTTATAAATGGCAACCTTAGATTATGAATTCATTAATTTGAATGAGACTTTTGAAGCTCGATCATTACACATTTGAATAACAGCACAACGTCAGTGTGTTGAATTTTTTTCAGATCTCACTGAAGATATTTGATGAGGTTTACTTTAAAAAGAAGCGTTGTGAACAGGTGAATTGTTCAGATAAGAAGGATGTGGTTGAATTGCATGGCTACAGAGACATATACGCAGTCATGTACGGCATGGGTCATGCCTTGCAGTTACTCAAGCGTTACGATGAAGCGGTGGAGCATTACGAGACCTTCTACGAGAAAAGGCGGCAAACGGATGGTGAATGTCATCCAAGAAGGTTGCATGCTGGGAATAAATTGGCTGAAGTGAAAATAGAAAAAGGACAATATGCCGAAGCGCACGAACTGTTAAAAGACGTTTACAAGAAACAAGAAAAGACGCTGGGCGATAGTCACCCACACTGTATGACGACTTGCAAAAATATTATTCGGTGTTTGGAACTTGAAGGAAACATTGAAGAAGCTAGGAGACGTCTTTATGATCTTCGTGAAAAAATGCAAAAGATACTAGGCCTAGAGCACATGGACACGAAGAAGTTAGAAAAAATGATTAAGGACTTCAATTTGAAGCATTAATGTAATTTTATGTGTGAAATGTTTTACATTCATTGCGAGATGCAACAATAGTCGCCATAAGACCTGGTTCACTTTACTAATTGTTCTTCAGCATGTAGCATTCATCCTCCTCCTCCCTCTAAACATTGTTGCTTTTTGAGACAAGTACATGCAGGAATGGAACATTTAGCGTGCAAAATGACGATAAGTGCCTCATCAACAGAGCAGCATTGTTCCATCTATGGGGGGAAGGGGAGTGTGGAGAAAGGGGGTGTATGTAAGGCGCAATGGCTAAATAGCGAGAGTACTATATTTTTTCACAAATTTTGTGGATATCCTAGGGACTGTTGGTGACTATTGTAGACTATTGCCGTGTCCACACTACACAAACTAACCTAGGTTCGCCACAGGTTAGTTTAATGTAGGGCGAACCCAGGTTGTGTCCACACTGAAGGTACCTAATTTACTGTGTGGACAGAAACTTGGGGCCAACCTAGGTTAAGAGAATCTACGCATGTACAGGAGACATGTTATTCTGAATCCTCGTTACAAACTTGAATCAAACATAGCCGAGAACAACGTGTGCGGTGTTAACACTTGTAGTTCAAGTATTGTTCTAAAAATCGCAATGATAACAAAGCTTGCGATACTGTAGTTGAAATAATACAGAAGAATTGAACTTTTGAAAAGAATTAAGAGCGTCATTTTGCTGCTGCTGATGTAAATGAATAATTATGCATACACCAGCACAATTTAAACTCAGAAAAGCACTCAAAAGTAACAATCAAATAACTGAAGCCGCCATTGCGCATGCCTTAAGTGTAGAACTAACCAAGGTTCGCCCCAGGTTGTGTCCACACTACATTTTTCACAACTAACCTGGGGCGAACCTAGGTCGAACCCATTGCCGAAGCTGGGCTAAACTAACCTGGGGCAAACCTAGGTTAGTCGTGTGCACACTAGGAAAATCTAACTTGGGTTAGTTGAAATCTGGGGCGAACCTAGGCTAGTTTATGTAGTGTGGACACGGCTTATGGTTAAATCCTATTTATAACATCTGATAGCCAATCGGATACTAACAATTAACCAATCACTCACGATTTCTCTTTTCACTATATCTTTATATCTTGAATATTCCTGTTTTCATTTTTCACTTTTTGTTACGCGTTTCATATCAGCCCACAAACTTATTACCCCTCCCCCTATTTTCGCAACGCTTGCTGCTGTCCCAACTTTGTGATTTGATGACATTCAACAATGTTTTGATGTTTAAATTCATGAGATTATTCACAGCTCAAATTCTAATCATTTACAAATCACATGCGTTTCTAGTAGACGGTGGGCAACATAAATTAGTTTTATTTATTAAAGTATTTTTATGAATATTGAAGACAGTTGTACTTAAAGTACAATATTATTTATTAGTAGATTTAAATAGTTTTAAATACTTATTAGTAGATGTCAGTATTAAAATATTAATATTGCTACATAAAACGCACAAAGGAGCACTTTCTATACTCTTGTTCTTATCTTATATTGTATACGAGTAAATAAACTAAATGGGTACTCTAACAATTTGGGGTTTATAGTTTATATACGCACACAAAAGGAAAGAGAAGTAAGTGAAACTATTGGGAAGAAAATTGAACCAAACAACCTTTTATTCTGGCCTACAGGAGCTTTAGAACTACTCACCAAATGTATTTTTGAGACCCACAAAATCAGATGCCGGCCATCGTACCTATACTACCTTTGAGACATACTCTTATTCAATAAATGCCACCAACGTGTTTGATAAAAGGGAAAAAGAATTGATGGAAATATCACGCTGAAATTAAATTCAATTTGAAACATTAGGCCAATGAATACGTATATGTTTCAGATTGGAGGATAGGGTGTGACCAGTATTGGATAAATTGCAGCAAGTGCAAGTCATAAGAGCTTCTTGAGAGACAGTAAACTAAAATGAAAAGAAGCTGAATGGTAGCCTCAAAAATTTACCAAAGAAGCAAAACTAAGGATTGAATATTTTATTCCAAGTTAATAGAAAATATTTATCAGCTTTAAAAGTAATCACTAAATTTCAATATTATTTAGAACTGAGTATAACGTTGAGCGAAGAGCATCTACGAGCTGCAAAAGTAAATATCGGAAATGAAATATTTTACTCGAATTTTCAAAGACGAAAAATATCTCTAGTTATTAAGAGTTTTCGCTTCTTTTCATTATATCCTACATACATTCATCAGTACATATTTCGGTCCTGAAGACCACAGACAATTTATTCAACTTAATGTTAGACAGTAGATCACAAACAAGGCACTGAATCAATAATTTAAAAGAAACTCAAAATAGATTAATCTAAAACTCAAATGAAAAAACTCACATTCTTTGCCTTCATAAAAGGTATGGATTGCTTGATTAATTTTGTGCACTTATCCCTCACGTTCATCTTCAATTCACTTACGTTCATCATAAATTTTAACACCGTGCATCAATTGCATCTCACCTGGTCTACGTCTAGGCAAATTATTTTGCACCATTGGACTGAAAGTGTAAAGTTGTAGATCATATGATGTATTGAATGATGGGATTGATTGTAGCAAGGATGTTTAGATAGCAAAAGCAACAAAAATTGCACGACTCCAAAAGGGAGTTCAAGTTGTGTAATAGCTGAGCAAAAGAAAGTGTAGAACATTTTATTATCTAAAGCCATAAACTCTTGTTGGCATTAAAGCTTGGTACTCACTTAGCGTTAAAGTGCATCTATGTGCGCACACCTATAAGGGTTCAGCTTTGCAATTTAAACCCTCAGGCATTCTCACTATGCAAGCTTAAGCAAACGCTTCTAACTAAGGGTTTTAAAACGCAGTCAAGATAAAGACGAGGAAAAAGAGGATGATACGTATTATCCAAGTGAAGAAAACAAGAAACTAATAGCCCAACGCTATCCTATGCGTCAACGAAAGCTAGCCAATGTCTAATTTAGGGAACATGAAAATAATGATGTTATGTTACAGATAATGTGAAAAAATGAATGATGGGATTGATAATTATTAAGATATGCAGTTAATATGGTAAATGATTGCAAATCAGAAGTGTTGAATGCTTCTACGTCAATGTCATAAAGATGGATGTAGATGTGAAAGATTTTATGGAAAGGCATCTTGAGCAGTTTTGATGTGACGAACAGAACTAACACCAATCGAGTTTCAAAAATACTATGAAATAGGGAATAATTAACAAATGTTTCTAAACGCAAAAGCATCATTTCCAGTTTTTTCCATTTGTTTCAATGTATCTTGCTTAGCTTTAAGTTAATACCACACCCATAGTGCAATTCCAAAGACAGAGCATACTAGAATTTGTATACAACATAGAGCGGTAAATAAGTGTTATTTTATGGTCAGCAGTGACGATTGATTTCCATCCTATTACTAAGAAGAATGCATTTTATCTAGAATGGCAACTTGTAATGTTATTCCAGTTACATGTTTACAACTAAACGTAGTACAATTCTAATCTACAATTTCATCAACAGCTTGGCTCCACTACTGCATTTTTGCAAGAAAGCAAATACAAGAAAGAAGGGATCCTTGAGGACGTCCATCATGTAATTGATGGACTCTTTTCATTCATGCCCCGTAAGAAATAATATTTGCCAAGAAAGAGGGATGTTATGTGATCGTTTTGGGCAGAGCAGCAATTGCCTGCGCAAAGTGAATTTCACATCCAACATACAGTAATCGAAATTGCTTATATCAAGTTCTAAACATTGAGTTCTTGGGTTTCTTAGCGATACTATCCTACCTCAGTTGTTCAACTCATCTGACTTTAGCAAATTCTACTGCATTCTTTTAAATGATAATTGAAGTATAAAGTTTTGTTTTAGTAGAAAAAGTTGCATAATTCATGATAAAATCATATTTATACCTAATGAATTGCTTAAATAATGTCTTTATTTATGTACAGCTGGTATGGTATGAAGAAACTGATCTCAAGCCATGGTAAGTCAAACAAACGAATGATGCTAACAAAGCTGATTTCACGTTTGGTTTTAAAGAGTGGTTAAATATGCAGGGAGATCAGTGAAACGGGCGATTCAGTGATCAGAGTCTATTACCTTAATTATCTGGATGGGAACCAACATTGATTTTAGCAGATCCAGATTAATTTCACAGGATTTCAACAAAGTCAGTAAGAAATAAGTTCCCACAACTATTTTCTATCATAATAGCTGACCCTATCATTAGACTTTGTGAGAAAATTATAGCTACACCCGATTTACATAGCTGAATGTACAGAAGTAAAATCCTGGTACTTGAGCAATTGACCGTCGCGTTTTGGCTGGAATTGAAGTGATTTAGTTACCTAGGGGAAAGAGAAATGTATCTTATACACTTTATGAAGTGAAAGACAAACAGAATCTGGAAAATAAAGATGAAAAGGAAGTGGATATAAATAAGAAGAGTAATTTGAAAGATATGAATGGTGGAACTGGACGTCTCATCCGAAGGAATGAAAGATCGAAAGCAACGATAAAGGACATCAAGTTTAGAATGAGTATAAGGAAGGAAGAGTACCAAGAAGAAAGTGACTATATAGAAATTTGTCGAAAAGTCAAGAAAATCCACTTGAAAGGGAAAAATGGTCTCAAAGCAGGTGGGTGTGTGATTTCACAGTCTTATGAAAGCGAGACTAAACTTAGAAATGGTTTTGAGTATAATAAAAGAATTGAATCTTCATCTAAAGATTTATTTCATAAATTGAAACTTGACAGCCTTCAAAAGAAAATAATCGGAGAACGGCATTTGCTTCCATCTACATATATATACAGCAGTATGATGAATCCCCCCAACAACTTAAAATATACACACAATTCAGAAAGAAAGATCTATAGAGGCGGGGGCTACTGCTCTGGGTTTTCTGCTCGTGAGAAACACGGGACTCTGATGTTTGGTAGTAACTGTGATGACAATCAGATCGAGGCAAGTTTCAATAACCAGAGCGGGAGACACAACAAGATTACAGATGGAGATGGACCTCTGTGTAAAATGATGGGCAGAGAAAAGAAAATGATTCAAAAAGAAGAAAATAAAGAAAGGACGAAAATAAATAGTGGTGAAAAGTTAGTTCTGCCAAGAATACTTACAACTGGTAAGAATATCGTAAGCATTCAAAATGAAACTGCACCAAATGAAAAAACTAACTGCATTCACTTTAAATCCAAAAAAAGTTTTTCTTGGCCACACAATACAATTACAGCAAGGAAAGAAAAAATGAAAAGATGGAAGGAAAACGAAGGCACAACGTATATCTCTGTTGACAATAAGGTGCGCATGCCAAACAGATTATGAACCATAAACATGTGACCTAAGAATCATGCAATGTATATAAACCTGTAAGATTTTCACAACGTACTTGTTTCCATTTAGGATGGAAATTGTGAAGGATGGAAATTGTGAAGGATGGAAATTGTGATTGATATAGTTTTATGGTTTATAAATGTACAAGTCCACTGAGAAAACACTGGCATGAAAATCAAATGCACCAAGTGTGTTGACTCCCCAATAAATGCAACCCTTTGACCCCTAAAACAAATACCAAAATTCACGTGTTTTTGTGTGTAGTATTTCAATTTTTTCTTCCCATGACAAAAAGAATCACTTTTCATACAACTCACTATTGGTAAGCACATGAAGGAAAAACGGTAGAAAAATACTGTTTCATTTGATAAATTTCCTGCAAATTTTCAATGAAAAATTTAAAATGTATGTGTTCTGCAATCTTTCCATTGTGTGTACATGCTTCAGGCACATTTGCAATTCTCTGGAGGGCAATAGCCTCTGGCACAATTTGCTACACACCATGCATCCATATTAGCATTTCCGGTCCATGGGCCAGTAGCTTTGCAACCAGATGGGTTTGGTGGCACGGTTGGTGCTTCGGTTTCTGGGTTTGGAGGATTTGGTGGTTTATCTGTAATTACCGGTGCGTCGGTTGGTCCTTTCGTGGGTGCAGGGGGGAACGTTGGAAGAACATCACTCTCAAGTGCCTGTTTAACAGCATTCATTAATGGATGAGGTCCTTGACCACAAAATTTACCACTGAAGTCATCAAGATCATAGGCCCAAAACATGGCACCAAGAAGCCCTTTCTGCTTGATGATACCAACTTTGGTTACCAAACTTTCTCTTGTATCAAATCCAACCCATTGATTACCCTTGTACCCATATGGGGAGCCAGTTGGATTGTCATGCACCATTGTCAACCCCATTTGGCAAATCTCATAATAAGCCAAAAAGCCTCCTTCTCGTGTGTATTTTCCCCGTTGACCAGCCTGTCTCGAAAGCGCACCAAGTCCATTGTTTTCAGGGTTTGCAAGTGTAAATGTACGACCATAGGTACCTAGCCCAAGAGCAAGCTTCTTCGCAGGAGCACCAAGTTTCATCCAATAGTCAACAGCGAATAGGACTGTAAGATTGTCATCACCGTACAAGGCTGTATGGTGCCCAGTCTTCTTGTCCCAAATTCCATGAAGATCGTATGCCATTATGTTTATCCAATCCAAAGATTTTGAAATTTCTTTCACCTAAAAACATGACAGTTACCACTGCAATAAATATTTGAAAGTCAAATATGACGTACAAATTTTGCAACGAAAACTGAAAGTAATAAACTTCAATGTGCTACATCTATATTACTTCTACATAAATAAATTTGTATAAATAAATTTGAATGAATAAATCTGCATAAATAAATACACATAAATTAATCTGTATAAAGAAATCTGCATAACCAAATCTGCATAAATAAATCTGCAAAAATGAATCTGCATAAATAAATCTGCACAAATAAATCTACATAAATAATAGGGTATACAGAAATCTGCATAAATATATCTCCACAAGTAAATCTGTATAGACAAATATGCATAAATACTTCGCATACACAACAAAAAGTGAAAATTCAATTCAAGGCTCAACTAAAATGCAATAAATTTTACAAATAAATGAGTAATTAGTTAATTAATTAATTCATCCACTTCATCCACTGCTTAAAAATAAATGTTTAAAAAATTTCATTTTTATCCAAGATGCAGTTTAGTGTGGTTGAAAGATTCCTTTTTCAATCTCCAAATGAAATTTTATATGGAAAGACTTGCATCAAATAATATGCTCCACGAACAGAAAAAGATTCATTCATATACTCTTATGAAAATTGGCTTTCACTCAATCTTCTTCGTTTTTCATAACAAATAATTACTGAAACTATGGAAGGTACTTGCGTTCAGACAATTTGACGATTGGCCTTATAGTTTTTCGGGCATCATTCCAACAGGACAGCAGCCGGAATGTATATTATTTGTCAGTTACCAGACACATACGGCTGAACTTCAATATAAAAAAAGCTGCGGGAATACCTATTTTCATGTCAATAGCAGCTTCCTACCTATAAAACTGCTTGCACTTAACCGATAATTCAAATGTCCACTTTCTTCTATAATTTACCTGTGTGATTACGTAAAACTGATCATACGCTTTTCCATACTAATATCCTAGCTAAAACGGTATCTACTAACAAAGGAATAATTACGAAATGTATTATGCACATAAATTATGTAGATGAGCAATGCAAATGATTGTGCATATAACTTATGCGCCTACCTCGTATGCTTTATCAATTGTTGGCTTCCCAGCGGAGACGGCTGCGGTCAGCAACAGTCGATCGTTCCCAGATGAGGTTGCCTCTTTTTCAAATGCATCTCTCAGTTCTCGGCACAACAAAGTGAAACGATGTTTATCTTCTGGGGGAGAGTTTCCACGATTTCCAGGATACTCCCAATCAAGGTCCAAACCATCGAATCCCCACTTTCTCAAATGCGCAATTGCAGAATCAATGAAGATTTTGCGTTTTTCAGCTGTTGCAACCATTTTGGAGAATTTGCTTGAATTAAAAATAAGAAAATTCAACATTTCATTGAACATAAGTACTTTAATTCTTCTAAAAGCTATTGATAAACTAAAGTTAATGAAAATTTAATTATATTACCTTCACGATATGATTAGAAAAGCAACAAGCCTAATTGTTTAATGATGAAAATATTCATAATATTGTTAAAGTTATGGATCAGAAAGGAATATTCTGGGATTTGATCATCAAGCCTCACTTCATAATTACGAGAGACTCGCAAATTCTAGAAGATAATGGACATGGTTCGAATCAACAGTCCAGTAGCATGCTGTTTAATAATGCTGAAAATTCTACCTTTCGTGGCCATTTTCATGATTCCATCCACCAATAGCAAGGAGAGTCTTCAGTTCTGGATTGACTTTCTTTAAATCTTGAATCTGTGCATACAACTTGTCATCGTTCCATTCATACATCGCAATTTTTCCATTGTGTAACTTAGCAAATGAGTACATCAAATGAGTGCACAGAAACGGGTCTACATGCTCTGGTTTGTATCTGCCTTCACCTGGCCTGTACTGTGCCCAGTTTGTAAAATAACAAACTCTATAATAGGCAGCAGTATAGCTGACTAGACAGAGGAGAATGGAAGCAGTTATGAGTGAATTCATCTTCAAAGCTATTACCCTTGGAAGCAGAAAGGTGTAGGATTTTTTCAGCTTTTATAGCGACCTGGTTCATGCAAACACTTCTTGACCACGTTGTTCCGAGAGAGCTCTCCTAAATTTCGACATAAGATTTACTCTAAGCTTCACATTTTTGAGTGGTTTTTCTTGAAGAAGGGCAACAGTTTTTGATACTAAAGCAAATTAACACGTTTTGTGCATGGAGGTGCTCCCAATTATAAAAGTTGCTTTAAAAATTGTTTGTAAGCCTCTTGCAAAAATCTGAATTTGAGATGAGATCTCTCCACCGATTTCATTCACTGCTTCATGAGATACTAAAGGCCTTTTGAGCATAATCCGGTAACAGCATTAAGAACCACGTCCTTTTTGATAATTACTTCGGTAAAGATATAAGTTTGTTTGCCCAGCTTGTAATCTGGTGATGTTTAACCGATTCTTTCAAACTCAATGTTCTAATTCATTCTCCACAAAAATGCTCTGCAAAGCTTTACCAATTAATTGATTAAAAATACTCACACATCAAAAGAAGAAAATTCATTAAAGGACTTTAACATATGCGCTTGTTAGAAAACGCAAAGTTTTAATATTCAAAATCTTTTGCTTTTGGATATTATAATTGCATATTCCAAAAAAGTGTTTAATTAACACACAACTTACATTAAGATACATAATAAACATTATATATACAACAAAAATCTTACTTAAATAGAAGTCAAAGAAATGAAGGATTTTGAAGCATTAAGCGCTAAATCCAAAGATTAAAAAAGAAAGATTACAAAATTATAGCTTCAAAAGGTTAGCTTGAAAATACATTGAGCCAGAATATAAATACAAAAATATTCAAATGAAAAAGATGTGACAATAATACATAGTTTTAACATTACGATTAAGAATAAGGTAAGTTGATATGATTAAGAATAAGGTAAGTTATTATGATTAGTAATCATAATAACATACCTCAATAAGGGAAGTTTGTAATGACAGACATAATATACATTTATATTAAAATTAAAATTGCTTAAAATTAAAAAGTAGAGTAATTAGAAAATACATTTTTAAGGTAAAATAAGAAAGGTGGAATGACATCCTCCTTATTAAAAATGTTCAAGCTGCTTACGCGTGGGCGTATGTTATGAATATAATTATGCTTAAATAACTTACTAGCTACCTTAAAAGCTTTCTCATTGGAAAATTCAACTATCTTCTCTCAGCTATTGAACGGAGCAGACTTTTGACACAAATCCCTTTTTAACAACTCTTGCGGCGGGTGTGTTTTGCTTTACCTTCGAAAGCTTGATTTTAGCAATGTACTCCAAGAATTCATAGAAGTCTACAGTTCCACTCTCATCTTGATCAAGCTCTTTCATTATTCTAAGTTTTTCATCTACAACAAAGTGTACACGATTTCAATCAAACTGCAAGGATAACAATTTCATAATGTAATAATATTTTCTCTATTTAACTTTATTTGTGGGCAGAAAGCCATTTAATATTGATTCAACCACTCGAAAGAGCAAGGTTAGCAGATTGATATCTTGAGAGAAATCACATAGTGTAGTAGATACATAGAAATAAGGAACAAAAATATAGATGCGCTTTGGTTGATTTGCTAATACAAACAATATGTGCTACAAACAATTTTATGGCATGACAAAAGAACCAAGGAAGCAGAAAGATAGAAAAATTGTAGTAAAGTAAATGAAATGAAAAATAAACTAGATTCCATGTCAGGAGCCTTATTGCAAAAATTTCAAGAAGTTAAGAAAGATTAAAAATCGTGATTGATAGGAATACTGAATGAATGAATAAATGGTTGGGAAAGTGGCTGAACGCCATAATTTATGACATAAAAATAAATGTACATATACTACTAAAGAAATAAAAAGTGTGCAAATACTAAAGTAAATAATTAACCTTGCGAGCAATTCATGTTTGCAACTCTGAGCGCAAGCTCAAGTTCATTCATATCTAATTCATGGCTTCCATCAGTGTCATATTTCTCAAAAGCCTGGAGAAAGAAAAGATGATAGTACGAATTAAATTGTAGAATTACATGGATAGATCTACTTCTAAGAAAGGAGTAAAAAACACAAAAAATATAACTACAACATTCAAGTTTTTATACCATTTTGCTATAACTAAATGGTGAATCACATAAGAAACTATTTTGTATTTATCACACTAAACAATCAACTTTGGAAATTTGAAATCATAGAATGGAAAAAAGAGATTCTGCAAGCAATTGTAATGACTAGTATGAAAAAGCTTTTATGTCATGTAGATATGTTTGAGTACGAGGCAAAAAAGGGCTACAAAGCACCTCTTTGTAAGAAACAATGCTCATTTCAAGGGCTTCTCTTTTGACGTCACCAAAAGCATCCTTGACTATGCCATACGCCCTATCCATATCCAAAACAAATTCCTCCCTTGCATATTGATCAGATACTACGCTCTGAAGGGGCTTTTCCCTGGCACCTTTAACAATGTAAATAGCACAGTCATTCGTCGTGCTGTAATGTGAGAATCCGATGACGAGAGGGTTGACTTGCTGACCAACTGGATGTTCCCATGGAGTTTTGTGGATACGACATATGCCTTGAAAAGCAACAATTCGTAACACTCAAGCCTAATTTATATCCAGATATCAATTATAAAACTTTCAAGTATGAATTGCGGAGGATATCACTTGAATGTGTACATAAATAGCTATGAATAGATTTGCTTGTGATTTCCATTTCAGAAAGTTCTGACTCTCCATTTTCATGATAAATAACTAAAGAAGAAATCTGGTATACAGCTGACATGAAACCACAGTTTTTTGAAATGAATTTTTATGCTAAAAGTAGACAAAGATGAGGTAATTAATCAAGAAAAGAGGAAAGCTAGTGGAAGACAGAATGAAGTAGAAAAAAAGGAAGCAAAAGGATCGATATGAAGAAGATAAACAGGAAAAGTGGAAGGTTAGAAAACAGAAGTAGGTAGTGAACAATAATACGAAAAAGACATTGTGCTAACAAAGCAAAGAAAGAAATAAATGAATGCACCTGCGAAGGAATTTCCATCCGCAGCTACTCTCCCATCAATGGTATACGAAACAGCCTTTGAATCTCCCTTGTAATGGCCCACAATATGAACGTTAGAACCATGACATATTGATACATTCTTGTCCAATGGAATGTCCGCATTTCCAAGCTTAGATGATGTCATAACACCTTCAACATTTGCACCAATCGTTGAGAGGATAGATAATTTCAGTTTATCCTGCTCATTCCCATCACCAATAGCAACACTCCAATCTCCTAAATACAATAAAAATTAGAGAGAGGTTAGAAGTATCACAGGACGTCAAAGAAAGGACAACATATACAGTAATGATAAGTATTATTCATTTAAGCAAGTGTTTCACTTTTGTAGATAAACGTAGCATAATTTCGGAACCAACTTTTTGTTATGAAAAACGAGTCTCGTAATCACAAAGAGAATCAGCTAAAGTCCAATGTTGAACAAACAAAATAGTAAACTACATTTTAATGAATTCGTCACTAAATTCGCCATTACAATTTACTGATCAAGTTGTAAATTATTATTATTATAATTTCAATAAATAATAATAACTTAATAATAATAGCATATGATTCACTTAAAAAATAAATTGTAAAAAAACCAATCGCTTGGTCCCTTAAATAAACTATGAATCATCAAAATGTGAATGAGAAGATAGTACTAGTAATGAATTATCAAAACTGCTGTAATCAACAAAAAAGAAGAAATCTACAATACTTGCCAAAAGTCCCTGGAACATTTTCAAAAAATTATGAAAAGCCATAGCTTTCTCAGCATTTCAACCATCACGCCTTGATGCAAACCCCCTTCCCCCTAAAACAATGTTGGTCTGCTCCTGAGACACTTGGCGTTATTGTGCACGAAACATTTTTCCGGTACCGCATGTACTTCACTCAAAAACCAACATTGTTTAGGGGGAGGAGGGGGCCGAATGTGCTGTCCAGATTAAAAATTTGCAAAGTGTCCCAGGACTTTTGGCGGATATTATAGTTTACCATCAAAACACATATTCAAAACTTATTAATCAATCACTCAATCAATCAACTAATCAATCAATCAATCACTGAATCATTTAAATCAATCAACCACACAATCACCTAATCAATAAATCAACAAATCAATCAATCACTTAATCAAGTAATCAATCAATCAATCAATCTACAGCTTAATCAACCAATCAAATAATCAATCGATCAATGAACTAATCACTCAATCAAATGGGCGATCACTTCATCATCTGATAATTTGATAAACCTACCTTGCAAATCAACGACTCTTCTGTGATTGCTCAATTCCTCAAGTGTTCTCAAAAGCGATTCCAAACAGCTGCCATATTTCTTTTGAAAGCTCTTAGCATCATTTGGATCTGGTTGATTTAAATTTTGAAGCGGCCTGAAGTCTATCCATGTAATGTCTGAAAGTTCATTCGCTATTGTGATTGGCAGATGAGATTCCTAAAAGATTAAAATCCCCTCAATAACTCACACTGATTCATTCGACTTACTTTTCACAAAAACCTGTTTCAAAAATGAACAACTGTAAGATCGAAGATAACATATTATTAATCTTTGACAGTTAATAGAATGCAAGAGTGAATTTACAAAAGGCTAAAAGTGGATAAATCTATTAAAATATATACATTGCAAGGCTAGTTTGAAACATTCTCATACTTTGTATGATGCTGAAACGAGTTTCTCTGTTGGGTTTTTCTTGGGACATGTTTCAGGCAAAATCAACGGGATGACAGGCTTTGAAATATCATGCGCCATTCGCACTTCTTTCGTGCATAAAACCGAGGATAAATAATTCTCAGAGATAGCAGCAACAACACAACCTAAGGTACAAAATAATTGAAAAAATCAATAAAAAGAACAGCTAGGAACGAAGGAAATAAATGAAAAGAATGAGACGAATCAAACGAAACACCTCAATCCTAAAGAAAAACCTGATTTTCTAACAGCTTTGGTAATATCTTCGCTCCAATTCACGCCAACATCCATACGGCGATCACGCCAAACCGAATAACCATTTCTCTCTAAAAACAACTGCAGCATGTCAACCCAGCGTGCATCCCAACTTCTATAACTAATCATTACGTCATATTGGCTTGAGTTCATCAGCTCTGCTTCTTCTTCGTAGCTTTGGATTCCTGGCATGGATGAATGACATTCACTATCATTACAAGCAGCTCATGATAAACCAGTTGACCATAAATTACGTTAACTCTCACATGACTTCAAGGGGTTGAGAATTTTTAAGGATGTAGAAAAAATGAAGAGTTGCAAAAAACGAAAAAATTTTGGATTAAAGAGGAAGAGATTTGAAAACAAAGATAAACTGTGACATCGTGAAGAATTCTGAAACAATGAAATGTTTTGAAACAAAGGAAAAAGTTGAAAAACCAAGAATTTTTAAAGAAAGGAAGAATTCTGAAACAAAGCAAGAGGTTTACAATAAGAAGAAGCTTGAAAACAGGCAAGAGTTTAAATAAAGGAAGTGTTTTGAAACAAAGGAAGAGCTTTGAAAACAAGGAAGACTTTTGAGAAAAAGGAAGAGTTGTGAAAAGAAGGAATTTTGAAGAAAAGAAAGGGTCTTAAAAATAGGAAATACGAAAAACATTCGGCGTTGATGAAAATGCTGAAATAAGCCAGCTATGAAAGATTCAAACTGAATGATGGAGTTGAAATGAACTGAAATTAACTGAAGTGATGAAAGGATTTGAAAATCCATAGAATTAAAGTATGAAACAGTTTATTCTTATCTAAAATTAATCTGACAATATAACAGACGGACAAGGACTCTCCGCAACTAGAATGAGGCAAATCAATACGTAGGTGAGACGATTGAAAAAAAAGTAAAATAACGAACCATTGAGTTTCTTATCAGCATCCATTATCATAATTGCATAATCAACCTTTTTACATTTCTCAAAATCAAATTTAAAATCGAATCTCGTAGCTCCAACGGACTTCCCCATTGTCACCTGAGCCTTTTTTCCGATGTAAATTGCCGATTTTGAAATGTATTTTCCCATTGATCTTTTGTGCTCAACGACTAATTTATCGAAGGATTCTTTGGGGAATGTAGTAATCATATCATCCTTGGAAACTGAAATAAAATAACATGGGAAGAATTATGACACCATTAATAGAAAACAAAATCAGTTAAAAATTATTTATTCCAAACCATTTAAAAACTACTAAAGGCAAAAGGAAAGCAAAGAAAATTCTAGAAACGTTCTTCATATTCAATCGTTGGCTTTTGTGACACAGATGTGGAACATAATATATATGAAAAACAAAAAACCTGAAGTGTAAGTTAATAATTGAAATTCAATTACTTTGTAGTAGTGCATCATAATCACCAATATCCATTGCCTTCCAGAATTCCTCGATCAGATTCAACAGCCACTCCTCAGCTGTTTCGTCTTCTACTTTCTAAATAGAACAGAAATATGTAATATGCTATGAGCTAACTCTTCCTCATTGAGAGAAAAGTTGATCCAATTGCTTTAGTATGCATAACCAATATCTAGGTAAGCCCAATTCAGCATAAGACCCTGGCCAAAAGCACGTAACAGATGCAACTATCTGCTTGCAAATTCCTAAATCCCTTCAGATGATAGAATTGCATTGTGGAGGGGTTCTGGAATCAAGGTATAACAAAAAGGATGCAACCTAATTTAGTGTCACTTTAGATTCTTAGCTGCTTCTGGTCAAAGATGTGAGAATTTAATGAAATCCTTAATTGCGAACAAGCTCAATATTTTTTAAATTTCAATTGCTTCTAATTTAAAATAAATTCAATACACATTACACGTTTTTTATAAGAAAAAAGTTTACAAGAAAATGAGGCTCAAATGGCCAAAATCTTAAGAAAATCTTAAGAAAATCACGAGACTTAATTTCCAAAATTAAGTGTTTTTATTGGCCAGAAATCGATATTTCGTCATTATTGCGTTCAAATGTTAAAGATAGAATTCAAATTCAAGTATATAATATTAATAACGAATGTTTAAACCATTTTAGCCAGTTTATTTCAGCAAAAGTTAAGAAAAATTTAAGAAAATTTTGGGAAAAGTTAAGAAAATTGAGGCTCAGGCAAAAAGATTGTTTTCTTATAAAAAAGATGTGTATGCAAAGGCCTATTAGAAGGGAGAAAAATGAGCTTTCAAAGCTTTACCTTTCCTTTTGAAACTTTGAGGGACCCTCCAGCATATTGCTTGGCATCAAATACATTTCGAGGAGTGGTTGCTTGCGATTGATACGAAAAACCATACAAGTAATTACCCTCTGGCTTCAGTACAATTTGAGCTAAAAATTGACGACATTAGAAATGATTTTCTTGCACAGAAAAAGTAATTTCACTTTTAGATGTAACTTAGTTTACTTCGATGTCAGATAATATCAAGCAATACTACAATTTCAAGCATCTAATTCTGTTTTACATAAAAGAGGAGATGAAATATGGAGAAAAGGTGTAGAGAAAGATATAGATATGAAATATAGAGATAAAATAAAGTGAAAAAAGATAAAAAAGAGATAGAGCATACAGAAGAATTCAGTGAAAATATATAGATATAAAAACAAGAGCCAATAAAGATTAGGATACTTCAATACAGTGCAGCTGAGTGCAATAAAAGGTGAAAAACACAATCAATAAAAGATGTCTAATTACCAGCATAAGTCAACAGGATATCTTTTCTGCCTGGATAAGGTGCATTAAAAATAAGTTTGCTATTTGATATGACGGCTGGAAGAGTGTATCCACCGAACATGATGTCAGCTGTTTTCTTGCCAAGTTGGACAATTCCAGTTGGTGTTTGTTGACCGCCCATTGCATAGAATCCACTGATTCCGGTCTCTGCTTTCGTCGCAAGTATTGTGTACTTAAACATAATACGGATGAAGGCAATTATTTGAAAATTGCTATCAACATGGAAAATCAACAAGGAACATCAACAAGAAAAATTCTGATGTAGCACTCAGTGCAAATCAAAATAGATTATTACCTCTTTATTAACTCTTTTACTCCAATATTTTCCATATAATTTGTTCATATCAGAATTCATTTTCAAATCATACGATCCAGCATCATTACTCATTGTCAACGTGAATGTTTCTGGGTCAATTTCTCCTGTTAAACCTTGTACGATGTAATCTGTACCCATCTGAAGCTTGGTCGATGAAGTCTCAAAGTATAGATACATCATTAAAGGCCGTTTTATCATCTATAAGAAATATCGTCATTAAAAAGCAAAATATATAGCATTTATAGTTGAAATAGATATAAATTAAGACGCTCAAAAGCGCAGATGTAATACATACTCACATGACTTACGTGTTAGAAAAAATCTACCCAACAAGTTGACAGTACGAAGTGATGTCACCACGCAAAACTCTTCCATATAAATTCTCCAACACTAAATAAAGGAATTATAAAAGGATAACAAAACAAATATCACGTGACTTGCCTGGATGCTTTCATCTTCCAAATCAGAATATTTTGTGATTTTCTCAGG
>WIPJ01000074.1:324614-336219 GCA_018155075.1 Cassiopea andromeda
TGGGTTCGAACCTAGGACCTCAACTCCAAATAGACCAACCAGTGCAAATCTTGGAGGCTCAAGTTTCTTACGAATACCTAATAAATTTGAGCGAAAATTACTACATTAAGCAAGTCAAATCGTTGGGAATCAAGCATGCAAGAAGGAAATGTATCAGGTACTCCTGCAATCATGCAAATGCTTGAATTATCATTTGAATCAAGTAATCATTCAATCAATTAATCAATCAATTAATCAATTAGACAGCCCCATCAGAGTGATAAGAGTTCTACCTTTAATGAGCCCTCGAAAATTGGAATGACTTGGATCCAATGTTGTAGCAGGCGTTTGATACAATCGCGCCAAAGCATTCATAAGTTTTAGTCGAAGATTTTGGTCCTTCCAGTTATCAGAACCAAATATACTGAACCAGCTATCCAGACCAACATTAAAGATGGGGATCTCTTGCTCCGCCGCCTCTTCGATGGCATCTATTAAGTCTGGCATAAAAGTAAACGAACAAATTGCTCAATCAAAGAACACGGCTGTAAATCAAACATGTCATGTTTTTGCATATAATCTGCAGGGAATTTATTATTGCTAATCAAGACAAATTAAAGATAAGGCAAAAGACATCTTGACCAATCCTTACAGTAATATTGCACACAATAAAAGTAGTTTCACTTCAGTAAAATGATTAAGTCATGTGTCTGCAGTAGCTTTGATGGTATTTTACATCAACAGCAACTATCGATTTACGAATGTGGTAAATGTCATCTCCAGATCCCTTAAATTCTATAGAAACCAACCTCTGTCTGTCTGAGTAAACTTTGATAATAATAGGACAATTGTCCTTGATTTCCTCCAATCAGATGAAGTGATTGAAACTGGCATAATCTCCTGCACATCTTCTAGTTCCATTTTCAGATTCTCTGCTTTTTCTCTTTCGTGTTCTGTACAAAATATGACAACAGGAAACTCGTCCTTTTCAAGAGGATGGTAAGACCCTGGTGTAAATGGAATTCCTTGCAACCTAGGAGCAAAAAGAATTCAAAAAGTCATTCAATCAACAAGTCACTGACTCAGTCAATCACTTAATCAGTCAATCAATTAATCATTCAATCATCTAATCAGTTAAACAATGGATCGACCAATTAAAGAATCGTCAATCCAACCAGCAAATTAGCTTTCAAAGCACCTTACCATTAATCAATACTCAAAAGAGCATAAAATTATTAATTCATATAAAATTATGCTGATAGTCTCTATAAATTTTCGTTTCAATTACCAAGGCTGCGAAAGCTCTCTTTCAATTACCATGGAGACAGAGGTGCTCACTCAGTTACATAATAAATACTCTTTCACCAATCCAAGGGTCAATGCAAAGTCATTGTAACACCATAAAATTATGCAAAATTATTGTAGCAATTTTAATAAAAACCTTTCTGCGACTGATTGATGCATTTCTTCCAAAAGCAAATCATCATCATCTGAAACAGGCCTAACAATATGAATCGGATCACGTGTTAATGCAATTGATTCTGGAACCCCTGCGAGGCCAAATTCACTGCCATAACCCAGGCACTGGAACGCGCAAGCTCCTTCACTGTCTTTAACAAGTTTGCCTCAACAATGAAGAGATTCGTCAACCAACCTTGACCTATTCAACTTTGTGCACAGTGTATTTGTGGTGACTTCTCACAATAAGCTTTCAGATACTACTGAATGTACGACTCGTATATGTCACAAATGCTCTAAATTTCATCAGGGACAAAAGCAGAAAGAACAACAGATTGATTCACAATAACTAGGATGCTAACAATCTCAAGAGATTAAAAATGAATTTACTGCCAGGTTTCAATGCAACATATCATCTTTGATAGGCTAAAATGTCTGTACTTTCAACAATCCTGTAAAAGATGCAAGTGAGATTAGGAAATTCAAATACGATATTTACCAATAAGTGTCCTGGTCATGTTCCTGTTGAAACAAGAATTCAGGTGCAAAGTTGAGGACGATGAGTCAAAAAATCCAACAGTCGTCGAGCCAAACTCATTTGGGAATTGGGCTATTATCTCATTTCCACCACGGTGAATTATTGCAATGGTTTCGATCTCTTCAGGAGAGCTGTACCAATGAGCATTATAATAACTAAAATCCCAAATAAAAAACTATCTCAAATTCACAATTAATTAAATAGAGCCTTCTTTCATATTTAAAGTATCTTGCTTCTGTCTTGCACTGATGTAGCCTCTGAGTTTCAGTAGACCAATTTATAAAAGGACAAGACTTTAAATGTTCATAAAGCTGAATGATCATCCCTATAAAATGAAAAGACATTTTAAATGTGTAATACATAAACAACATCCAAATTTTACTCCCATGGATCAGAGTAAAAATACCAAATAGTTTACCCAGAGAGGCATTGTCTTTCCAATGTTCCATTAAATGGTCCAACGCTCCTATTGTACTTAAGTGCTGCATTTTTCCCAGCTGTGCCACAATCAGTCTCTTCAACATATTCACCTTCTAAGCGATATCCTGTGAAGGCAAAGATCAGCCAATGTGTAAACTAAGATAAAAATAGAAATTGCAAAAAGAAATGATGAAAAGGAAGTTCGAAGGGAAAACTTATGCTCAGTAAAGGTACATGGTATGGCAATTTCCTTAGAAGGAGTCACAGCCAATGGAATCGAGGCCACGGATTAGTATCAAATTTACTTCCGCGCCAAAATTTCATGTTTCATACCAACTAACAATACCACTACGAACCACTGATTCTTTTCATACAAAGTTATCATGTAACACTCCTCATACGTCACAATGAAATTAGCACTAGCAAGTCTTTGGGCTATCCTTTGCAACTTCAACCACTTTCACCATATCAAATTCATATTGTTAGGTGAAGAGTCATATTTCATACAGCATTACAATCTTTCTATTTAACTGGTATTCACTAACAATGTATCCATCTTCATTGCTCATGAAGAACATCAAAACAACAACTAAAGCATGAACTTGTAAATCATTAAATCCATGCTAAATATGAAGTATGCAAAATGAAACCTTGATTTGTGATGACGGCAACAATTTCTGCAACGAAAAAATAATCATCTTCTTCCCACGATTCCAAATTCTGTTTATATTCTCCTCTGTAAGTCAAACGAAGCTTTGCAATATTCTTCTGAACAACTCCCTCCACCTTGAAATTGTCAACTGTCCTCCCTGTAACCTGGCAAAGAGTTAAAGGGAGAATAATTACTTTCCAAATGTGAGCTAATTCCGACAGCAGAAAGTTCAAATCAAAAAAGAACTATTGAGCTTCTCCACATAACTTGAACTGACGTTTGAACATAACATGTAGACATAAACATTCAGTCCATGAAAGAATATCAGAAAACAGTATTTTGGTTTACAACGTACAAACTAAATTTAGGCAAAGGATCTGGTCTTAAAGACAAAAAAAGAAATTGACTGAGAATCGTCATTACAAATAAATTAAAACCAGAGATATGTAGCATGCAGCACTTCTAATAAAAACAGTAGAAAACAATTATCAAAAACCACTTCACCCTCCATCTTTTTTGTGAGGCCAAACACAGAATGCGTGAATATTTATCGATGAGAGATCTTTTAAAAAGCTAAGGTTACTGTAATACCTTCGTTCCTTGTTGCTTTAATAGCAACGTAAAATCTCTGCTTGTAGAATATGACGTAATGGTACTGGTGATGACAGCTTGACACAACCAAGTTCCAGAAAGATCGTAATCATGTGAATCATTCACATTGTTACGAATCAACGCTAGAAGTGATTAAAATCAACGTTAAAAGTGATTATGATCAAGGCACAAATTGCAGCGAGATAGAACTCTCTAACTTTTTAAAAGACAGTCTAGCACAACCACTCCTCTTGCTGTAAACGTGAGGAATTTGAATTTCTATTCATGTGTTGAAAATTACATAGAAATGTTAACTTCAGAGAAAGCCAACAGGAAATTCAAGAAACAGTTACACACAAGGTCATTTATTGTTTGTCTACGTGCATTTGTAGCTAGTTCACCAAACCAGTCATAGTGGAAGTAGACAACATTTGAAAGCGAATACGCAACTCTGTCTGGAATGTGATCGATCACTTCTTCAGGACAGCCTGGTCTGCAATTTAATCAATTGATCATCAACAGATCATTTTGGATATCATAAATCACGATATGCATTAACCTAATCCATGTTGCAATCACCTCGACATTTTCTATTTTGGATAAGTAACAATCAACTACACCATCTCATGAAGAACATATGCATTATTTTTAGGAAAATATTTGGCTTGCAGGCTAAAGTTAGCATAATAACCATGATTTATTGCTAATTCTGGACATACATGAATCAAGTCTGCTCTTTCCAGTAGTAGTAGTAGTTGTTGTTGTTGTTGTTGTTCTCTGTTACATAATGAATGTAAGTTGTTATGAATCTGCTTCTGAACTTCCTTGCTACATCCCTACTCAAGTGTCCTACACAGACACATTTCCTTACCTTATACAGTCCATGCCCGGAGACACGTCCGATCGCACGTGCACATGCCTACACACGTGTAAAATCCCCAGCTAGAGCGAAAAATCACCCTAGCTAACATAACTGTCGATCGTAAATGCTTCAACAACAGGAGACTCTGTATTTTGGATACACAAATCTTGGATCGAACGTGAAATTGCAAATAATTAAGAGCAATCGCTCATGTCGACAAAGGTTGACACTTTTTTATAGCAATTTCTTCAGGGCATGAACTGCTTATACAACATGATATAAACCACTTATTTTATACTACATACCTTACCAAAGACACAATAATAGTCTCTCCCATGTTGTATCTTTCGGCAGCTCGAGTAAGGTGTCGAATGATATTCTCATCCATATTTACACTGTCGCTATAAATTAGTAAAAAGGTCCGAGAATTATGCAAATTATCTTGGTTTGTAGTTACTTTTAGGCCACGTTTCGTCAACGCTTTTTCAACCAATTGTGCAAACTCCATATCGTCTTTGCTAACACCAATAGCAGCGTGGTATTCATTTTCCCCAATACTTTTCCCAGACCAAACCCGTTTCTTTACCCCGGATGCTTTCTTCTCCAGTTTCTTAATTGTTGCATCTGACATCAAGTTTTTTGAAAGAAGTTTCTTCCATTTTATATTATCCTCTGCAATAAAGTGCAAGAAAATAAAATGGAATAATTATTTTACAAGCTCATAATCCGCAACCACACTCAGTAGCTCCGAATAATACAACAGCTAAATAAAGCATATAAAAGACGGTTAAAATCATTTTCTATAGAGTATTGGCTTATGTACTTAAGTTTTCAGCATACCAAACCATCACAAAAAATAAATAATTAAAAAACTAAAGGATTTTCGCACTTTTGTCATGAGTTGGAATTGGTGGAACTTTCCGCTGCGGAGCCTCATCTTTTCTTTTAATTTGAATAGATTCTTGCTGAAAATTTCCAATATGTTGCATAACATCATTCAAGGCTGACTGGAAAACACTCTCATATGTATCTAGAATCAACGATTTTTGATGCTGATCAATGATTCAGTCATTGTAAGTATTAAACAATCAGCTTCTATCATCATACAATCGTAAACTCCAGACACACAGTGGGCATTTTATCTGAATATTGGACAAACAGAAACTGTCTGTGTGAGCCTCTAATGAAAGTAACTTAAATTTGGATATAGCGAAAGACAAGAGGGTGTATGGATATAAGGAAGCCTAAGAGGACATATGGATATAAGGATGAGAGGATTTATGGATATAAGTAAGGATGAGAGTACGCATGGATATAAGGATGTATGGATATAAGGAAGGATGAGAGGATGTATGGAAGTAAGGAAGGATTAGAGGACATATGAATATAAGGAAGGATGAGAGGACATATGGATATAAGGAAGGATGAGAGGATGTATGGAAGTAAGGAAGGATTAGAGGACATATGGATATAAGGAAAAACCAAAGAAAATATATACTATGTAGCATGTGTGCTAAAAACCTAAAGATTTAGGGATGAGAAAATATAACTATTTAAAGATAAAAGGGAAGGTAAATTAGCATACTCCCAGCTTGCTGATTGTTATTGTTCACATTTCTCTCCAAGATGAGTTCTTTTTCAGTGATCCACAGTTCATATTCCTTTGGGTAGCCAGCAGGGACAACACGTGCCAAAGCAGTTGATGTGCCAAGTACAGTCCCTTCATAACAACCACCATCAAGCCATTGCACTTTTAGTTTGTCATTTGTCTTCACCTACATCGCACAAACAACATCCCACAGTTATCAACAGAACCTTCTTGATAAAGGCGCTCTCTTGTCTCATTTTCAATAGAAATCTGAGAGGCTTTTCTCTACATAATTGCAAAACCTGCATTTATAAACAAACTTTATACCTCTGAGATATTAGCAATGGTAACACCAGTTTTTGAGTTTCTGCACTGACTAATCTCTACATATTCATCATAGACTTTGGACCAGCCATCATATGTCACCTGAAAGAAGAACAAATATTGTTGAAATTCCCCCCAAAGACTCCTAAATCACAATTTGAATCACAAAAAATTCTCAATAATCAATATATGGGCTATTCAATAATTTTGAATCACAAAAAATTCTCAAAATATGGGCTATTCAATAATTGTGTGACCCCCAAATTCACCCATTTCGACAAACATTGTAAACCCATCATAACAAATCTAGTAATAGTCATCCTCATTGCTAGATAACAATTTGAGTCTGAAGATCCCCCATCTCCCTATCAGTGTTTTCATTATCTGCTCATGTTTCACAGTACCCATTACCTCAATGCAACATATAATCACTCAATCTAGTGTTCCACTGTGAGAGAATGATATCACAGGGCCACAGTGTTAGATTTTAAGCTCAATCTTGATGTAGTTGCACAAAAGATACATTTAAAAACACCCTACTAAATAACAAAAGAGCTATGACCCCCACACCCCCTAAATTCTTGCAACAGTTGTAACAAAAATGACCCTATCCCCACTTCTCAGGCATTACACAACTTTTGAATGGCCCCTTATATTTGAAGGGAAAAATACAAAAATAACACTTGCAAATACAAAAATAATACTTGCAAATACAACAATAATACTTGCAAACACAACAATAATACTTGCAAATACAACAATAATACTTGCAAATACAAAAATAATACTTGCAAATACAAAAATAACACTTGCAAATACAAAAATAATACTTGCAAATACAACAATAATACTTGCAAATACAACAATAATACTTGCAAATACAACAATAATACTTGCAAATACAACAATAATACTTGCAAATACAACAATAATACTTGCAAATACAACAATAATACTTGCAAATACAACAATAATACTTGCAAATACAACAATAATACTTGCAAATACAACAATAATACTTGCAAATACAACAATGATACTTGCAAATACAACAATAATACTTGCAAATACAACAATGATACTTGCAAATACAACAATAATACTTGCAAATACAAAAATAATACTTGCAAATATGACAGGCACTGGACCCATTTTACTGACAGTTGCATTAACAATTGATCCATTCATAAGCTTCACATTTATTTGAGATCCAATTTCAAAAGTATCTGTTGAGAAATTATACTTGCTTCAATAAAGTCAAAAATGCAATTTCCAATTAGACAATGATTTAGAGCACAAAACAAATATTTATGCTTGAAAATTTCAAAGGTGACTTAGCACAATAAGGTGGACCTTGTTCCTACATCAACAACATTCATAGTACAGGGAGAAGAACAGCAGCAAATGAATCAAAATTTTCTGGTTATTTTTGCTGTAATAAAACTTATGCATTCAACTCTAAATCAAGACTGCTTACTTGTACGAATGTAGCCATTTTACACACCATTTGCTAAACTACAAAGCTAAACTACAAAGCTTTTCCTAAGTGCTAAATTTTTTGGAAGGGTGGTGTCACACCCCAATATTTTTGAAATTGAAAGAAAGTTCATTAGAATGTTGGCCATGCTACAAGAGAGCTGGCCACAGTGTTTTCTGTGACCTTTTATTACTAACAATAGTTGGTCAAATGGTGAAAACGCCCCCCCCCCCAATGGAAAGTGTATCAGCACATCTCTAGTTGTGCTATACCACATCACTAACAAGCAATTGGTTGTAAAAAGATTCTCTTCAGAGAAAAATATAAATACAAGGATAAATTTCAATAAAGTCAGATACCTTTTCTGCTTCCATTGAGCTGGTAATCCCCAGCTAAATCATCTGCAGTTATCCAAATTCTGTACTCTTTGGGGTATGCATCAGGTCTTATGCAAGCAACTGCAGTCTCTTTGGAAACGACTGTGCCAACATAGGAAGAACCATCAATCCATGCAACCTGAACTTTATCTCCATTATTTACCTGAAAGTGAAAATGGCCATGCACAAATCATTAATAAATTGCACATATTCTAATACTCTAATTATAAATTTATAGCATGCTACAAACAAGTGATAAAAACAGCATATTCTATACCTTTGTATCAGCTGTGATTGATTCTCCAGTTTGAGCATCTTTACAATTTTCTGGTAAAACATATTCATCATAAATGTTTGACCATCCATCATATGTAACCTAGATGATAAAATTACAACAGTATATTCAGGACTATGTGAATCTCAACTGATCAATTTCAGTTTCTGCATATCTATTTTAGTGTGAATGATAATTTAACTAAATGATAAATGTGTATTTGACACACAAAACCTGAATGTTCTCCATAGAGGGGTGTTAGCATGCAAAAGGATGGGGTGCTAAATGAAATGAATGAAATGAGCCAGTGGCGGTACCACAGGGGGAGTGGCAAAACTTGTCCCCCTAGCAAGATTTTGAAATGGGAGCGGCAGTCGAACCGCATCATAATGCTAGGGCGTGGCACAAAAAATCCCCCAGTCTGTGATGGCTGGCCCCTGAAATGAGTGTGTGGAGGTGCCAGAACCCATAACTTTTTTGCGATCATCTCTTGTCAGGAAAGTTCTTCTACTACACTCCCCATATCCCCGCCCACTCATAAGTCCTTGGGCAGGCAACTGGTTCCCATACTCTCATTATGGAAAAAGGACCCAAAATACCACCCAGAAATATAGCAGTCATCAGCATTTAGCTGCCTGGCTTAACTTACCTTATACACAAGTTTTGGGCCTTTTTCAAGAACTACAGCATCGATGGTGGAACTCTCAGCCTTCACTTTCACTTTTGAATTGATTTCAAGTTGGCCGCTCATTACAGCTGATTTCAATTGGTTTTGTGGAGCGTATTTTGTCCCAGGCACACGCTCAACATTTTGTGCACACTTTGTGCACAAGTCATTAAAAAATTGGCCTTTATGTTTACGTGCAAACAATTTCCTAAATTTCTGCTTTTCTATAGAAACAACTATCAACAGGCTAAGATTTCACATCGAGTGGCAAAGTATTACAAATGGAAACTTCTCGGCTTTGCTGCCCTAGGCTGACAAATAGCAGAATAAAACGTCAGCATGCCAGGCCTATTATAAAAATAGGCTACTCCTTTGTACACAGAGCAACACCCTTTTTGTGCACAGATCCAAAAACGTGACATTGGGACAAAGTCACTGTGCTCTTCATCAGGGTGGCGCTAGAAGAGGGCAATTTGCTATAATCCTTTCATCTGAATATGCTAGATCCCCTTTGGGAGGGCCTAGAAGGTGAAAAATGTCATTATGAACCTAGATTTGCATATTAAGACGTGTGCATTAATTGGATAGTGACATAATTTTGAACCTCGTAAGGGTGATGATTTAAGCGCAGTGATGTGTCGAGAAACATCACTTCTATTGGGGGGGGGGCGTTTTGACCAACTGACGACCAACTATTGTTACCAAAAAAAAAACTATTAACTCTATGGTCATAGCCATTGCGTCATAGATGTCATAGATTTATGACCCTAAACGAGGTAGAGCCAACATTGAGGCTAGTGTCGTCACGATCTTCATGCAATGTGTCACGAGATAGCAGTTCTTTACTGCATGTGCAGTTAAACTTAACAAAGCCTCGACTTATAACGAAGACAGTTTCATAAAACTGAGTCAATCATGAAAGACCTTGGAATAGTTGAGAATTGGACTTGTGATGGTGTAGGAGCTTGGCTTGAAAGCAAAAATTTAGGCGAATATAGTGATCTTCTGTGTAAAGAGCACAAGGTAGACGGAAGAGTTCTATTGTCTTTAACTGAGAAAAATTTGATTGGACCTCCAGTAAATATAACTGTGCTCGGTGATGTAAAGCGAATCCTTCAATCAATTGATGATCTTAGGTATGATATGTCAGAATCCTCTTGTAGCATATCCAGTTGCTCGAGCGCAGAAAATGGCCTGAGAAACCAAACATCCGCTGAAGCTGAACCACTTAGCAGTTGCAAAGTTGATCGTGAACGTAAACCGAAGAAAAGCACAGTTTATGACAGACTAGATTCATTTAGTCTGGATGAAGCGGATGCCACATTCATTGACAGTAGTACGTCAATATCAGAACTTTCAAGAACAATCATTAGCGTGGTTTATTTGTGGGGATCATTATTGTTCACTTCATTTGTGATGACATTGGCTCATGACCGTGTTCCTGATATGAAAACTTACCCACCCCTTCCTGACATTGTATTAGATAACATGCCTCTAATTCCATGGGCATTTGAGCTGTGTGAAGTTTGTGCAGTTTGTCTTGGTGCGATGTGGGTGTTGGTTCTTGTCTTTCACAAGCACAGATTGATTCTAATAAGGAGAATGTGTGCATTGTCTGGCACAATATTTTTATTAAGAGCATTTACAATGTACGTCACTGCACTTAGTGTTCCAGGTGTACATTTGGAGTGCAGATCAACGGTAAATATTATCAATTTGATGATGATTACGCTATTGGTTGTAATGCAGAGTAGGCCTATTGAGTTGCCTGTCCTTTTTCCGTTTAAACTCCTTTTTTATGAGAACAATTGCATGAGAACACGAGCTTGAAATTTGACAGAAAATTAAGAATAAGGCTGAGACTGAAGCACTGTCATAAAATATATTTTTGGACAATGATTCATAAGTTTTCCACTAACATATGGGCATGAAATACCCTTTCTTTGTCACCCTGAGGAGAATTGACAGCCTTGTCATTTTTCTTTGATTTTCGTGAATTAGCTGCTCTTAGTGAAGCTCTGTAGTAACATTGTAAGTTTATAATTGCTTATAACCCTTTTAAAAAATGGGCTCTCTTTCAACTAAAGTGTCTTGTGTGATCTTGAATTTCTAAATCATCCACACCCCCAATAATTTAAGAACAATTCAGCCACCAGATTTTGGAAAAATAAATGGCACATGGCTCGAAAGCCCACATGGGTTATTTCCATGTGTCATTCAGCACTGTTTGTAGATGTTTCAGGAAGCATTTTTCCTGCACAGCACAACTTTTATCCCTTGTTCATGATTTATGCCAAGCAATAAACGCTAAAGGACAAACTGACATTATTTTCCTTGATTTCTCAAAGGCCGTTGACAAAGTTTCACATAGAAAACTTTTACAGAAACTAAGTAGCTA
>WIPJ01000074.1:352282-400786 GCA_018155075.1 Cassiopea andromeda
GGGGGGTCCTAATAAACAGGGGGTTTAAAAAAATTCCGATGTTTAATAAACGTAGCGTCAAAATAAGCGGGGGGGGTTCAGAATGTGAGTAACGACTTTACATGATTGTACAAGGACAGAAAGAACAGCAACAGGTTGTTATAAAGCATAAAACTAAAATATATACATAAGCGTGCTATTTTGCCATGAAAATTGCGCGTAAATAGTACCAACAAAGAAAGGAAATGATATGACGAGTTTGCGAAAAAGTCAATTTCCTTAAAATTAATAAACGTTAGGTCCTAATAAAGTCCGGGGGTTGGAAAAAAATTGAAAAATTAATAATAAGCGGGGGAGATGTCTACTTGGCACCTGAGAGTAAAGGAAGATGGTACTCTATTGAAGGTGACCCCAATGAAGAATTGTTGATGTCTGTAGCTCTATGTCCTCATTTCTGCTTTTGGATAGCTGAGAATGTTGCATATTGTTTATGAATCTTTCTAATTTAATGTTTTTGCCCATATTAGACTTCGTTAATCGGTTTTATGAGCTGAAGGACATAGCGTTGGGCAAATTTTCTTCTCTGTCCACCAAACACGGGCATCACCATGCATTGTATGCGAACCATGGCGACGAACGTTGCGCAACACAGGCTATATCAGGACGTCATAAAACAAATCATTGGATGGTCGATCTTGGGAGGAAAGCTGTTGTCCTCAATGTGACTGTCATGGCCACAAAACCAAGCAATGAGCATGCTTCTCACTTTACAATCCACGTAGGTGATAACAACGAAAATCATGGAGACAAGAACCCACACTGTGTTACAAATGTACCATTGCCGTACAACAGCATGAAAAACTTCACTTGTCTTCAAGAAAACGAGGGAAGATATGTCACCATAAAACAACATAGTGGACACCATTTGCATTTTCGACTGTGTTACGTCAAAGTATTTGGAATTTATTTGCAAACGGCTTGAAGGTTATTGAACAACATTTATGTAACAAGTTGTTAGGGTAGATTAGGATATAACTCCCTCTTCATATAGCGGATAAAATGAATTTCAGAGAATCGAGAGTTGAGTAAATGAATTACAATTGGCAGTAGTGTATGATGGGTAGCTTCAGTATATTTTTGGGGGTGGGTGTCAGAAGTTTGCCCTACGAACATTGTTTTAATAACAGTAGTTGATTAAGTGGTCCTGGGTCCAGTAAGTTGCCCCCGGCAAAAATACATGGCGCTGCCGTTTTTGCCCTGGGAAATGGCAAATCTTCAAGACTGGGGGGGGGTGGCTCGCTTCCACATCTCCTTAAGGTTCGTTCCTGGTGACGATCTAAATTCATAAATGATTTCTCCCAAAGTGTATGCAAGTCTCCAGGAGTGTAGCTGTAGTCTCTATGAAAGCGTTATTCTTTCAGCTCCTAAATAGACTTCGAGACTTCCCTGTTGAAGATAATACCAAATACTTCTTCAAAAAATGACTATTGGCTTCAGTGTGCAATACACTACAGTTTAAAATGCATAACCACTATGAGCTTACTTGGGGTAAAATTAGAGAAAAACTAACCACAGTGCTACCCAAAAATGTAAAACAAAGAGAATTTTCAAAATTTCCAAGATTGATCTTGTAGCAACAAAGTTATCACATGAATTTCAATCAAACTTTTGATTGACATTCACGAGTTTAATTTCTCATTCAGAAACTAAATCAGAAATTCAAAATTAATCCTGGGTTAGAGTTTGAACTGTCGACCAGAAGCATATATCAACTTACTAAACTCATATTAATTGGAAATATAAGCGTAGGAATAGACATAATTTAGGGTAAAATGTTAATGTAAAGAAAGAAGGAAAATTAGCCAACTTATTACTTTAGGATATCTTTTAGAAATTATAGAGTAATTCATCTTTCTAGTTTTAAATCCTCTTTCAGTTGTAACAAACGTCGTGGACTATACATGCCATGATTTGAAAATAGATTGATTTGCTTACTCTGTAGCAGTGGAAGCTTCTCAAGAATTTTCAGGGGGCAAGGGAGCTGAATTTGCCGAGTATTTTAGGATAAATACTTGTATTTGACAAATACTTGGGAACATTTGTCGGTTACATGTGTTTTTCATAAGAAAAAGTGCACAAAAAATTGAGGCGCATGAAAAAAGTGATTTTCTTATTACAAAATCGTGTATTTAGCCTTTGGTCAACTACTTTAGCCAAGAATTTGCCGAATGAATAGCACCTCGCCCCCCTGTAATAGCACCTCGCCCCCGTTAATATCCGCTACTGCTCTGAAGCACGAAGTCTTTCGATGTGCCATCGTCTGTAAATTATCTACTACTTATTGCTGGTATTTTCATTAGGACACCTGTACATACTCGCAATTAGCCAGTCGAACTTAGTATTGATCTTCCTTAGTATGTGTTTTAACATAATATTCAAAATTAATCACTTTCAGTGTTTTTTGGATTCCTTCTTAACTGGTTTTTGGAATCTTCGTTTGTTTCTTCTCTGTACAGAAAAATTTTTAATGTTTCTCATTCCAACATTCCAGAAACGGTAGAGTCAATTACCTGACCTGGTTAGTTCAATTGCATATATGAGAGTCTTTAAGTTGTAAAACTTGATGGCAAATGGTAGTGGATTTTGAAATCAAGAAAATAGTTCATGATGGTGAAATTCAAAGAGATTTGCGTCTTTGCGATGGACTGGTAAAGAAATTTGCCATTGGAGGGGGGTGGTATCGTGATAATTTTTGCGTAGGAGGGGGTGTATAAGAGCGAGCTTACCAACATAAATGCTACCCTACCCAATCATGTTGAGATAAGTTTACAGCAATTGTGTCCTTAATCATTTAAAAATCCAGAAGTACAGCGGCTGTGTAACTCAAAGAATGCTTACAAATTATTCAAGAAGATTCAATCCACTCTGTAAATTGCCACCAGCATTGTTGTCAAGTGTCATCCATGGAAACCATGTCTCCTGAGTGGAGTAACTCAGACGTATCGACAGCTATTAGTAACGGTTAATGTAAATAACACATGAGAAGACGACATTTTTAGTTTCAAAAGTGAGTAATTGACACAGCTCCACGGCAAATGCATTGAATACATGCGAAAGAGCTTCACCAAAAGTCGTAAAACACTTAGAAGAGTTTCTAAGATAGCGTCTTTGCAAGACAAAAGCATCGAAGGGTGACGATGAATTGGGTGACAAAATATCAAACATGGTTAATCTTATGGTTGGTTAATTGTATTAATTGTCTACTTCTGATAATATTAGGGGCCATTCACATATTACGTCATACTAATTTTGGCACTTTTAGACACCCACCCACCCCCTGTCACACTTTGTCACAAATCCAATACTACCCATGTACCCCAATTGTGTGACGTCACATTATGAGTTTCAATAGGATGCTTTTCTGCTCTCGTAATAAAATGTTTATTATGTCTTTTTTGGCCTTAAAATGGCATCAAAATAGACTACCAGATTACTTTTCGACGTGAAACCAAATTTTTTCTAAAAAAAGGGCCAAACTTGCTATCATGAAGCAAAATGTGCTAAATATTGAGTTGGCTGTTTAAAAAATGTGATATCACACTGCAAAAACAACCCACCCACCCCTTGTCACACTTTGTCATAAAAATTAAAAGACCCTCCCAACCCCCTTGCGTGATGTAATATTTGAACTGCCCCTTACTTATTAGCAGTGATAAATGGCAATCTTTGTCAATAATATCCAAGTGCTGCACACAGGCTACCGTGAGAAATTTCTTGCTTGTGCTGCACCAGGAGTCGATGACAATAACTTTATGTTGAATGGTGTTGCCCACCTCTTGCTTAATGATGGATCAAAAGCCTTTATCTTATCTTAACATGTTTTGCAAAATTAAACAAATATTTATCTTTGTATGCAACTTATTTAATTTCAATATATTGAGAAACTTGAGAAGTTTTATCATATTGAAGAGTACTAGTTTTGTTTTTATTGTTAATTGTGTAATGCTGTGTTATGTGTCGTTTCTGTTCCTGTCGGTTCCATTTTGTAGTAATCATTCACATGCATACTGTTGTCACACTCCATCTCCATATTTGTTGTCATCATCTTTTTGTTTGGAGGTAGTTCTATTGTCAGTGTAATATGGGTGTGTTGTCCATGTGCTGTGTTGTTCTTGTTATTAAAGTCAGTTGTGTTTCAGTTGTCGTGAAGTTTAGTCGCATACGTGTTGTCGTTATTAGAGTTTTGTTCGCTGTCCGAAGAGTCGTTTTGCAGTTTTTGGATGTTTGTTATTTCTCGTTTGCCACCGTCGAACATTGACCATTGATGAACATTGCTGATGTTGTAGTTGTCGTACTTGATTATTGCCGTATGCCGACGTCGAACTTGGATAAACTTGCTGAACTTGAACTATTATTGGTGTTGTTTGCTATTTTCGGAATTCTTTCCTTTATTGGTTTTAATAATTGATTGCATTAATGCTCTATTTATTTGGTTACATCTGTAAAACCTGCAGTTTTTCAATATCGTAATGCTTATTATATACACGGTTTTTTTATAAGAAAAAAGTTTATAAGGCGATGAGGCTCAAATGATCAAAATCTTAAAGGAATTCTTAAGAAATTCACGAGGCTCAATTTCCAAAATTTTGTGTGTTTATTGGCCAAAAATCGATATTTCGTCATTATTGCATTCAAAATGTTAAAGATGGAATTCAAATTCAAGTGTACAGTATTGATAACGAGAGTGCAAGCCATTTTAGCCAGTCCATTTCAGAAAAAGTTAAGAAAATTTTAAGAAAACCTCAGGCTCAATATGGGGAAAATTTAAGAAAATTGAGGCTCAGGTAAAAGGATGGTTTTCTTATAAAAAGAAGCATGTATGCTGTCAATAATTAGCAGAATCTGGTGATTTTCTTCTAAAAGATGCCGTAATGGGTGAAAAATGTCTCATGACAATTGCGAATAATTAAAAATATCTCATTCTCTGAAAACTGTTCATGTTACACGCTCTGATTCAGCATTTTTGCATGTACTGAAATCCTTTTCACGAATAGAAGCCGCGGCTTCTATTTGATTCTTGCATCGTTTAGTGCGGTTTCGAAGGCGGCTTCTATTTGCTTCAATCTTCTGTACTCTAGTGGCTCTAATAGAAGGGGGAAGCAAAAGTAGGGTGTGTTCACATCAGCCAATTCTTAATAGAAGGGGGTGCGAATAGAAGGTGGTGTTCATGTCGGCTGGTTTTCAATAAGACGAGGGTGCCAATAGAATGGGGTATGCATGTCGGCAGTTTTTCAATAGAAAAGGAGTGCTAAGAGAAGGTGGTTCATGCTGGTAAATTGTTTTATTAAAATGTACTTTAACTTTCTGCATGTTCTGATCATGATCGATTTGTAAAACTTAATAATTAGCAACGGGGGGGAAGGAAAATTCTCCTGAAATTAATAGACGGGGGACCGTCTATTAGAGACACCAGAGTATGTTATTCGTCATATAATGCCCTTCGTCATTTTGCGAAAGCTCATAATCACGCAAAGTATTGTGTTGTTTCTCTTCATTGTCTGATAGGTAAATGCGGCCTCTATATTATATTACAACTGCAGCTTATAGTTAAGGGCGGCTTGTATTACCTATTTACCTGCGGCTTGTATTTAAGGGTGACTTGTATTACCTATTTTTCATCATACCTGCGGCTTTTACTTAAGGGCGGCTTGCATTTGAAGGCGACTTCCATTTGACAAAAGTCGTTATACATGTCCACTCTCCAGTCCAGTTCACAATAGATATCCTTCCAAATATTTACTTTCCCAAAAACTCATATTATGAAATGCTTATTACAACCTATCCCCTACTTATAAACTTTAAGCCAAGAAGAAGTGGTCCTTCTCGTATTTCAGGGTGCCGTTCATATGGCAAAGACACTCAACCTTGCATAGAACGATAGCAACTAGATTTTTCAATGACTTAACGGAATTTCCAATGTTAGAACATAGTCATGCAAACATGCTTTGTTGGATGACATGGTATTTAATTGCTGAAAAACTAAGTTCCATTACAGAACGAAATGATGAAAATGAAGTAGTACCTTTTTGCCCTGAAGTTGCTTGAGGTGTCCTGTTATCAAAAGTTGGGACGTTGTATACATGGATATGGTAAAAAATGTCAAAAATACTTGGCTCCCATGCAAGGAAATTAGATGCTAATTACGAACGGTTTCTTTGCTGTGCCATCCATGATCTAAAAAGCATCCGTACTATGTGCCCCACTTGAAAGTAGTGCCTGGCAATAGGCTAGTTAGCATAATGTACCATTTCAAAAGAACATTGAAAGAATTCATCCTGTTTTTGGTTTCTTATCTTTGGTTTTACTGTATCTGACCATAGTTCTGACCTAGGCCCAGACATGACGTAAGAAGGAATCTTATGACGTAAGAACAGCAATGCAGTTAAGGTTCAAACATGGTGAAATTACGAAAGAAAACGTTAGAAATATTTTTATTACGTGGGAAAAGAGCGACGAAAACACCAAGCTAAATTGTGAAACTGAAGGCTTTTCCAAAACTTATGGTACCTTTAATCTCACTGTCTTCGTAAACGGTCCAGTTCTTATATTTTGGGGATTTTATCAGCCCCACCCACTCCCCGTTAATTGCACCCATATGGTGTTTAACATAAGAGCCTTTTCAACCCCTCCATTTATTGACAACCCCTTTTTACTATTGAGTACGACAGTCACGATACTCCAGTCAATTCAAAACTGAGGAATGAAGAGCACTTAAATCTGCGGCGGGAAGGATAACTTCCTCACTTCCAGCAACTAAAGTACTGTTGACTACAATTGCCCCTCATTAGAGGTGAGAATGAATGGAAATATCTGAGGTACGAAAAGTGATTAAGTAGCGTTCCTTCAAATATTGTATCATGTTGTTTGGGACTTTAGATATTTGTGATGGTTCAAAAACAAAATGCTTCGAAGGAAGTAACAAAATGCTTACAGTATAAATGGCAACAGTCTCTGAACTTCAAAAATCTATCGCAAAGTTTAAAAAACGGAAGTCGACATGAGCATATAAGAAGGGTGCTTTTGAGAGACGAACATTGTATTTAGGGTGGGTAGGGGGAAGTGTAAACAGTAAAATAACGTAACCACACGTTTCTCTTGTAGTCTCTTATCCATGCTGTTGGTTGCTATAGACTGCTGGATAGTGAGGATATCATGTCTTAGAGACGAAAACAGACTTCCATTCGTTGTTCAAGTTGATGGGAAGGCACTCTTCAACCATGTCATCAAGACAATGGAAAAACGAACAGTGAAGGAATGTGAAAACGAATGTTATGACGAGTTCTCGTGCAAGTCTATCAACTGGTCACGTGATAATGTTTGTGAATTGAATAGTGAAATACAAGAAACGAAAGCAGATGATTTGAAAGCAAAAGATGGATGGATTTACAAGAGTACAAACTATAACACATCAAATGTTAGTGATTTTTACATTAATTTTGAGAATGTGCCCTGATGAAATATGCACAGTTGTTCAAAGGCTCCTTCGCATAGGATTGATTCCTCTCTGATGAAGATTCTGGTAGAAATGTTTGAAACCAGAGAAATTGTGGCCAGGGGCAGGGGACAATGGTCTTCTCCATTTTTCAAAATCATTCAATGTTCCGACATTTTAATGTTTCGTAGGAAAATTTTCGGACTTTTGGTGCTGGTAAAGATAAATTGAATTTTATTGAACTTGACCCCCTACTCCACACATGCCGTGAGCCATCTGTTTGACACTCAAGAGAGATAATTCTAAACGCATTTATATACTGGGGCAGATCCAAGGGGGCCGTGGGGCCATGGCACCCCAAAACGGCAGTTTTTCTATAGAAAGCAATAGTGTTCAGAAACTTTTCACATGAAAAAGACAATTAAGGCCCCCCAAAGCCCAGCTCTGGATGCGCCATCTGTTTATTGCATATTTTTAGCTTCTTATCTATTCAACTTGAATTTATCATATGCAGAGGTATGTTACATGATTCTGTGCCTGTTCATTTTATGTTGATGACTAGTTTTACAGTGACGCCATATTATGTTGTAGATTGGTCCTGTCTGTCAAGCATTGGATCCCTGTGCAGATGCAACCTTCTGCATAGATATTTGCCGTCACCCTGGTTACAAGTGCATCACATGCCCAAAATATCACGAACTGAGATATGCTAATTACTGTCAATTAAAAGGTATGCTTAAAATCTGTAGTTGTGTTGGAACAATGACTATTTGTATTAGTATTCTTTGTTATGTTAATTGCTTAAGTTGAGGGAGGAGCGGAAATGAGAGAGAAGAGAGGGGAAAGATCAGATATCAGATAGTTAGATGGCGATAGAGAAAAGAGAGACGGAGATAGTGAGGTAAACTGTATTTACTTCAAAGCTCGAAAGTTACGTTAGGGACGTTTTGTAGGTAGCAGTCAGAAGGTTTTGTTCGTTGTTTTGATTCACTTATTCTTGGGTTTGTATGTAGATTTAGAGCTTTGTAGCGTAAAGGTTTGTTAGGTTTTGTTATGTTGTCTAGTCGGTAGGCCTAAGCAGGATAATTTGGATAGATTGTCAAGAACTAGGTGGGGATTTGAGTGGCTATAAATAGGAGCTAGCAAATAAACCCCAATGGTAGTAAAGGATGAATTAAATAAGGAAATATGGCTTTGGAATTGTATATATAATTCTCATATCACAGCACAAAGTAGCGCAAGGTAAAGTAAGGTTGATGCTTTCAAGAATTGTCGGGGTCTGTCGTTACTTCTATTTCTGGAAAGCTGATAATGTATCCAAACATAGCCTTTTTAAAGTTTGAAGACTGGGAACACATTTTGGTGAAAAATCCCTTTAAAGATGTCCTTAAAATGATCCATCTCATTATCTGATTGGGAATTCAAATGTGCCATAAAAGCAAATACGTTTGAAGCAGAGTCTTAGCGAAGACCGTTTATCAGTTCTGGTAGCAAGTAGTTTAATGTCTCTGGTTGCTGTAACACGGAAGGAAAGGGAGTCTGGGGGCAAGACCCCCAGGGAAACTTTTTATTTGGTACTTTATACTTTGACTTAAAATATATCTCCCAATATGATGCATGCCATTAATGGTAAGGATCTGAAATTCTGCTGCATCTGTTTTTTACACGAGGCATCTTTCAAGATGGCTTAGAAGACATTCACATATTTCATATTTACCACTTACAGTCACAATTTGAGCCACGGCTTATTTATTCAAACGATTCCTTCAGTTCTAATTTAAGGCTTTTGGAAAAAAGGGATGGGGCAAAACTCCATTTACTAGGGGGCAATTTCGAGAACAAAGGGGGACATTTGCCCACGAGTTTGTATGCTAAAAGGGGCCCTGGTAAAGTGTAGAGAAAACTCCAAAAATGTAGATGCAGACAAGGGAACTCAGTGAAATTATGGGGGGTCCTATACCCCTCAAGCATTCCAGGTAGCTCCATCCCAGCGGGCCAGTACCTGAAATGTTTTAACCCTGAGTTTGTATGTCAAAAAAGACCCTATATCCAAAATACTACTTATAAAATACTTTTACGCAGAGATGTTTATGAATCTTTCTAATTTAGTGTTTTTGTCCACATCAGACTTCGTTAATCGGTTTTATGAGCTGAAAGACATAGCGTTGGGAAAAGCTTCTTCTCTGTCCAACAAACACGGGAATCATCATGCATCGTATGCGAACAATGGCGACGAAAGTTGCACACCACAGGCTATATCAGGACATAAGCAAACAAACAAGTGGATGGTCGATCTTGGGAGGAAAGCTGTTGTGCTCAATGTGACCGTCAAGTCTACAAGAGCAGGCAGTGAGCATGCTTCTCACTTTACAATCCACGTAGGTGATAACAATGCAAATCATGGAGACCAGAACCCACACTGTGTTACAAATGTACCATTGCCGTACAACAGCATGAAAAACTTCACTTGTCTTCAAGAAAACGAGGGAAGATATGTCACCATAAGACAACATAGTAGACACAATACATATTTTCGATTATGTTACGTCAAAGTGTATGGAATTTATTTGTAAACAGCATGAAAATTATTCGAAAACAATTGTGCAGCAAGCTTTTAAGCAAATCAAGGAAGTCATTTTCCCTGGGATATTTCACTGGCTTTTCTTGTTGTCGTGCTACTTTTTCAGCATATTTAGAAATCGAATTCTTGAAGGAACAAAAACAAGCAATTTCGTTTATTTTCCCCTGATTGTCTCTAGAATTGGACGATTTGTTTGCTATTTTTAGGCAAAACGCATTTTTCTCATTTTTCCCTGCATTCCCTTTAGCAGACATCCAGCATAACTCTTTGTGATTCATAGCTGTTAGGCTCGAATTAAGGGGCATTGAGGCATTATCAAGCAGAATGCAACGTCTGCTGAAGCATAAATTCGATAAAATTCGAGAAAAACTATGCGTAATGCCGCCCAATATTGCAATACAAAGTGGATTTTCAAAATTGTCAAAAGCGAAGGTTGTTGAGTTACAAACACCAATTGTAGCAACAATGAAGTCACTAGAAATTGCATCAAATATCTGAACAATAATTCAAGAAGATTTATTCTCGATTGGAATTTGTGCTTACTGTCGATTGGAAGCATATAATCATTGATTGTATTGTAATTGTAATCAATTATTTACACACGAACAAACATAGCCCTTCAGCAACTAAAATATTACATATTCATATAAAAAATTTAAATAATACATTAAGAAAGAAAAATTAACAGGCATAATACTAATATTGCTGTTCTTCCAGGGGGCCGTGTTTTCAATTATTATTTTTGATCAGCCAGTAGATCTGCTTTCAATTTATTTTTGAAGCGTTTGAGAGTTGAGGCCTCTCGTATATCAGCAGGCATATCATTCCATAATTTTAAAGCCGAGTATTTAAAGCCATTTTTTGCTCGTTCCGTATTTAGTCTTGGGATTTGAAGATCATGGCAATTCCTTGTTTCATATTTTGAATGGACTGATCTTAACTCAAATTTATCCCAAAGACTTTCAGGGCTTAACTTATTTATAATCTTATACATCATAACTAGTCGATCAAACGAGATTAGATTACTGACGTTCAGCCAATCACAGGACCAGTTATCTTTTACTCTAGCAGTTTTCATTATCAGATGGGCTCTATTCTGCAATCTTTGGAGAGTTTCGATTTTTCTCGCTGGAAGACTTCCCCAGATAACATCTGCGTAGCGAAGATGACTTTCCACAATAGCATAGTAAACACAACATAGCTTGGACTGAGGGAGAATGTTTTTCAGCTTCTTTAGTGAAGCAAGTCCTCCACAGATCTTACTCTTAACACTTTTAAATTGCTCATCCCAGTTCAGATATTCATCCACCATTACTCCTAGTGATTTAGTATTAGAAACTCGCTTAATTTCCTTGCTACCTAACTCTAATCCAGTCGGAGCATTTGCACCCTTATACCAGGCATATACCTACAAGGGGAATGGGGACAATGTCCCACAAATTAAAACTTTACATAATTTTGTTGCCCCAGCAGAATCATTAACCTGGAGATTCACATAACAAAACAAGACTTTTTACCCCCCAAAAGTGATTGTAGAATGAGATCTTGCCCCTTCCCCCCAGGGTATTTCCCCCAGTTATGTGCTTGGATTATACCCATATTAATTGGAAATATAAGCGTAGGAATAGGCAAAATTTTAGGGCAAAATGGTAGAAACAGCAAAGAATAACTACAGTAAGACCGAGCGAGAACTTTGCTTATAAAAAAATTAATGCACTCCATTGTTTCAATCCTCTTGTATGCAATTTTTGTAATTGTATCGACAATAAGGAAGTTAGAAATTGATATGAAAAGCCACTTACCAGGTAGGCATGTTTTCGCAGAAGCACTTTGAAGCATTGCATTATCCATGCATCTTGTAATGTATGTAGCTGTATCATCATAAACAACAGCATTTGAAATTACTTGCATTTACAGATCATTTTATCGCACATTTTCACAATAATACATCACTTTCTGGTTTCATGTTATCTGCTTTCGCTGCTACATAGCAGTTGAGTAACGCAAAGCGCTTCTTGTCGCACAGAAAATACGTCACATAATGCAGATGTCAAAGACTCTCGCTAATGATATGCAAATATCGCCTCTATGCACTAAGTCATAAGGAAGCATTGCAGCAAAAAGAGTAACGACATTATCATCACCGTTCTTATACAGTGAAATTACGACATTTACAAACTCAGCAAAACTTCAGCAAAAAACAAACACGAACACAATAAACAGCAGGCCTAAATTAGCTGACACATTTAGGACCATCCCCATGAGATATTCTGCACGTGCCTATTTAGGACCATCCCCATGGAGATATTCTGCACGTACCTATTTAGGACCATCTCCATGAGATATTCTGCACGTGCCTAATTAGGACCATCCCCATGAGATCTTCTGCACGTACCTAATTAGGACCATCCCCATGAGATATTCTGCACGTGCCTATTGAGGCTATGGGGCTATTATTCATTACTTATATATTGACGCAAATCATTGAGGAATATTATTCACAAATCAATATGAGAAAAAGCTGATAATAAAGTAAATATGCTTATTTTACAAAAACTGCACGCTTGTAAATGCATTCATTATCATCTTCATTCATAATTTGTTTCATCAAAACTCAATAATCATAAATAACCTTTAAGGGTGAAAAGACATATGAATTTTAAAAATAAATATGATACAGGCTAAACGAAGTGTTTAACTACAACAATTAATGGAAGAAGCTGGGGGAAATTTATCCATCCATGCTCAGTGTGCTTTGAAGGGTTGTCTCCTTGACTAGTTGCTGTAGAACTAAAGTTTGCCTATTAGCTTTGCTATGCAAGACACAACATCTTTCAAGTAGATAATCCTATTCTTTAAGAAGTATAAACAAAAGGTCACATTGATTAGGAAGTAGAGGTAAACGCTTACGCTTTCCAGAAAAAAGATCTACATATGTACGAACTGATGGATTTCTGAATGAAGATGAGCTTACAAAATAATGTACTTTGCAAAACTGAACAAGGTAAAGGCATGAAAGAAATTGAAATTCTCTTTTGCCAAGCATATTTTTATTTCAAGAAATACAATTTAAGTACTTTGCCGTCAATTTAATCATCAAAGGAAGAAATATGCTACCCGTTTGGGTACAAAATATACACCTGCTCCGCAATAGGACAGAAAAAAGAAAAAATATAATTTGATACAAATTTTCAATAAATACGTGGGTCGTTTTAGAAGGATGCTAACAGCAATGCTAGCCACGTTGTGAAATTCTTAAAGCAGCGCATGGCATTCAAAAGACAAGTGGTCTATTGTCATATAATATATTTAACTAAAACTTACTTTTTCTAAGACATAATCATAACAACGTAAAAATTCATACTTTTTGCTAAATAATAACTAAGTTATAAAAAGAGGAAGCGGTTGTTCCTAAAGCGTGAAATTCAAACCTATACAGTCAATATACAAAAAAATGATATACGAGCGGTAAATATGAAACATTTAAAGATAAAGAAATACATTATAATTATTAATAGGTACATTTTATATTCACATAAACATTGAACTACAAAATATGAAAAACATAAAAATTTAACTACTAAGTTTACCAAAAAGTGCAAACTTTTTGGAAACTAAAAATGAGCGAGTTGAATTAAACTTTGGCAGAAATTATGACACAGGAGGTACGACCCAAGAACTGAAAAATACCTACCAATACAGAAAGAAGCATTCTTAGGGTAGGGACTTATTCAACGAGAGATAAACAGACTTTTGTTCAACGAGTATTAGACCTAATAAAACATCCAACATTTGCGGAGGACCATAGTGGAGAACTGATGATGTAAGCACCTAACCATTTGTGGGGTATCCTAGCAACAGATCATTCCATATAAATGTCTTCCGTTGGTGCTCTGTAATCCAAATACTGAGTGTAGAACTTTTTGAAGCAGTCGCTACATGAAACAAATGAAAACATTGTTGACAAAATAAATGAAAATAAATAAATAAATAAAATAAAATAAGATACACAAAAAGGGCGAATGCAAAAATTAGAATTGAAATAAATTCATATTTTTCTTAATCTTAAACTGTCTACTTATTGAAAAACAATTCTGCAAAAAATTCCAGAAAAATTGAAGTTTTCATTGCAAAATTGGCGATACAGAATAAAAGTTTGCTGAGTTTCGATTGCATGAATGATGACATAATGGGAATATTTTTCTAATCAAAAACGTTCATTTAAAACCGAGAGCTTACAACTTCTATAATCAGCAGTTTGAAAAACAACAGGGCTTCAAATACTGCCATGTTTATATGACTTGTTTCTGTATGGCATGTTGACCTTTTGAGCTGAGATACTTCGTGTTAAATTGCACCAATACAGTACATTGTACTGAGCTATTACAGGCTTGATGAAGGGGGCTCCATGGAGAGGGGGTAAAATAAATACGTAGTCCTGAAAATGGGGGCAGATAGGAGAGAAAAGTATAAATGAGAAGGGGGATTACAAGAGAATTTATGGAAACATTTAAAGCAATCGCCATGTAGGTGCTAAATTCAATTCATTTCAGAATCGAAAGCAGAAATTAAATTGAATTGTATAAAGAAGCTTACCCAACAGCCTGTGCGACCGGATCCGTGGAGTACTTTGACATAAACACGTGACATGCAAATCTATGCTCATCAGGGTGTTTGGTTATGAAACCAAAATACCTGAAACCAACGAGGATGCATGATATTAAGAAAGTGAAATTGTGAAAGTAGCAGGTAAACATCATGATATAAAAAGGATACAAAAATATTGAGGTGATAAATGTGCTTAGACAAAGATCCTTCACATAAGTATAACATCTTGTGAAACTATGTCCCACAATATGCAGCCTCAAATTTTAAAAAAACCATTACAATTTGACTAATCGATTAAGGCCAAATCAACAATTCAAGAATCTTACATGTCAGCATCAGTAAATAAAAAATAAAGCTAGAAAATGTGAGATTTGGCTGTTCAGTAGATTCAGGTCAAAGAATGGAATAAAAGTTACCTTCGATCTCTTGGGTGATTTCCACAGAATGTAACATTCTTTAATGAGAAAAAATGAGTTGGCGTAGCTTGACTCTCTCGCTGTTGGTCCTTCAAAAGTAATAGAAAATTATGAAAATTTATTTCCCCATTGAAAGCAAGATCTCTGCTTCTTTCAAAAGTATATTCAGTGCATGATCAGTTAAAAAAGTGAAATTTCACCAAATGAATGTGGCGTCATCTTCAGCAGGTCGATTTTTTTTGCCAAGAATCATTTGATGAAACTGAAGCACTTTTCATCATATAAAATTGAAAGTGTATTTTGCTTTTGCAGACATAAAGAATTAACTTTTTCATATAGAATATTGTCAAAGATTTGGGCATATTGGCATTTAACCTGCATTTTGCTAAATGCTTCTACAAACCTTCAGGTGATTCTACATTTTTGCTACAATTGTTGATTGAAAAACTACCTAAAGCATGCTATGCTGTGCCATAGGGTGCTTACACTATTTTGTGAAATGTCAAACTTTGCAGCAAATTTTAGTTATTCAATAATAAACTCAGAAAAAAAGTTTGTAGAAAATTGTATCTCATCAAACTCTCAATTTCAAATTTACAAAAAAACTTTAGATGATGCTGGTGTTACAAAGAAATCCACTTTGAGACAACACAAAATAAGCCTCAAACAACCAAAAGTTGTATCTATTTTTACTAATAAAAATATTTGTACTACTTCTTAATCTTTTGAGTAGCAAACCTGGCTAACTTCAGTCATCTGTAGAACTAACTCTCTTTGAAAAGCTATGCAATTCAACAAACCGAAGTGAACAATACATCACATGAACAACAAGTAATTGTTCTAGTTAAACAACTCTATCAAGAATAATCAAAAAGTAAACCAACCTTGAGTTTCTCTTTTTCTTTTCCTTTATTTTTCTTGACAGTTTTTGGTGAAGATTTTAGGAATTGCTTCTCATCAAAATCACAGACACGAATGCCTCTTGAAGATACTTGTAATGTGCATGCTGGTGGAGTGTTTGATGATAACATTGCTCTTTGATTGACAATCTACTCAAAGGGAACCAAAATGAAAGTTCAATAAAGACTTCATGACAATTTTAATCATTGTTAACAGTAATATGCTAGAGTGGGCTCCTATCAAAACAGACCATGTGAGCTGTAACCATTTACAAGAGCTTGTACATAGGGATTTAAAAGGCTTCTAAACATAAGCTAACAATTAAGTAACAAAGTACTAAGGGTAATGCACTCAAAGTGTGTTCCTTTATGTTGCTCAAGTCACACCAGTTGAAAACACAAGATTCCACATTAAAATACATGAAAACTGTCAACAGGATAGTTGAAAATAAGTTCAAAACTACAGACTATATTAAGAATATAATTCAATTATTGTCTTTTGTTCTACTCAGTAAGTTATTAGTACAGAAAACTTATCTGAGAAAGATTATCATTTAAATTCTAATTAACCTTCAAAACATTGCTATTGTTGACTGTTTTCAATCTCCCACAAAAGCACTCAATTTAAATTATTTATGTGGTAAAAATTAAAAATAAAACAAACAAGCATAGAATGCAGTTTTATTTCATAAAGGAAAAAACAGTTTAAAGATTAGCAAAAAAGGAAAAATCACCATCATAAACACTATCAGAATTTGGCTCTTAATAATGGAGTTATGAAGCAGAGAGGTTGACAGAATAAGACAAATAACAGCAGCAAAACAAGACATTGGATGGCAAAATAAGACATTGGATGGCAAAATTAGACATTGGATGGCAAAATAAGACAGCAAGGAAGAACTAAAACTAATTTTTTCTTACTTTTGAGATTGCATAACAAAGAATCTCATCGCCTTTGTAATCTGCTACTTCCACAGAACCAAGAAACCTGCATCAATTAGTGAGTAGTAGAAATCAATGACAGTTATTATCAATACTAAAGTATAACACAGACAAAGAAATGTGTTCACTGAATCACCATGATAAGACAACTGCAACTTTCACAAAGCATGACTCCCTAGCTTATGCAATTATGATAATTATATTCAATAACATAGCAATCAAGGCATCATAAAATCATTCAGAAAGAAGTCAAAAAACTAAATCACCACCAACCTCAAGAAATATTGCTGATCCTCCGCATTCAGGTATGAAGCTGAAATATTTGAGGAACAATCTCTTATAATATATTCATGTTGTGATATGCTGAAGGCACTTTGGAAATGATATTACACCAAATCTTTGGTGTAATATTTATTTATCAATACACAACTCCCAAATGACTAGTTCTCAAAAGGAAATATACATCTAAACACTGAATGAAGCTATCATTGACAATGAGCATATTTGATAAATCAAATTTAATTGTCATTTAGTCCATCAAAATATTCTTTTTTTCATGTTATACAAATGCTTCCTATACTGTGCATTCTAATTCTGCAGTACAAAAGTTACCCTATCATAAAATTTCTGAAATTAAAGGAAATCTAAATGGGCCTGTGCTATCATATTTTGACTTTGTCAGTGTGTAGGAACTACAAAAAAGCCCTTTCTGTGAAAATATTGATGCACACAAATTCAGTCTATGCCCAGAAGACATTGGCACTACAGCTTCAATTTGCACATGCACCCTGGTCTGCATGAGTGATTGTTCTTAATCATTTGGAACGGCATGTGTGATGCGAGATTTGTGCATCCAAAATGCAGAGTTTCTTGTTGCTGATGCATGTTAAATGTCTCATTTATCATAAAACAGGATAAAGCAGAGTTATGAAAAGAAAAGGTGACACTTGCTGGTGTTGCAGTTGCAACAACAAAGTTCCTACTTGGCATGTGCAATTGTATGGCTGATATTGATATTGGCACGGGTGAGTTTTTGCTGGTACTGTGGATATCACACATATGTGGACACACGTAGGTGTGATAGTATGTGTCTTTGGGCATGGACTGCAACTCTTTTATAGCTTGAATACAAATGTCACATATTTCTGTACCAAATTTGTAACTTTCTAGCGTGTGTGCAAAACCTGTAAGCCACATTGCAATAAACATGCCAAATTCTTCACACCAAACTCTGCTTAACAGAAGTTGATAGAATACTTAAAAAAGCACTAGCAATATCTGCTCAAAAAGTATAGTCTCTTCAATGACAAAAGTAAAATCCATCTTAAGTATAGTCCATCTTAAGACGAAAGTGAACCATAAGGTTTTTGAACAGCTTATTGTCCACAATATGTGATGAAATTTTATCCGCATATAACTTTACAAATACTAAAAAACATTTTAATTTAACTTACATGCACTTGAACCAGCAAGAATATCAGCAGCATAGCGACTTGGGAAAACACCAGATTTTCCTGAAGCTAAATTTGTTCCCTCACACCATAAATCTTCACTTATTTTTGAAACACTCAGTGGATCACCTTCCTCCAATAGAACTTCATCTTTATGTCTTGGCAAAAATTTAAATAGTGCTACATGAGTTTGTTTCAATTCCTCATTTCCCATCTCAAAACTAGGAGGTTCAGGATTATTAGATTTAAAACCATTGACAAAACCTTTAGTACTTTTTGTTTGCAATGACAATTTTTCCAACCCATATTCAATGGGTGATTTATCATTCTGGTCAATGCCAAGGAATTTTCCATCATTCTTTTTTGGCATGTATTCTTCTCCTTCTATGTCCAAATAAAATTTTGAGTGACTCTTAGAAGGATGAGATCTTGGTAAGCTGTTATACTTTATTCCATTCAATGAGCCTTTAGATTTTGATAAATCATTTACATAATCATGATTCTTAGAAGGCATTAGGCCACCATCTGCTGGCTTTTTAATTCTACTATTTTTCTCATTGCTATCTGAGTTTTTGCGTGCCATAGCTTCATGAGACTTAATGACATGCTCTGGGGTTCTACGCAGGGTATCACCACCTTTTCTGCTTATTTCTGGTGTCTTTCTTGAGCCCTCTAAGGTACGTCTTATTGCCTCTGGAGGCTTCTGTATGCTATCAGCAGTTGAAGCATTCTTTTCATATTGCCCAACTCTGTCAGGAGTTCCCCTACTTTTTTCAACCAGTTTTTCAGGTGTTGACCTTCTAGAGTTATCAGGGGTAGACCTTCTGGATACCACCTCATTGCTAGGCACTCTTGTTTTGCTTGATGAGTTTGTTGGCGCAAGAGGCAATTTTCTCCTTGGCTTTGGGCTTCTTGTATCTGCAGATTCTTTGCGCAACACATCACGCTGCTTGGCTTGCAATTCAGCGTCTGGTGTTTTCACAAAATTCCTTCTGGGTATTCCACTATTATTTACAATATCACCATTCCTGCTATTACATGAGATAGCTGAGCTTTCATTATTATTGTTTAATTCTTCTTTCCTTTTCTCCCTAGTTTCATTTCCACCAGAGCTGGTTCTTGCAACCCGCTTTGAGCCATAAAACTGTTCTGTCTGAACCTTTTCGGCTTTCCTCGCCTGTTGATAATCCTGACGCGGCCGTACGAAAGCACTTGCTGGTGATTGCTCCAAAGGCATTCTCCTCCTGGATCCTACCAATCTATCAATCAAAATTACTTCCAGTTCTTAAATTACAACCATGAAAATTTACAGACGTAAAGTACCAGCCTTCTCGCATAAACACTGTTTTTTCACAAGATTTCCAAAAAGAAATCGGCAGATATGTTAACCTGGATATTCAACAGCCTACTATTCCTTTCCTTGCACTACAGACTATCTGACTTCAAGGCAAACAACAAAGAATTTATCTAACCATTCGCCAATAAACTATGCATGCACAACATTCTGCAAACATCACTGAAAGTGAATGTTCTCCTCATGGCATTAAATCCTTTCTCGCAACTTTCTGTTTCGTGGTGGATAAAGAAATTTACTCAAAAGCCTGCTGCATTTCAGCTGGTTATGCTAAAACAGCGTTGATCTACATCTCCAACTGGTACTTGTTAGCATATAAATGTTCAGTTTCATGTAAATGACAATTTATTATTTATTAGCTTTCTTCTTAGCAAACTGCACCTGCTGATGAATAATGTCGTCATGAAATCTAGGCCGAGGCCAATAAAATATCACTTCGAGGCAAAGAATGCTATGGAATGCCACCATTAAATGGCTAAGAATTTAGTGGAGTACTACCAGTAAATGGCCAAAACTTTTGTTTTTGGTTTATTGCCTAATCATATGTAAACATGTCTGAAGATTCCAGAAATGTTATTGGTAGATGGCCCCTGTGCTTAATTTGGGAGAAATTTAGATATGTTTGTGGGTGATTTGAAATTTTTTCCCATAGCAACGGTTTTTTGTCCCCTAGCAACGAAATAATTTTGGATTTTCATGTCGAAAATATGCGGTTTACTAGCAGCTGGGAGTGACAAATGTGACAAAGGGAAATTGAGCTACCATCAAAAGTGATCTATACGACAAACTGAATGAACTGAAAGAAGCAGATAAAGTGATTCTTCATAATTTGATCGCAAACGCCGAACAAGATGTTGTTGATAAGGAGATGGATGAGATTGATGATTATAAGGAAAAGGCCGTTGACTACACTTTTTAAGATGGAAGAAGTGATTTGAAAACTGCCAATCAGAGAATCACCTCCCATACAAAGGGGCAGTAGCAGCGATCTGAGCCGAAGTGGATGGAGAGAGAGTTTGCAGAGCGAAGTTTCAACCACCGTGTCAACTGCAGAGGAGCAGAAGTCAATGTCAAGTTGTTTATATTGAAAATTAGGAAGTTTACGGGAAAGATTCACGAATTTCAAGAATTCTGGGATTCATTTGGGAGTGCAATCCACGATAACGACGCCTTATCAAAGGTGGACAAATTCAAATACCTGAAGTCGTACTTAGAAGATCAGGCGAGAAGTGCTACATCGGGAATCCCTTTGACCGACAATAACTACGACACAGCAGTTCACTTTCTACAGGAAAGATTCAGAGAGCCTAAAGTAATACAGCATTTCCACCTTAATCAATTGTTAAACCTAATACCAGTTTTAATGAGAAGTATGTCCAACGACTGTGTGCCCTGCAAGACCAAATTAATACAAATTTCCGTTGACTTCAAGCTCAGGGAGTGGATGCAAAAACCTATTCAAGCATTTTAGTTCCGATTTTATGGGAGAAAATTCCAGAATCTGTGAGATTTAATACGATAAGATCTAGCAACAAGAATCATTTAAGTGGAAATTGGAAGATTTAACACTTGCACTTGATAAGAAACTTGAGATTAGAGAGAGCCACATACCCTCACTGAAAGCTGGTGGTGCTGTACAAATACCAGAAAAGGTGACATCAAGATGACGGTATCAGGGCGGAACAGCAAAGGTGACATCAAGATGACGGTATCAAAGCAAAACGGCAACTGCGCTTTTGGTTGATGCCAAAAAGAAATGTATTTTTTGTTTAAAAGACCATGTGTCGGAGCTTTGTGATCAAATAACAGACATTGACGAACGTAAAAGTACTTTTAAAAAGTATGCAAGATGCTTTGCAAGTTTGAATTCAATTCATGGAACATCTGAATGTAGATCAGAGAGGGTGTGTAGAAATTGCAAGGGTAGATATCATACTTCTATTTTTAGCAACAATAAGAGTAGCCTTAACCCCGCAGCTGGGGATAGCGTGCATAAATACAACACGCTTCTCAATGCGAGCGCTCCGTCGTGGGTAGGCAACACTAGATCAGGTACCAGTGTAGCGCTGTAAACAGCTTTAGCGAAGGAGGAAGGGGAGAAATGTGAAAGTAGAGTCTGTGTCCTATTTGAGACTGGAAGCCATAGTTCCTTTATATCGGTTGAGGCTGTTAATAGGATAGGTTTGCGCCCTGTGAGAAGAGAAGCGTTGAGCATTCAAGCATTTGGGAGTACAGAAGCAAAAGAGAAAATTAGAGATGTGGTGAGATTAGTCTGGTTAGCCTGGATGGAATGAAGAAAGTTAAAGTACATTGCTTTGTTGTAGATGAGATCGCCTCAATTGTAAATGTGCACCCTGTGAAAGTAAAGAAATGTTACTCATATATAAAGGATGATTATTTTTCAGATGTTTGCAGAAACAAGATGTACTTGAAATTAATGTTTTGATAGGGTCAGACAATTTTAATGAGGCTAGATTAATATGCGTAATGGCTAGAGTAGCTCCCCTTAAAGAACTTACGATTCCCAGATTAGAGCTCTTATCGGCTAGGATTTTAGCAGTACTGATGGATACGGTTTATAAAGCCCTTAAGCAACAAATAGAATTTGAATGAGTGAGATACTGGCTCGATAGTAGAACCGCACTTCATTTGATATTCAACAACTGCCAATGGAAACAATGGGTTCAGTTCAAAGTTTCAGAAATACTTAAGATTTCCAAAGCAGGGCATTGGGGACATGTTGGCGGGAGGGAACACCCCGCAGACATAGGCTCTAGAGAGGCGTTGGCGCGTCAGCTCCAGAGTAGCAGTTTATGGTGAGAAGGACCACTCTGGCTAAATGGAGAAAGAAACTTGGCCCAAGGGATTGACTTTGAAACACACGGAGGAAGTGCAAAATGAAAGAAAGAAAGTTAATGTTATGATTACTATCACAGAAGAGAAGAAAAGTGTCAGCCAGATTGTTGATATTGATAAATTCAGCGCTCTGAAAAGGTAAATAAATGTAACAGCGTGGATTAGAAGGTTTACAGAGAATGTGAAAGCAAAAAGAGAAAAACGGGAGTTGAATTTTGAAGGATTGAATGTAAAGGAATCATGCTATGCTGAAAGATTATGGATAAAAACACCCAAGAGACGTTAAAGGGGGAGTTATCTTTCAAAAAGACTCAAATGTTGCTTGGTATGGTAGAAGTGGAAGGAATAATGGTGTGCAGAGTGAGATTGGAGAGGTTGGATTTAGAGCATGAATCAAAATATCCTATTTGCCTTCCTAAGGAGAATAAATTTGTAGAGCTTTTAGTTCTAGACTGCCAAAGTAGAGTATTTCATTGCAGTTAAAGTCCACTCTTGCAGAGCTCAGAGCAAGATTTTGGATCTCAAGAGGAAGACAGTTAGTAAAGAAGATTTTGAAAAAGTGTTTCATTTGTAGGAAGATGGAGGGGCGGCCATTTAAAGCTCCTCCAACGGCACCAGTACCTGACTTTCGAGTGACAGAAGATGCACCGTTCAGCAATGTAGGGAATGACTCTGCTGGGCCACTCTATGTTAAAGAAAATAGGGGTAATTCATATAAGGCTTATGTGTGCTTAGTTATATGTTGCGTGACAAGAGGACTTCATTTGGAGCTTCATTTGGAGAAAATGTAACAGCTTCTGCATTCTTGAACTGCTTTCGTTGGTTCTGTGCAAGGCGTGGCACACCTAAAATCATTACTTCTGATAGCGCACAACGTTTCAATCATCAGCAATCCTCTAGAGAAAAGTTCGTGCAAACAATCGCGTAAGAGATTTTTCTGAATCACAGAGAATAAGTTGGAAGTTTAATTTGCAATCAAGTCCATGGTAAGGAGGACATTATAAGCGAAAGGTAAGAAGTATCAAAAGATGTCTAAGAAAGACTTTGGGTAATTCTCTTACATCCTTTGATGAGCTAGCTACTGTTTTGACTGAAATTGAATGCATTTTAAATTCACGTCCACTGTCTTATGTGTATGATGAACTAGAAGGGGGGGTTCTTACCCCATCTCACCCTAAATCCTTAGAGCATGATAGTGAATATACACTTAATAAAAGACTTTTGCATTTAACACGAAATTTGAGCCATTTTAAGAACAGGTGGAGGAGGGAATACCTCATAGATCTCAGAGAAACCCACAAACTTAACAACAACAAGTCAGCTAAGATAGAAACAGGGGATGTTGTGCTGGTGCAGGAAGATCATGCAAAACGTGCATCATGGAAAATTGGCATTGTAGAGGAAGTGATAAGAGGGAAGGGTGGTGAAATAATGGATAAATTACTATCTCACAATACTCGAGTAACTTAAAAAATAGCGTTCTTGAAAAATAACTTAAACAGATTTTAACTTATATCTCTAAGCTGATTAATTTGGGACACTTTGGAACATCATAAATTGTTTTGAAAAGAAACTTAATTACTTTCATAATTCTTCTCAAATATTTTTTCAAAATGAAATTTTGAGCGAAAAAATAAGTTTCATGAAAGAAAAAGTAGGTTGACAGGTGAGGTAAGCAACAAACTTCTTCTCTTCTTCTGCAGTCGGTCGTACAGGCAATGACTATTTATCGGGGGGGGCTTGGGAGTCTGTTGCTCTCCCCACAATCTTGCTGAGCCCCCCGGTCGGTACTTTAAATACTATGCACTGTCGGTAGTTTCATAATATCCATGAACTTTTTGTTCTTTTTTAGCTTTTTCAGCCAATGTGGTAGGTGTTTTCTGCATAAAATTCTTTGACACCACTTATTGTCGTCACTTCAGCAGCAATAGCCTTTCCAGTAAATGCATAAATCTTTTGATTCACTTTTCTATGTCAATATGCTTTTGAAATTTAATATCTTGTCCAATTCCTTGTCGCAATTTCATTGACCACAACCAATAACAATATTTTGCTGGAAATGTTATGTTTGAACTACAAAAGTACTTTTAGAATGTCACTGAACTGATATTGTAATGATAGGTGATCATACAGTAAGAAAATTATCTAAGGTCATATAAATACTGTTTGAAATTCAAAGCATTTGAAGTCAATTAAGCATCGTAGAAAATCTTTGCCAAATTCGAAAGCTTCATGACATTTTGATGGCAGGAATTTAGTTCAAAATGTTCTCTGATCTAACATTTTCGACAAAAAACTGTTGATGAAAAAGAGCATGCTTGCCCTCGCTCCTCTCCCCTGTTCTGGGATCCCTGTATGCCAGTTAGTGGCTCCTACGTTTGCTAGACCTGCTGTTTAAAGAGAGACCAAGAACTTGGAAGCTCAAATGATCGAAGTTGTTTGTAAGTGATCACTTTCCAGTGTAAACTACCTGAAATATCAGAACTGGCACAACTGGTGAAAATGCTTTTACTAAAATTCCTTGTACTTCCTATAGCCATTACTCACTGCTATCAGAGAAGGAAACTTCAGGGCAGTGACGATGCAACGATCGTTTTTGCTGGCGATATTTCGTTTGATGGCCCTGTAAAATATTTTGCTGAAGTTACTGGTACGTGCGATTACAAAAAGCCATTTGCAAGAATACGGAGTGAATTGAAAGATGCTGATTTAAGGGTAGTAAACTTAGAGTCTCCATTAGTAGAAGCTAATCATCACCCATTAAAGCTATTTCCTGCAAAAGACATTCACCACAGAGGCAATGATAAAGCAGCAGTTGGCTTGAAGTATGCTGGTGTTGATCTGATTCAATTAGCAAACAACCACATTGCTGACTATGGAAGCAAAGGTATCAGAAGTACCATGAAAGTACTTGATAGAATTGGTATCAGCTACATTGGAGTTTCAGATAAATCAAAGTGGGAAGGAGCCCAAAAACCTTTCATAAGAGTCATAAATGGAGTTAAAATTGGAATGCTGGCTTATTGTTGGAATTACGAAGGTTGCGGTGCGTTGAAATGCGATGGGTCGCATGTTCCATGCGATAATCTGGCTAGATTTGGCCCTGCAACTTATAAAAAGAGCACCACGCTAAAAGAAATTTCAAAGCTAAAGAGAGAAGTAGATGTTTTAGTTGTTTTGATGCATTGGGGTAAGGAGAAAACCGTTATTCCGGCATTGTCAACAAGGGACGCCGCAAGAGAAATGAAATTAGCAGGCGCAAATGCCATCATAGGCACACACCCACACGTCATACAGGTAAGCTACTGCAATGATTTTCAACCACTGTGCCGTGAGAGACTCTCAGGTGTGCCATGAGAAATTATCCAACATAACCTTTTTCAAAATTAGCATTCATTAGTCACTTTCTGCAAATTTATGTCATTGTTGAGTGTCACTAATATAAAGACTGGCGAAGTAACGGAATCACGACCGTACAAACCGGGAGCAGTGCGACATTGCCCCCCCCCCAATAACTCACCTAGGTCGCATAGAAGAGTGCTCAAAACTGTACTTTTCAGCTATTTCTGAATTGACTTCCACCCATCGTCGAATACTGGAAAATCACAATGCACATATTTGGCTGATCAAATCAGTTTGGGGAATGAAACAGGGTTTTCTTTCTCAGCATGAATCAATGATGAAAACATATACATTCTATTCTCAAAAGGGTGCTTTAAGAGGTCTTCTAGGGCGCTACCTCAAAAAATTTTGCCCCTGATTTTCCTGCTGTTTCATTCATTCGTACAAATCTGTGATACGCAGTACCTTCAAAACTCTTTATTGGACATCTGTGCTCCCTCCCCCAATCAATTCCCTACGGGCCTAAATGTAATACATTTCTATAGGTGAACTAAAAGTTAATGATAACATAGCTTCTAAAGTGTTTATATGAATTTTGAATTGCTGATGAAGCTAATGCAGTCCTTCTAAATAAAACTTACTCAATAAATCATTCCACAGACTTTAATAAATTGCTTTTTACCATACCAGGGACATGAATGTATTGCCAAAGATACTCTGGTTGTGTACAGTCTTGGAAATTTTCTCTTTCCCAAGGCCGGATCGATAACGAAAAAGTTTTTGGCAGGGAGGAAACTCAACGATAGTGATGTTCAAGAATACTTGAAGAAAACGAATGAGGATTTTAGTTTAAGTCAGCAGGCATACATTGTAAAATTGAATGTAGGCAGGTAAGTGAGCTTCTATTAAACAAAGTTGCAAAAGGTATTTGCTTGCGCGGATCATAAAATTTAAATAAACTTTGAAGCAAACACCTGTGCAAGATGTCCTGCTATGATTAGATTTGGCTAAAGTTCAAAAACACCAGCAAAATTTGTAAAACACAAGGGCTCTTACTCAAAGAAAGATTTTCCGTATCGAGAGACAATAATCATCCTTAAAAAGTGATTTACCCTTTCAAAGCTGCAGCTTTAAGTTTTCACTCATGTGTTGCGTAATGAAATGTGATCATTTGCAAATGCTTAAACAATTACTGATTTTGAAAGGCCAAAATTTACGTATGACAGAGCTAATCGATTCTTCAATATTTGGGTTGTGATAATTGATATTGGTACAAAAGAAGTAAATAATGGAATAACAGTTAGGCAAACTAAATAATGGAAGAAATACTGAAAGTAAACCAAGATAACTCTTCACCAATTATTAATTCGTTGATACTACAGAAATTTACCACAGCAAGAAAAAGCGGCAACACTCTTTTGACATACTTAAAAGCTTTTTTCGTCCGACGCTCATCAGACTATGAAACGTCGGATAGTGACCTAAAGGTTAACCGAAATATAAATGTAACCGCATCTGGATATAAGTGCCCTGTGAACTAAAGTTTTAATAAAGCTAATAACTTGCTCTAAAACTAATTAGGCCTAGAGCTCGATAAAATAAAACAACTGCATATCGAAAACGGATATCCAGCAGATGTTCTACTTTCTTGCATTAACTAAAAATTAGCCAACTTTGCAGCAGAAAAAAATTTGTCCAGAGAAGTGCCCCGTATACATAAAATTGCCCTGGATTGGTAATGTTTCATCAAAGTTTGAAAACCAAATCAGTAAAGCCATTACATCTTGTTACCATGCTGTGAAGCCCCGTGTGGTTTACAACACTAGAGTTATGCTACCATCTGCTAAAAAAGATTGCGTTCCTACCACTCAAAAAAGTTGTGTTGTTTATGAATTTTCGTACCGATGTGAAGCTTGGTACGTAGGATGCACTACGCAGAAACTAGCAGACAGAATAAAACAACATGTCCCCACGAGCATCAGGAAGAAAAGTAATACCGTAAGAGAACAGCCACCTCGTATATGTAAAAGGGGCAGTTCTAAAATTAATTGTGAGTCGGCCATAGGACAACACCTTTGCAAATCCAGAATGCGCCAAAACATATGCGGACGACAATTTTCGGATCATTGGGCAAGCAAGATCGTCTGTTCATTTAAGTGTTTTGGAATCTGTTTACATCAAGACCCAAAACCCAGTCTTGTGTAAACAAAAAGAATTTGTTTTCTCATTGGAACTCTTTAAGTAAACAATGTTAATAGGTCTTACTTGGTTACACTTGGGGCCAATTAGACGCATCCTATGACATTAACTACATCTGGATATATATTTTGGTTAACCTTTAGGTCATTATCCGACGTTTTCATACTCTGATGAGTGTCGGACGAAAAAAGCTTTTAAGTATGTCAAAAGAATGTTACCGCTTTTTCGTGCCGTGGTAAAACTATTAATCCATTACTGACAGGTTATCAATGCCATTTAGCTCCTTCATTACTCATTGTTAACGTACTCTTTTCAATGTAGCTATGGCAACGCATAATAAAATTGTTGTATAGAGAACATTCTTGTTTTATATTTGGCTATGGCACGTCGCACTCTCCTTTCTAAATTCATACTTAGTTGAATTGATATTAGCATCGTCTTCACGAGGTAGTTGAAACTAGGCCAAAACTACTTGTTTTTTCAGCTTAACTTGAAAAAGCTAATATCTTCCAGGGGAAAAATTGTCTCTGCAGAATATCTTCCAATCGAAATAAGAAACGAAAAACGAACAAATTGCTTGCAGCCAGTACCACGAGGAAGATGGCAAAAGATGTGCACAGCAGATGACATCTACTGTTACGATTTTCGTGACTTTTACTCAAATTCATTAATGGTACATGAGGAGCAAATGCGGAAAGTTTCAGAAGAAAAGGATATTTGCATTAACAATTAGGTTGACTTTTCTTATTGTAACTATGATATGTCGACAACTGTAAAATATAGAATGGATATTGAATTGAATTGAAAAATGAAAGATAATAAAAAACATTATAGGAAACTTATCTCAATGGGGGGGTCATCCAGAAGGATATCCGCACCTTAGGGGAGGGGGCTAGCAATTAAAAAAGGACAGGCGAAGGGGGTGATGAATTGTAAGTGAATAACCTCGTCAGAGACGTTTCTAAGAGAGGAGAGAGGAATTGCAAGTAATTTTATTATCACCTGCTTTACTTAAAGAGTGAAAAATAACGATTTAAAAACAAATAAATAAATTTTACGTTCCTGAGGAGGGGGAAGTTGAGCAAAAAGAGGAAAGGTAAGGGAAGGGGGCTAAAACCCGGTAGAAATGTGCGGATTCCCTTGAAGATGATTCCTTTGTATTTCTACTTGACAACAACTACATATGGCTCTCTTTCAGGTGTGATAAACGAAAAGCAACATGCAGGACTTGTGCATTTATGTACAATTATCTATAAAAGTATTATTACGAAAAAAGTAGAAATATAAAGGTGCTTACAAAACCGACTGATCACTAAAGAGTGATAAATTGATGAATGATAATAAAAATATGAATTCATGAAAAATTAAATTTACAATATTTATGTATCATGTATTACAAAGAGATTATAAAAATTTATATCGGAGTAAGGGATCTGCACTAAATGTGGTGAGGATGTATGGAAATGGTGGGGGAGTGCAGAGGTGTCAATAGAAGGTGGCTACCGGCAATTCATCACAGGCTACGTCTGCTTAAACTGTCGGCTACTTTGACGTAAAATGACATAAACAAGCACACGTAATGTGTGGGCATCCATGGACACAGCAACGATTATTAATGATCAGCCGCTTACTCAGTTAAGGCTGATTTTCATTCATCAATGTCTGGCGCGCGCGCGACTTTTTGCGATTGATCGTGGATCTAGGCATGCGTACTTTTAACAAAAAAGCACGTGAGTATGATCGCGCGATCGCCAGAAAAAGTTGAAGTTTGTTCGACTTTTTTGAGAGATCGCCAGTAGTAACCAACCAAAAGAATAGAAGTTTCAGGAAGTGAGAAATTGCACAATGGCGTCGTAGCTGTGGACTGGTCTGGCTAGGAATAATGTGATCTGAAGTTCGCTTTGCACATAAACAATATCATATACGTAGTGATCAAGGAAGATAAGTAGGTGGGAAATTGTCAGAGAAATTAGTTGCTGCCATCTACTTTAAAAAAATTAGGATATTTAGAAGCAAAAGCCACCTGCCACTCTGACAATAACAGCTGTTATTTTAGCTTTAAGAGCAAACAGGGAGTTTGCTTTGCCCCCGTGAAAAACATTCTTATTATGCAGCAAATGACTGCATTTCAAAGGCCTCATGTCTGCGTAGGTGTAGCTAAAGTGTAATTTGATATTCACCATGTGTTCGCAAAATGTCGATCGCAAAAAGTTGCGCGCGCGCCAAAAATTGTTGAATGGAAATCAGCCTTAACTGTTATTGAACGGTGTGGGAGTGTTGAGAAGATGGGACACGCCGATATGACGGCAGTTCCAGCCAATATAATCTGCAAATTCAAGGGTTACCAATAGCAATCTTTATTACGCAAAAAGTATATCAACTGTTTAAGTCAACTGGTATAGTACAAATTCCTACGATCGAATTCCTACGATCTCCAGGCAGAAAATTTGGGATTTTGCTTCGATTCACTAAAACGTTCATCATTTGGCAAATCAGTTAAAACATCACCATTGTTAAATGCAATGCTTTGTTTGGTATTTAATGTATTTCTGCTCCAATCAATCTGTGTATCATACTGTCTTTTTCTGTACAGCCCTTGTGACTTAATAGCATAGGATGAACCTGGTCTGGATAAGTAAGCTCCTCCAATCATTCTGTCTTCACTTTTTTCTTTAACCTGACAAATGAAATCAAGATGAGATATTTCAACCCAAGCTGATATTGAAAGGGTTCCAAAACACTTTCAGACCCCGTTTCCACTGACCCAGAAATTTGCGAATACGGAGAAAAATTTGTCGAAATCGGCCTTGCGTTTCCACTGATACGATGAAATATGGAAATTTTGGAATACGCTGTCTAGAGCGTATTTTTCTGGCTTCGGAGAAATTTGAATACGCAGCGTATTAGTGGAAACACTTTTGCCTGGATATTTTGGAATACGCTGCAACACCAACAACGATTTTTGATTGGCTTGGCACCAAAACACTTGAAGTGTATTGGCGAGGCCTAGAGAAATTATCTCCGAAAGATGCGATTGATTTGCACTTGACCTAATGCTCCAGTCAATCTGGCAGCAATATATGTGTACTTTATTGGAATATGTACTCAGTCAATGCCATTTAACATCGATTGTGTGCATTGCACTTGATTGAAATTTTGAGCAGCAGCTCGTTCATATTATATTGACGTAATGTGTTTCACTTCAATGTGAAATATCGGGAGATATTTTGCTTAACTGGGTCAGTGGAAACAGGCGAAAGAGATATACAGAGATCGACTGTGCATGGCGTTCTCACTAATACGCTACCCAAAAGATAAATTTTTCTCCGTATTCGCAAATATCTGGGTCAGTGGAAACGGCACATTAAATGCAAATGCTGTATAAATTCTTGCACATTATCTCGAGAGGCTTTTTCAAAAGTTTCTGATGAAAAAGTTTTCATATGCAAAATGATCTTTCCACTTCTCTTTTCAACTTTCTCTTCTTATGAAATCAAGAGTCTCAATGCCTTACTTTTTCAATAATTTTAAGTTGAATCAAAGCTTGTTTTGATGTTCTTTCAAAACCACGAGCTAAAAGGAGATAAAAAGTTGCAATTCTAAATCTAAATATGTGAAAAAGAATAGCATAAATTGTAAAATGTGTTGAGTAGAGTTACTATTATAAATTTAACAAGACAACAATTAAAAAAGTTAATTATGAAAATTCCTAACTCACAACTTAGAAATAGCTAATATCAAGAAAAATGACAAGTTTAAAAGTCAAGACTGCTAACCTCCAAAGTGGGGCCATATTGCATCTAGTGCAGAAGCAAAGTCAACAGCAGTTCTGCAAAAAGTTTGAGGAAAATAACAAACAATATCTGAAAGACTAAGACCAATTGGTATGATGATCAATCTAATATCAAGAATATTATGAATTCTCATTAGAATAATGACAATTATGGTAAGCTCCTAGGTTTATTATCATTCTGGTGGATTGTATTGCCAATATGATGACATGTTAGATAAGCATCCACCTTATAACTGAGAGATTGTAGGTTTGAATCTAGTGTAGATCATAAACCAAATATTTCAAAATGGTACCCACTACTTTCTTTTCTGGCAACTGACATGTAAGAATGGCATGGGGAAGTTAAACACCCACAGTGGACTTGCCCCTCCTGATGCAATCACAGTGATAGCAAATATGTAACCCAGACAGTGCTACCCAGTTCACAATTGGTAAAGGAAGGGAATCAACTTTGACTTTCTACATGGAGTACTTTACAATTATTTTTTACCTGCTATCTCTTACTAGATATGTATGAAGAGTGAGTTCATTTTGATCCCTCTTGCTCACAGTCTAGTTTTACCTTATCATACCCCATCTAGTCCTAACCTATCCTGTTTTATCCTACTTTTCCTTCCATTCTTCAACCTTGAAAATATGATTGATGTTTTTCTATTCTATATTTTCTATTACAAATTTCTACCATACTTGCTTTTACAAGCAGTTTCAGTGACAGCATTTTCACTCTAGTGTTTCATATTTGATACTAATTTAGTACCTTCAAATAATTAGCTAACATTTTACTTCTGCACTCCATTAAAAATGCTAGAAATTAGAAATACTAACCAGGCTCTATAAAATTTAAAAAATATTTACCGTCCTTGCTCATCTCTAAGTTGGACATTTGCATTATGTTCAAGCAATATCATAATTACTTTGCCATGACCTTGAAATGCTGCACAGTGGCAGGCAGTCCATTGTGTTCCACTATTTCGACCATTCACATTAGCCCTAAATCAAACATAATTTAAAAAGCTTCCTCCAGTTATTTATTTTTCATATCTGATGTAATTTCCAATGCATTTCAAAGCATGCTTAATAATTCAAGTAAGACCCTTTCATAGCAATAATATACAATATTTTGGAATATGATCCATCAATTAACTTCAAAACCTAGAACATCACACCATAAAGATTAACAGAATTTCTAACAAAGCATGTGACACAAAAATTGAGAAAGAAATATTAAAATAGTTGTAGCATCAAGAAGCTATTTTACTTGCATACGAAAATAAAGAATTAGTATATAACTTACCCTTTCTCCAGAAGTGCTTTCACAATATCACTATGACCCCAAAATGCGGCTAAACACAAAGGCAAAAAGCCCTCTGATGACTTCATATTCACATCAGCACCCCTTCTCAAGAATCCTTTGACTAACTGAAGACAAAAATAAAGTCTCAATGCATTTGCTGAAATGGGAAATATATTATTTACTATGGCTCCTCTATCTTTGACCTAGCCTTTGCAAACATACAAACAAACACTAATTCAATATCCAAACACAATATCAATAGCCTGCAACATACTTTAATATCTGGAATTAGGGGAAGCTACAAGCCTAAACACCCATATGAAGTGATATCCACATGAAAAGATAGCCTGTTAGCATCGTTTTCCACAGTTCAACAGAAGATGGATATCCATTCCATCTTCATTACTTACACTCTTCTATCTATCGCGAAAAATATTTCACTACAACTACAACTAAGATACATTACAGGTCACTTACACTAAAATCGGGTGACGTTTACAGAGAAGGGCACCTAGAAGAGCCTCTTCTAGAGGGCGATATTAATTTAAGAAAAACTTCGGCGAACGCGTAGTGTTATGCTCCAAGAGAGAGAATCTGTGGTAACTAGTGTGCAGTACTTACGTCTCCGTTGCCATCAGCTACTGCTGCACAGAGAGCATCTGTCATTGCCATGTGGAATGTTCTGCAGCCGAAACATGAATTCCTTATTTTCACTATGTTTTTACTACTTTACTGGCAGCCATCTTTTCGCCGTCTAGGTAGCAACAACAACAAATGTGTTTGGCTCCCTGTCCTATGCCTTCATTTGATTGGTTGTGTCAACACGAGGCAAAAAATTTGTATTTGATTACGGTTGAAAATTGGCGGATGAAATTCTTGCTATGATCACGTTACTTTGTTATTTATGAAGTCGTGAAGAAGCCTATTTGAAGAAAACAGAGGTTGCCTTTGTGTAGTATGGCGAAGGACATTAACCTCCTCGAGCAGGTTTTTGAAAGATCATGGAATCACTATGACGAGCAGCTCAGTAAGATTCTCAATGAAGCAGTGACAATTTTCAGGTGGATGGAAGAAGTGATTCCTGCCACAGAAGAAGCTCTCGATCGGTACTTAAGAGCTATTAATTTCTAATTTGTAGATTTATGCAGGGTTTATACAGTCAGGGAAAGTCAGGAGGAAAGTTTCCTTATCACTTAGGTCAGGGAAAGTCAGGGAAAAATAGCATTTTCATACTGTAGGTCAGGAAAAATAGGTCATTTTTAACCATCACTTATGTACTGTGTTTAGTTTACATTTCAAGTTTGTTGTTTTCTATGTCTTATCTGTAACTTCTTAATTTCATCAATACAAGAGAAGTTTTTCAGTCCCTAGTCAAAGATTGTTAACAGAATCTTGACCCCATAGGTCAGGGAGAAAAGGTTGTTTTTCCAGAAGAAGTCTGAGGAAAATATAGGTTTTTACGAAAAAATCAGGGACAGTTTTTGCTTTGTAGCGGAAAGTAAGGGGAATTTTTGTCAAAAGATTTGCATAAACCCTGGCATGGAATATACCAACTGCAATAAGGAAGAATACTGGAAAATGTGGCAGCTGTACATGCAGCGTTTTTATTTTGAAAGGCGGATTTAAGGAGGGATGCAGATTCCTATAAAACTACGTAAAAAGCAACAGTTTTCATTTTTAGCAACTTTTAATCATTGAAGAATGTGAGAAAAGCTATGCTGTGGTTAAATCACATATGTTGAAGCATAAATACAGAAAGAAAATCATTTTATATTGTAAATAATATATTATCAGAACTTATTTGTTTAATCATCCTATCAAATTCCTTGACTTCATAGAAAAATGGCATGTAGTCTACCAAAGACACCACATGTCAAGAGGAGGAAAATTGATGAGCCCCAAGAAGAACAGGTTGATGATGAGTGTGTTTGTTTGGGATCAGTGGATAATAGAGAATCTGAAATTGTAGAGGCAAAATTGCCTAGGCCACTACGACCAAGAAGAAATACAAAAGCCTCAAACAGAAGATCATCTAAAGGATTTCATTCCAAGCAACAGAAAAAAGCTCAATCTCAAGCCATAAAGCCAGCCAGAGTTACAAGAGCATCAAAGAAAAAAAGTGTCATGGAGAAAAGTGTTTTTGAGATAGATGTCAGGTAATTAATTCCACAACTTGATAGTCTGTATTTTTCTTGCAAGAGTAATACTTATTCTGAAGGTGTTTTTACGCAAAGATGATTGATACTAATCCAAAAGATTTACAATATGTTTTTCTTTGTCTTCTTCTATTGTAAATCTTTCAGATTATTCTCTCTCTGATACAGAAAAATTTATTTTAAGTAGTGGCCTTGATTTTTGTCTTCCACCCAAAAGTATAAACAAAGATGATTATAAAAAAGTATAAGGAGGCTGTTCCTTAAACGGGGTTTGTGCTATTTTGTAGACTCCTTCAAAGCTCCTCTAATTTAATTTAGATCTTTACAGGCACTTAAGAACTCCTTATATTTGTGTACTTTTTGAGAAAAAACTCCTTAAGATCCTTATTTCTGATCAATATTGGAGGAAAGAATTTTCAGTGGCAGATTTATGTAGGAAATGATTTTCATTTTTATAATGGAAAAGCACAAAAATTCTCCTTAAAATGCCCTAAACTTTTATCCACTCATCTCAACACAAACCCTGTAAAAAGCATTTCTGAAATCTGAAATGTTGTGTAATATTTGCAGTTTGTGTTTTTTTCTCTTCAGCACAAATATTAATGGAGCATTGGAGTATCATGATCTTCATGAAACAACACAGTTAAATACTACAAAATCATTTATTGAGCATGAAAAAGATATGTTATGCATTGGTGAAATAAATGAAAAAGAAAATGTTGCAATAGATGAGATTGTATTGAAATGTTTGGCTGTCAAGTTAGATGATCAATTGCCCTCTGGTTATACTGATGGTGAATCAACCAAACCAGAAGTAAGTAGTATCTGTTTGAATTCTAATTTTACTGATTTTGCACTTGGAATGTGGTATTTGTGCATTTCTCTTCTTTGACTAAGTCCTGTGAAATCTTTTGCAAGCTATAGGTGGATGCAGGAATATCTGCATGGATTGAGGGAGAGGAGAGGACCATGCTTAAAAATATAGATGTAGAATGAGAGCATAGGTGAGGAGTTTGAATGACTAGATCAAATCAATGAATGAACTAAAAGAAAGTCAAAAGAAATAATCATAAATTGTACATATTTCTAATTTATGGAATGAGGGAGTACATATTACCAATTTATGGATTGAGGGAGAGGAAAGGATCATGCTTAAAAATATAGATGTAAAATGAGAACATAGGTGAGGAGTTCGAAGGCCTAAAAACAACTAGATGAAATTATTTAATGAACTAAGAGAAAGTCAAAAGAAATAATCATAAATTGTACATATTACTAATTTAAATTATGACTATTGAAAATGATACTGTTAGTAAATTAGGTGCACATGCTTATCCTCACTATATCGTTGATCAAGGAAAAATTGTTGCAGATACTAGTATTAATATTGTTTGTTCAGAAGCCTGATTTGGGTGCAACAAAAGATGAAGAAAATGTTGGAAAGATTACAAGTGAGCCCATTGATAAACAGAAACTATTAGTGCCAAATAATGATGTAAAAAGTCCTATGGTAAGTAATGAAGTAACACAAAGCAAAATTGAGACGCAGGAAAACAATGCCACAACAGAAGATATAGGTTGCAATGTTGAAGACAAAAGTCAGGAATTATTGTTTGAGAGAGAAAATGAGAAATTTTCAAGTGAAACAAAAATTACTTGCAACGATGGAGTTGGAAATCCTTGTAATGATGTTGCTGATTGCAATACTGAAGGTCAAGAAAACAACAATGGTATGGCAAAGAAGGTTAACTCTGCAAGCAATATCTGTCAACAAGGTCAAGTAGCTAAAATAAAGGAGAGATTGTTTGAAAAAATAACACTGCCATCATCTAGTACCCCAACAAGACAGAGTCCACGACTCATGGCAGCAAGACAGAGTCCAAAACTTGCCAGAAGTCCTTTCAGGGCTGCGACACCCAAGAGATTGAACAGCCCTATCACAAAACAGAAATTGGAGGAACACTTTACATTTGATTGTGAAATGGAAGAGGCACTCAAGCAAAGCCAAGACAATGAAGTTGGTACAGAATGGGGTGATAAATGTGGCGATGCAGTTGAAAATGTGCAAAATGTTACAGAAATCAAACAACTATCAAATTCACCAGGGCCTGCAATTTTCAAGGTGAGCAGAAACATAAAATTCATTGAATTACTATGACATCCATTTGTTGATTTGATACTCACAGAAAAGAAATTAAGGACTGAAAAAATAAAGTTTTATTACTTTTCTTTTTAATAACTCCTGTAAAGACAATTTGGAAATTTTTGGTTTTTTTTAACTTTCTAGCCAATTAAGCCAAAGAACTTGATGACTGGAGTGCATTCAATGATCAAAGCTGCAAATCAGAAAAATAATGTTATACACCAGGTACAAGCAAATGCTGTTGCTTTTCTGTTGCTGTTGTTGTTAAATAATGTAGGTTGCTCAGTTGGGGCAAAGGGCATTTTGAGATGAGTGTTGATTCTTATATAGTGAGACATTAAAGTTTTTGTATTCAAACATACTTCTTCAATATACTAAAAATCTTCAGCAGATAAAAGTTCAGAAAAAACTTTGATTTTACATTTTGAGATGAGTTTTGTTTATTTCAGACAAGCAAATTTTAATTTTTTGACTAGTCTTTTTTCAATGCTGAAAATGAAATTACAATGTGGTATTAAGTGTTACATCTTCTTCTGCAGCTGATTGACTTTTGAAAAATCTGTATGAAACTCATGCTATAAAAATATGGTCTTAAAATAGATTTAACTTGTACCCATAAATTTAGCAATATTTCCTGTAAAATACTAATTCTTTTAAAAAAGAAATTGTGACAGATCATTTCTTTGAAGGCATTTATAGTGCTGAATCAATTGAGATAGAGAAGAAATGAACAATGGCATCAATGACATCATTTTTTGGACTGAATTTGTTATTAGGTTGGAAGAACAAATGTCTTGAAAAGCTATTGCATGCCTACTTATGAAACTTTAAAGGCGCAGTGAAGTAACAGGTTTTTGTTGCTTCAAAATGGCCAACTATGCTCCAAAAACATGCCCGCATGGGCCTTGTTTGTATTTGTCAATGTTTTCCTATAAAAATGGAGGTTCTATTGCTACCTGAAGGAGAAAAACTTCAGCCCTGAAACTACAACAACTTTTAGCCATTTGACATAAGGTGGGACATTCCAAAATGAAATCATTAGCTAACAATACTATATTCTCAGGTTTCCACTCTGGAAAGCCCTGAAAGTGATGATGAGTCATGTATTGACCCAGATTCATTGAGAAATACATCAGTAAAGAGATAAATGAGAACTATACTCCTTCTTATGTCACAAGCCCTTTGCTCAAGATTTTTGTCAATGTCATACTTGGAATGGCTGTTATGCAAACTCGCTTCAAATTTGAATGCCAAAGTTTGCCTATTCATTTTATCTGATGCTAGACAAAATGAATAATGTATTTTCAATTTTCATAATTTTGAATTCACTGTCTTTAAGTTTTGATGGCAGTTTATATTGTACTCACTTAGTTTAATACAAAAATTTAATTGTGAAAAATTTGCAGTCAATTCATAATTTTTGTGTGAATAAGTAGTTACTTAAAGTAATGTTTGACTTTCTCACTCCAAAACTGTTTTGCTTTTACTATATTTTAAATTTTTCTAAAATGCATTTTGACTTTTCATAGGAGGCCTGCAAAAGTTTTCAGGGAGAAATGAGGCCATGTTTTCTATATCATGTACTAAGGACCTCACTTTCAGTTTCATCCTTGTTTCCCAGGATTTGTGCAGGATTTTGATATGCAAATTCATGGACTATTCAAGGATTAAAATAAAAGTTTTCAAGGAGCTCTAAATTAATATTCACAGTAGATGTGTGAATACACTAGAAGCCCAAAATACTGAGAACAAGACACATCATTTTTGACATATCATGAGTTTTCTTGTATGATTTTCTTTAAACTTTCCTTTGGATGTTTCTTTTAATTATTTTTTGTGTTGTTTGTTGTTGTGAACAAAGTAAACAGTAAACATTAACAAATTTCAAGGAGCTCGATCAATTTTCAAACAAAAATTATCATTTTCAAGGAATTTCATGTGCCCTTGAAAATACATTTCAAATCCCTGCACTTTTCAAGGAGTTCAAGGACCTGCACAAGCCCTGTTTCCTTTCTTAGTTTCTTAGCTCGTCATTAACACTAACCCAATTTATGGTGTATTCCAGGGATCAGTTACAAAGCAAGGAAATATAGTCAGTGGATTGTATTCATTCATTAAACCAAAAGCAGTGGAAAAGAAGCCAGAAACTGTTCAGGTATAGTAATCATTACAGGATTATTGGTATGAAAAAACTACCCTTTTTGGGAATCAAAGCACTCATGGATGGCATTTGAATTTATCCTTTTCCTCAATATCTGCAAATCATGTACACCAAAGAAGTTCCATACCTTGAAATGAGAAGACCAGTTATGTACTATTGTATGAGGCATATCACTTTGATGAAAAGTGTCTCAACGTGGTTTCTAGAGTTACAATTTGTTCTTGTCTAAGAAATCAGAAGATGAACCTAGATTTTTTTTGTCTTCCATTCTGCATCTTATACAGAGGAAATATTTTATCTAAAGAATGACCAAAACAAGCTATCTAGTTACACTGGGTAATAGACATTGGCTTTTTCACAGAAGATGTCTCAAGAGAGTATGTAAAACAAGTCAAAATGTGGCAGCCCCACAAAATGCTAATATACTTATTCATCTCTTCATTTCAACCATTTCTATTATTTGCAAAAGTTCTTTATATGGTTGGTAACACTTTTTCTGTGAACTGAAATGGAACTCCTTCTTAACAGGAACGTAAACAGCGTTTGGAGGATGAGGCCAAGAGGAAGGAAGAGGCTAGAAACAAGTTGATTCAACAAGCAGAGTATAGGAGACAGAAAGAAATTGAGGAAAGGAAAAAGTATGTCAAGTGTGTTTGTTTGTTTCTGTATCAAGGATTGCATGTACTATATTTTGTCATGAAATTTTATATTTGCATCTTTTGATTGAAGAGATAATCAAGGTATAACTTAGTTACAAATATGTAGCTTTTGACAAGACTCCTTTTGTTGCCTCATATTGATGTAATAATGTGTGGTTTGTAGACGTAGACAAGAGAGAGAACAGAGAGTTGCTGAAGCACAAGCAAAAAAGGCACAAGAAGAAAAGGAGAAACAAGAGCAGGCACAGAAGAGGTTTGAGATGATGAAGAAGAATGAAGAAAAACTCAGAAGACTTAAAGAAAAAGAGGAAGAAATGAAGAAGAAAATGAGAGAAAAGAAAATGGCAGAAGCAGAGGCAAAAAGAAGACAGGAAGAAAATGAAAGGATAACAAAGATGGTGGAAAAGGAAGAAGAAGAAAAAAGGAAAGCAGATTATCTGCAACGAAGGCAAGAATATGAAGAAATGGAAAGAAGAAGGAAAATTGAAGAACAAAAGAAAGCAGAAGAGCTGAGGCAAGAAGAACATGCCAGGGATATGCAACTGCAAGAGGAACGGTTGAGAAGAGAGATCAAAGAAAGGGAAGCTCAAGCCAGAAAAAGGTTGGAAGAGAAGGAGAAAGAACTGAAAGAAATGCAAGAGAAGAAAAAGATAGAAAAGGAAAAACAAGAAAGGGAAGATCAAGAGAAGTTGAGGAGGGAGGAGCAAGAGAGGTTTAAAAGAGATGAGGAAGAGAGGCTGAAAAGGGAAAAGCAAGAAGCCATTAGGATGGAAGAGCAAGAGAGATTGAAAAAAGAGCAACAAGAAAGGCTAAGAAAGGAGTTGCAAGAAAAAAGCAAGGCTGAAAAGGAACGAATTGAACAAGAATTATGGAGACTGAAAAAAGAAAAGGAGGCAAAAGAAAATGAAAGAAAGCTAAGAGAAGCAGGAGAATTGAAAGAAAGAAAAGAAAGGGAATTAAAAGAAAGAAAGGAGAAGGAACTGAAAGCAGAAAAGGAGAATGAAATAAATGAACGAGAAGCATACCATCAAAAGAGGTTTGGACAAAAACAGTTTGGAGAACCAAAGCGTACATTTGATAAAGCTGAATTGGATATAAAACAGTCATCAATTAGATCTCCAATGCATCCAGCACCACACAGTGGGCAGCAAAGTGTCCAGAAGGTAAAATTTACTCTTAAGTACTTAATTGCCATCCTCCTAATTAATTTTTGAAAATTTTTCCAATCCTGCTCATCAGTTTTTGCACAAAATTTTTTGATGTTTTGACTAATCCTTCTTGTCTGTTGCAAATATTTTTGTCCTGCCTACATTCTTATGACCATAGATGTCTGATTTATGAATGTATAGTGCTTTATAGCAGTATTATCTTAGATTCAAACCATTTTTATTACCCCCCTCCCATTTATTCTGAACCCTGGCTTGACTAACTTTACTGAGTTTCTGGACAAGTTACATAAATATTGCAGGAGATTCCAATGGACACTGTTATACACTTTTATTACCAATAGGAGATTTCAAAGTGTTAAATTAAGCTACATCATTTCTCTGTTGTTATGCTTAGAATATTGTACTTTAATATACTTTTCTTGCTATGAAAAATAAATTCTAAAATTGCCAATTGAAATAAATTTCTGTCATTTTTCAGGTGCAATGCACTACCTACAACACACCAACACTTAGCAAGACGATAAGTAAAAAGAAAAAATCACCATCACTGCAAACTTATGACATCAATAGTTTGAGTGAAGATGATTCAACTGATGATGAAGAGGATCCAGCTCAAGCCATTCCCAGCTGGGCAAGTGGGACAAATATCAAAAGGGCCCTTGCAGCACAGATAAAAAGTGACATCAATCCACATGAAATATTTGTGGACATGCTTGAACCACCAAAATTAGAAAAAATGTTTCCAAAATTACGTGCTAGGTTCTTTAAACGAACAAGTAGTGCATGTTGGGATCATCCACCACGGCCTTTCAAAACCATGTTGTACTGACTATTGCAAACTTTATCTAATTTTTATGTAGTTGTTTGAATAACATTTTATAAACCAGAATTTAGCTAAGATTGTATTATAGATGCATGTTTTACTTGTCAAGCTAACTATAAATCATGATGATTCATTTCTGTTGTAAGAGTTGTTAAATGCCAATGCCACTGATTCACATTTAGTATTCTTAATTTCAAACAAAGGTAAGAAATGCAATAAAAGTTCTATTAAGCCCTCTTTTCAAGCACAAATTGCAAAAAGTCCCATCTCTCAAGGAAGTTAATGCTTGAATGGGCTCTTAGTGCATGGGAAATGCTGCTATATGAGATAACATGGATAAAATAAGGTCCATGTACAGAATTTCTTGTGCCTCCTCGAAACATACCAAATACTGATCATTTTAAAGGTATCCAAGATGAAAACATTTTAGAGGATGTTCCATGATTGTAAAATAACCTTGATGATTTGTATAAAGATGCAGATATTGTACTTGACTAATACGGACAAACTTTTGAAGTTGCTAGCACTGATGTTTCAATGAAAGCAATGCAGAGGGAATGCAAAAGACCATTTGCATAACATTTCTATCATGAGTTAGAAATTAGTCCATCTCTATAGAGAGCCCCCTCTTGGACTACAAAAATAAACACACCCCATGGGACTTAACAGAACTTTAAATGTACTCCAGGCTCTAGGTAATGCAGAGGTGGTGGTAACAGTCTATTGTTTTTGAATTCTAAATAGCCTGCATTCTGGGGTAGCTTCACCTGAATCAGGGCTGCTACCAAATCAAGGTGGAAAGAATTTTAGAAAAATCAGGGAAAATGAGGGAAGCTTTGAATCTGCTATTATTTCAATTAAAAGTGGTTCACCCATTGTCTATACTCAGTCACAGACTTGGTCACATATCAAGTGAAGTGCAACAATTGCCAAATTTTCCTCCTTTGTATAGAATCTTAGTTTGTGCAGTCACTTTGAAGTGCAGTTCTGTGTTTTATGCAGAACTGCCAAAAGTAGGGTTAAGGATATCCCAAACCCCATTCTTTGAAAGAAATGGTATGAAAGTCAGAGAGAAATGAGTAGCATTTTGCTAAAACTATCAGGGATAATCATGGAATTTGTGTTGAAATAACAGTGGCAACCATGATAATCATGTTATTACAAATAAATGGTAGTTTCATGGTAGAACATTACACTTTACCAAAATACATCAATTTTACTTGGAAGTGTGAAATATTGTACAATAACAGAAGTGGAAATTCTATTGTGCCTTCTCTATTGAATTACCTATACATCAAATGATAGATTTTCCAACAAATTTTTATGGCTGAGATATGAACACTGGCTGGCACTGGGAATTTCATGACAAATATGGCATTCCTTGGCTTGCAAAAATAAACTGGTAACTAAAAAGCAACCTAAAATGATACTTTATGACCTAGCAAATGGAGAACCTAACAAAAATGGTCTGATAACAATGAATCATTGTACACAGATGGAGGGGGAGAGTAGTTTGAAAAGCTGCAACATTGTTTGAAAAACAATACATGTATTCATTGACTGCCTCAATATTTTTGGAGTGACTCATGAATGAGATAACTGACTAACTTAAGTTGTGCAAGTAATTACACTTGTAATGATAATTTTGTTATTATTGACAGCTGTTCTGATTCATAAGTCAAGAAAAAAAGAAATGACCAAAATAAAGAAAAGGCATTAAAAGTGATAAAGTTACCAAATTGTGAAAAGCAGTACAAAAGCAATCTAATGTCAAAAATTCCAACAAGAGATGGGTCACTCTTTGCCTGATATCACAAACATTACACTTCATGCCTGGAAGAACTTGGTGTGGGAAAGTCAGTTTACACATACACCCTTATCTGCACAAGCTATTGCTCTTAATTATTTGGAGTTGCATGTGTGATCCAAGATTTATGTATCCAAAATAAAGAGCCTCTTGTTGCTGAAGCATGTCAACAGTAATGTTGGCACAAGCAAATTTTCACTCATGCTAAGGATTTTCATGTGTGTGGACACAAACAAGTGTGATTGCACATGCCTCAGAGCATGGACTGACATTGTTGCATTCTTTTGAAAATATCTCAACTTCCTATAAGCCTGAAGATCAACACGGGAAGTAAATGCTATACAAGGAAGTTGAATATTCAGACTGATGATTACAATGGACAGATAACAGATTGACTGAAATTTGACTGAAAGCCTGATGAAATAACAAACTATAACATATCTGTAAATTAATGGATGTGTCTAAAAACAACACATCAATTGACTGTACAAAAAATAGTCACAGCTTGTAGATAATAAAGATATCTAAAAATAAAACTTAAGACATTTTGTATATGTCAAAGCTTGGAGTAGTGATATATAAAGCACTGTAATGTCGCTTGTAGATAATCAAGATATCTAAAAATAAAACTTAACACATATTGTATATGTCAAAGCTTGAAGTAGTGATATATAAAGCACTGTAATGTCTCAGGAAAATAATATCAATGCTTGCAGTGGACTGGTCTTTCTGGCTCTAAACATAAATAAACTTTCGTAACAGCGTCAGTTCACCAGTACAATTATATATGTATCGAATACGTCTCTTCTCAAAATACGGAACAAAATTTTTTCCCATCCTTAAACGGGTTATCAGCAACTTTTGAGATCAAGGGGTCACCACGTTTTTCATTCTCACAATATGATACAATTCTGAAAAAGAAAAATACAACCGAATTCATTCGTCTCTCAAGTATGTTCTGCTTAGCTTTCTTTTGTCAAAATTTAGGCTTTATGTACATGTTCATCAATCAATCATAGCCCAGAAAATACTAATAAAATCAAAAATGATACCATACGTTCTAACATTTGGTTTGCAAAGCAAACATCACAAAAACCGGCAATCTGTTTCACGGGCGTGTTTTCACATGGAGGAAAGCTTCTAGGCCATATAGTAGTGTTGACAATAACTTACTCTCTTGAGCTCGATGAAACTCGCTGTCGCTGCGTTCGTACTTCTCGCTTCAATTGTTCGATTTGTTTTTGAAACTGTTGTACTTGCTGTCCGTAAGAGTTCTGACTTAACATCTTGAAGTTTTATAATGGCGTTGACTGTGACCGTTGCACCTTCTTTCGCTTGTCATTACAATAGTAATTTAACACTACCCACAATGCAATTCTCACATCCGCCATTATGTCACCATTGGCTTCTTTTCCCGCTTCATGCCCCGCAGAGGCGCAAGATTTATTGGGGACAGGGTGTTTGTCAAATTAGGGTAATTATTTCCGTGAGCAAATACCACATACTACACTATCACAGGGGAATCCAAACCAGGGGAGGTCAGGAGGTACTGCCCCCACTTTTTCTACATCAAATAGTATTTTTCATTTCTGGACCATTTCTCCAGAGGAAGGTGCCTTGATCAGCTATTTCACTTTGTTAATGTCCCAAACGCTTTGAGCATGACACTATAGCCAGTACAGATGTGCACAAAAATGCATGAGCATGGCTAGAGCTAAAACAGGATGGGACATTAATGACAACTTTTGGCCACGCCCTCTAATTCTCTTATGATTTAGTAATACCCATCCTCTACCTATTTTCTTGTCAATTTGAAGGAAGCCCTAAGCACTATTTTGATAAAAGTGGGGATGTTCCCCCCATCATGTCCCCCATGGTCATCCACAACTGTAGTGACTTCTCCCTCCACCAGCTTTGAACGTAATTTTGATGCCCCTGCATCACAATGCAAGCTCATGATCAAAGAAAAGCTATGCCATATAAAAATGTATAAGGACAGGATGCAGTTCTGAAACAGATTTATCACTTGAAAACATGTCAGATCTAGTAGCTAAATTCCTTGATTTATTTTGAGCAAAATGTGTTTCCTTGTTTTTTCCTGGATTTGGTAGATACCTTGGTGAGGTATCTAAAATTAAGCACAAATACCTTAGCTAGGATATGTCCTTTGTTTTACCACAGCAATGATTGCTGGGTTTACTAGCACTTTGGGTAATGCAACTGCTACAAATCAAGGATGACATGTCAAAAGCTGCTGTCTTCTAAACAAAGCTCTACAATCCAATACGGTAATAAGTACTTAATTCATATATCTAACAGTATATTTCTACCTAAAAAGCATCATTTGAAGAAAAAAACACAGAAATGATACAAGGCACATGAAATGAATGACTTCTCATAGAAAATTAAATTCAAAAAAATAGCAATCCAAATATTACTCTAAAGTAGAAACAAACAGGGAATTTTAATATATAGGGGTCTAACAAACATCTGAAATTAAAAATCTGGGGCTCAAAATAGGTGGGGTGTAAACATGTAGACATAAAAGAAACCGTGTCAAGACATGGCTCTTCATATAAAGTGTAAATGTTGTGCTAAAAACAGCAAAACGTAAGCATGAGGAGTTGTTTGTTGTGAGTTTGTATTCACATGTTCACATGAGTTTGAAACCAGTCTATGTATTCACATATTCACAAAAATGATCTCTGCAGATTCCAAGCAACTCCAAAATTGCCAAAATTAATAAATAGGGGTGGGTGTGAAAATACGAAGTGGGGGTATTCAAATTAGTTCATGCCCCCAGTTATTATGGGCTTTAGAATAACAGGAAAATCAAAAATTGGAACAGGGCTAAAATATTGCTAAGATCTACCACACCCAAGAGGAACTGAATTCTTTTACAATCAGGCCTTGAAATGAGAGGCACTCAATCGAGTGCACGCACCTCCACGTTCGCCTCGCAAATCCTACTGGCTTGATTATTCAAGCTCATGGAGTCAATCATTTGTTCATATTCAAGATATGCAATTCAGAGATGGATTTTGCTTGAGTCTTCCATGAATATCTATAAAACAACAATTAAAAATTCTCCCCATCTCTCCCTTGATATCAGAAGTTCTAATGTATGGAGTCACATTGTGGACAAAATTCATAGAATGAATTTGATGCAGTGGTGCTAAAACAGACACACTGCTTCACAGCGATTTGCAAATGGAGGCCCTCAAGGGATATGTTAAAACATCACTTTTTTACCCTTAAGATGTTTCATCATGGGTACATGCTCCCACCCCCCCAACCAGCATGCCAATACTGAAACTGTGTAGGAACTTCATCAAGTGCCTTAATGAATTTAGGAGCTAATATTACCTCATTTCAAGGCCTGATTACATTCTAAATTTAACTATTGTTAGCAAATGCTTGACATCAGTTGAAGTTCCTGATATCAAACCTGAAATATGATCAAAATTTTCCAATACTTTCACATGTGAGCCAATAAAAGTCAAAGAAACAAATTAGAAACCAATTACATCTGAACAATTCTAAACAAAACATGAAAACATAGCTTAGACTGCAATTTTCTTCCAAGAATAAACAATTTAAAATATGATATAAGAGACTAAAAGCAACAACATAAGAAATTTAAGTTGATTATTCTTCATCATATTTCTGAAGAAATTAAAGTTGATTATTCTTCATCATATTTCTGAATTTGTCTTTAAGGTTCACAGAAGTTCGATTGTGAAATGGGTAACCCTCTAATATAACTTTCCACTTTCCAACCCCATACTTTTTGACACCTTTTCTCAGCCAATTCTCTTCTTCTTTTGTAAATTTTCGCCTCTTCTGGTAAGAGTGTTTCTTCTGTTCTTCATCAACAGGTAAGTCTATGTCCACAGCTTCATTTGCTGTTGGCTCAATTTCACCATCCTCTGCATGTGAAGACTCTAATTCACTTGCTATTGGCCCAATTTCATGATGCTCATCCTGTGAAGGTAACTCTTCCTGTGTAGATGAAGAAACTTTTCTCCTTAGACATTCTGGCGAGCTTTCCTGCATTTCCTTGTAATTTATGTCTCCAAATCCATCAAATATTTCATGAAGTAGCAAACGACCACCTCCCGAGGAACTTGTGCTCTTTAAAACATTGGATTTTGCTAAAATATTTTGTAAGCTAACAAGGTAAGAGCTTCCACATTTCTCCAAGATGTCTATCACTAGTTGTTTTACTGCAAGAAAAAAAGTAGAATAATCAAGGAAATTTGGCACTTCTAATTGTGGGTTCAGTATCACTTTTCTTACTTCCTTTGGATACAGTATCAATTTCTTTTCATTCAATTCATTGAACATGTTGATAACCTCCTTTCTATTTACAGAGCCCTC
>WIPJ01000076.1:7364-21202 GCA_018155075.1 Cassiopea andromeda
TATATATTACATATATATCTATATATATAATTTAATTAAATACAATCGAGGTTGCGCACAAAATGTATGAGAAAGTCTTTGTTCAGGAGTTCTAACAATCTCCCTAATGACGTCCCACGTCAGCATCAATCATTGGCTCGTGTAAGTCAGATGTGTAGCCATAGTCTTCTTCATTGTAACCAGGTCGAAGAAGTCGGTACAATACACTGCCACAAAATGCCACTACAAAGCAGCCATTGGCAGCAAGTGTTGTCGTGAAGAAGGTTGATGCAACCAACTTCCCTTTGCCAGCAGACAATCCAATGCAAAGAAATGATAGCAACACACAAAATAGCATAGAAAACTCTATGCTATTTTCTAGGCCGAAATCGTTGCAGCAACCACCATCACTGGATTTGATCTCCGTTGGATTTTTGAATGGTCTTGCTACGGCTTGGATTATGATGGAGACAAGCAAGAGTATTGTGATGCATTGCGTTTGCACTGATGAATTTGTAGGAAGTGACGTCAGAAGCACAGCCATCAACAATCGCCTCAGCAGCATGTACACTTCAATGAACACTCTGTACTTTGGCTTGTAAGGCGTCACCAGTGGAGAAAGCCAATTGCATATCGGTGAATTATCGTCTGAGAGATGAGTACGGTAACGCAGAAGCAGTGGAAGATAGATGAAGAAAGGGACAGCAATGACGTACAATATCAACTCAAGAACAGCAATTACAGTTAAAGAAATGTGTTCAGAACCATTGCAGTCAATCCAGACATATCCCTTCATAAAGGAGATACCTTCAATTGTTTTGCAGCCAACAATAACTGAAAAGCAGCTTCTCACAATCGGAAAATATGCCACATCAATAATGATGATGGAATATTTCCGACATTTGCAATTAAACTCAAAACTTATCTGTCTACTTGTTTTGGCAAAAAGCTTCCAAATAAAATACACTAACCAAATCAATCCAGTACACACAATAGGCAAGGAGAAGAGCATGAGGCTTTTTGCAAGAACAGTAAAAAAATTGGGTATGATGCACGCCAGGCTTGAGAAGCAAAAGTTTAAGGTACTGCTCACGTACACTTGTATGTTGTATACTGACTTTGGCCACACATCTGTCGTTGATATGAGAGAATCCATGATTTGTAAATAGAACATTGCAGTCTTGAGTAGTGCGGTACATCTTTCAAGATGGCTGCTAAATCCCAACACGTATATGATTATCACGATTTGTAGGACAACTCCAGGAATCAAATGTTTCAGAACCAAAGCAAGTATAAGCACAACTTCTGCAAGTGCAACGAATACAGCCAATTTCAGTCTTTTAGATGAACAGAGAAGTATTCCAATGGAAACGATGATGCACCCTAGAGCAACGCCAAACAAAATTCCGAATGCACTCCCTTTCTTTTGTCCTTTAGGGCATTGATAGCAACGAATGCCTTCCTTATAGTAACCGTCGATACACTGGCTGCAGTATCTTCCATGGTGTCCCAAGTAACACAAACAGCTTTTGTTGCAATGAACCTTTCCTTGTATACTAAGGCATCCGCAGTGTTTGCTAGGAACACAGATTTTGTAATAGTGTCCGGACGATGGACACTTATGAATACTTTTCACATCTGATTCATTGGGAAATGGAAAATATCCTTGCTTTAAAAACATAAATGAAAATGGAAGCTGTGTGTTAGTATTCCCTGTATGGTTAACAGGTTTGATTTGGAGAGACCTTTTGGCAGCACCAGGACAATAGCCTCCACCCAAGCATTTATGGCAAATTTTCCCATTTCCAAAGAAATGCTCATTACAGTAACAGTACGTTCTGTTGTAGTAGCTTGAGTTAATATAAATTATTCCGCGATTATGAGTAAACCTTAACATAGGACATGTATCTGATCGTCTATCCTTAATTATCACTGCATCATCCAACATCAAAAACGACGAAGAAATTGGCCCCTTCAAACGCTTGTTCCCTTGCACATTAAGCTCTGTTAGCATCAATAAACGCGAGAATGTCGTTGGTATTGGCCCTGAAAAGTCATTATCTTGCAAGTGTAGCAGTGTGAAATAAGGCAAGATCCTCCATGGTGACGGTATCTTTCCAATTAGATTATTCGATGCTAACTTCAAAAAAGTTAAGCGCTTGAAATTGAACACAAAACCTGGCAGTTGGCCAGACATATTGGAATGACTGATGTCTATCTGCATGATGGTTTCTTGTGATCCTCGTAGGTATGAAAGTACTTGTTTTATTGAACAGTTGTAGAATGGAAGATGGGAGGCCATAAATATGTTAAGATGTTTAAATTGACGATTTTTGGCCGTGTCAAATCCTGTGAACTGATTTGATGACAGAATAAGTACATTGAGTGTCAAATTAAAGAGCTCTGAGGGTAGTTGTCCACTCAGATTATTGCTTGCAACATTCAGTGCTCTCAGCTGATTCAGCATTCCAATTGATTTAGGCAAAGTGCCGCTTAGTTTGTTGTTCTGAAGATGAATAACAGCAAGATGAGGACATCTCTCCCCAATATCCTTTGGTATTTCTCCTTCAATTTTATTTGAAGAAAGAAGAAGGTGTGTTAGATTCGTAAGACTGTGAAGAATTGACAAGTCTCCTTTTAAACCCAAAGCTTGAAAATCCAGAAGCTGCAGATTTTTCAGCTTTGAAATTGAGGGTGAAATTGATCCTTCCACCCTTGTCTCTCCAACGCGTAAAACTCTGAGGTGAATTAGACCACCAATGGAATTTCCAATTCTACCACCAAAGTGACTCCCAGAAAGCTCAAGTATGGATAACATTGGCAGACTCCTAGCAATATCATCTGGAAATTCTCCTTTGATATAAGTATTATATTCAAGGTTAAGACGTATCAAATACTTGGGCAATTTGGTAACTATACTTTCAAATTCTCCGGTCAACCAATTCATACCAAGGTGGAAAGAAAGGAGAAACTGTAAATTGGTGACATCTACAGACATCTCCCCACTTAAATTGTTTTCTTTTAACTTGATACCTAGAACGTGCCTTGTTTGGTTATCACAAAGGATGCCATACCAGTCGCAGTGAAATGAAGTCTTCAATGTTGTATCATTTCTTTCAGTATTCCATTTTATTAGCCAATTATTTCCATCCAATTTATTGTAAATACTTAGTAAAACCTGTCTTTCACTTTGCAGACAATGTTCATTGCAAATTGTCATATTCCGAATCACTGTTTTTATCTCCAGTTCCTCCAGATGTAGTTCCATAAAGTAAATCTTTGATATCTCTTCTGTAAAGAAATATTGGCTTTAGTTGGTAGCATGACATTGCAAAAGAAACAACATTCCAATTTTGAGCACACTATACATGACCTTCATTTTAGACATGAGTTGCACTAGGAAGTTTACAACTGCTAAAAACTCCATGAAAAGAGTTCTTGACCTTCTAGCGGGGAGCTTACATGTTCCAATAGAAGGATATACCCCCTTAGTTCTCCCACGAGTACAGACCCTGACTGCAGGGCTATACGAATTTACTTTTGCATGGAAAAAGTGTTTGAAATTATAAAATTATGAATGGAATATTATGGATATTCGGCTACTAAAGGGTAACTAAAATGAAAGTAAAAAGGTAGTGTTGTTTAACAAGCAAACGGCTGTTTCATGAAACCCAACGCTTTGACTTCCTGACGAAGCGCTCCAATATGCAATAGAGAGTCTCGGGGATTTCTGCATGCGCCAAGAGCAGGGAAAAAGTGTTCACAAAATACTTTGGTCCTAGCAGCTCTCTCATAAGTGAGACAAACTGCCCCTTCAGGGCTCAAAATGGAACTCCCTGAGACTTCAAAATATTAGACTATCAATTTTCATTTTGGCGCCCCTTGACGAGCGTTTTCAAACGGTTAGTTTTCACTTCGTCCCCCTTCCCCAGCCAGTACATCAGCACGGCTCTGTACTGTCAGAGACTGGATGGGCGACCTTGCAGACAGTTGACCTAATCGACTCACTCCGCCGTTCTTCGGAAGGGACGTTACATTAGAGGTCCTATACCTGGATGCGGCATGCACAGTAGACCTAAATTAGCAGAAAAGCTAGATATAATGGCCTAATCAAAATGAAGTAAACAACAACAAAATAGACTGGCTTTTTTGCGCCCAGTTTCTACTGGAGTAGGACAGGAGGAGCAGCTACCATCCAGCCTCCCCAGGGTAGGCGCCCTAGAAATTCCCCTATCGCTTTCAAGTATTTACAAAAAAATGTTGAATCTTCTATCAGATAGTGGATTTACCATTCGTTTCAACCTAAGTTCTAGTTCGTGCCGATAATGATTTATGATCCAACTGGAATGTATGAGACATTAACATAAAAAGTATAGGAAGGGTAGATTGCCATTACACTGTTTCCGCTACTACAGTAGAGAGTTCATGGAAAGCGCACGAAGAACGAAACAAGCTTATATCTTTATTTTCACAATCGTTTTTGTAGAAACAAAACAATGCTATTTTCCCAGTGTTCATCAACAGCTAATAGCAAGTGAGCAGAAGTTCATTGAAGGCCTGTTTATATGTGTATGGAAGGCGGGGGGAGGGGGGGACCCATGTTGAATGCAAGGCACATTAAATCTATGCTCTTGAAGCAGCAATGGCCTTTCATGCATACCTTATGACAAGTGTTTTATCGTAATGTTACAGTGGTTTATATTCAAATCACTAAGGAAAGCGAAATTGAAGACACCAAAGGAAAAGATAGGTCCCACAGTTAAACAGAACAGAGGTACACTTGCTGCAGTAGGATGTTATTGAGGAACATCTCAACTTCCATACGAGGCTCGTAGTGCCACTTCATGCACCAGGAGACAGAGTTGAAGTGCTCTTTCAAGAAGTCGAGCTACAATGCATGCAACTATCACTAATTATTTCACCCACATCTGTCCCAGGAGCCTCTCAAGACTATCACAGAACTCACCAATAAAGGCACTATTACAAGATTATAACTAATCATTAATAATTCTTGATGTGAGCAGGAGTGCGGTGGTCCATGGGGCATGGGGTCACGGCCCCTCCAATATTTTCGAAATCGACGGATTTTCAGAAATTTTAAAAGGTTTCGTCGAAAAGTTCTCAGATTTTAGCTGTTGGTAAGGATAAAGGTTTTGAATATTATCAGAAAATCTGTGAACTTGGACTTTACTCTACAGGTGCTGCGACCCTTCTGGATGTGAGAATGTTTGAAGACAAACGAGATGCTATTTGGTGTTTTTGCTCACTGAGCTATAGCATTGTTTTTCAAACTTTAGAATGGATACACGTACGCCTTCATGCGTGAGATGAAGTTGACTCTCATTTTCATAAAAGCTACCAAATAATGAATCTAAAAGTGCAAAAGCCCAAAAGAAATTTTGATACCACCAACGTAGGTGTTAGTATTTTATCATATAAATGGCACATTTAGTGCCAAGATATACTCATCAAATTTCAGGCTTCAAGGGCCCCTCCCTAGTTATGCGCCTGAGTACAACTTGTGCACTAAATGTGCCATCATATGCTGTCGGGTAAAAGCATATAAAGCAACGAGTTGTAAACAGTACGGATCGCACATCCTTTATAGTTCTCTTGGCAATCACATGAAAACGAACAGGCGCACAACCAAGAATGCTAGAGGGCAAGGATCTAATTTACCAAGTTATAGCTAGAAATACCATTTTCAGATTTAGAAACGGAAAAAGTTTTCCTAAAATTGGAGGCCTTAAAGTCACCTCGACTTTGCATACATGGTGAAAGCATTTAAATCTTCAAAGTGAAAGTAAACTACATAACTTTTCTACCCAGAGCGTAAAATAAAGTAAATCTACAAAGCTACTATTCATCAAGCATATGGGGGCTCCCTGGGGAATGCTCATAACGACAACAGCCATTTTCAACAGGAGACGGGAACTTTCACACCTTTAACTGCTAATTAAGGCTTGAGGAAACAGAGAAACTATAGTTATATAGATTTTATAGAAATGAGATGCCAAAAATGCTAGAGCGATAGCAAAAATAGCTTTGAGGAAGACTTTGAACTAGCAAGTTTATGATCTTCTGTTACTAGATGACTAGTTGAACCTTTACAACTCTATTTAACAATAAACTCCTATCAATTATGAAGACTAATATAAAAGTTTTGAAAATTTTTAACCTGGAAGCAAAATGTTCTATTTCCTGGTTGCATTCAAGCAAATTAACAAAAATGTTTTTACTTTTAGTAGCACTTGAAAACTTCCTCACCTTGCCTATAATCTCTATTCCAATACATTGCACTTACACTGCTCAAGAACAACAGGAAGGTCGCAAACTTTGCCATAATGTGAGACACTTTCTAACCAACGTTGATGCACCTTTAGGCTAGCATTTCACTTATATCAACAACATCTTTCGCTTTCACTAAGAAAACATCCCCATTCTCCTTTGGCCTCTGGTCGTTCTCAAATCGAGGCATCACATTGTACTCGCTATGCCCTCTGCCATACAGTTAATAGAACTAGAGCGCTGACTGGCTAATCCCATTGTATACAAAACAGTGGCCTGCCATGCAAATCCATAATGGTGCCCTAGTTAGGCAGAAAGTTAATGTACACTAGACGGAAAAAGGAAATAAATCATGTTTCCGCTGCCTATTTTGCAGATAGTCTAATGCATTGTGACTTTCGAGAGAGACTAAGAGTTTTCATGCTTTTTCTGGAGACACTTTTGCGTTTATTTTCCGCCGACATAACCGTGGTGGCTCAAATTTCGAGCGTTGTTGCTGCATTGCTGTGGATACCTTATTAAGTTTCCTCAAATGCTGAAGGTATTTACGTTCTATACTTAAAGCAAACAGTAATGAAGGTTAAAGAGTAGTAGCTAACTATACTGTCTCAAGAATGAGTTTAAGGCCTGCAAGAGCTTAAAGTGTCTGCTTTATTTATCGCTCTATGTGCGATAGGAATAATAAAAAACGGAAAGACGTCTTCTGTCAATATTGCATATTATACAATAAAATTTGGTTTGTATCTATCTCCTAGAAGGTGTACTTTGTCTTATAACGTGGTCAGTGTAAATTCTGCCGAGCCTGTGAGAAATGATTGTTAATACAATTCTGTAACACACTCTATCAATATTGTTACATGGCCTTCTCGTAGACTTGCAACAAGAATATGGCTTTCAATGGAGCGTTGTGCCAGTAAAAGAATGGAGATTTTTTGTTTCAAAGAGAGCTTTCACTAGAATTTGAATAGTTATGTAGAAGCTTAAATGATGTCATGTTTATCAACTGGTTGATAGAGTGATGCAACAGATTATGAACATTTAGGTTTCTTTTTATGAATGTGAGATCAAGCCATTTGTGCACAACTGATCATCACTCTTCAAGATGGCATTTGAATCAAAATAGCTTTCAAGTTATCATTAACACAAAATGAAGAATTCTGAGGAGAATGGATATTCTCTATACTGCAGTTTGCATTGTTTTAATACCTCTATGCTCTTATTCTGGGACAATGCTCTAAAAGTCCACTTACAGGGACGTAATTTCCGGGGGGCTAGGGGGGCTGAAGCCCCCCAATAATTTTGATGATACAAAATTTGTTTATGTAAATTATACTGCGTTTAGAAGGTCAGAGAACGCATCAACATCAACAACCGCATTTTAGATTACTAGGGGGGCACTACAGTATATTCACTCGATATTATAAACTTTTTCTTTTTAATTTGGCCACACTTAGGCCAGACTTTTTCTATATTGCAGAAATTTTTTTAATGACGGCATTGTATTTTTAGACGCTTTAAAACTATAAAAAAATGTACAATTCAATTCACAAAAGAAACTTTTTACTAAAATTGCTATTAAAATTACACATTTCGAATCTCAATTTCGAATCCGAGTCTCGAATTTTATCATCATACAAAGAAAAAACAAATTTGATTTCTCCTTCTACAAAATACAAGCGGAGAAAGAAAGCAGATCATTTTTCAAAATGGCATCTGCAGATTCTGGGAAGAGCTCTTCATCTACTGGCGATTTTCCAGAAAAGCCACACCAACCGAGATCAATAAAGTTTCCTATGAGAGACACAGGGAAGCTGAAGCGAGCGTTCAACCCCAAATGGTTTGATCAATTTACATTTTTGCATTACCGGGAAAATAGTGAATTGCCATATTTTAAAAAACTCCTAAATATCTTCCAATGGAACTGGAAAGTGCTGAAGAACAGGGGCGGATTTAGGTAGTGGCTCGATGTTATTAAAATGGACTTCTAAGGCCTAGGCCTACAGATTTGGGTAAAAAACATTCATTAAAATTTAGCGGCACGTGAGAGCGCTTTCCTGACTCTCGTTTTCTTATAATGCATTGGATATCCAAAGGCTATACAGTAATTATTCCTGCTGTTTTTCTATTTCCGTGCAGAGAGAACTTCGTGATCCTAAGTCATTTTAAGGCCTCAGAGATGGCAAAATCTGTGGAGCTTCTGGGGGCTCGGCCCCCTGGACCCCTCCCAGAGCTCTGCCCTGGACCCCTCCCAAAGCTCTGCCCTGGACCCGCTGGGTGGCTTACAGCGCCCTCCAGACCCCCCTCTGTTTCAGGCAATTACCTTAGGTCATTGCGGTAGCTAAGGTTGGCTAAATTACGCTGGAAATTAGCCCCCTCAAAGTTTTTGTGGAAATTACGGCCCTGACTTAAACTGCCAAGGATTGGGAGTAGTATCCTAGCTATTATCTCTTTGAATCTTGCTGTAAGCCAGTTCCAGAGACCTTCAAGAAATGTGTATGTAAAAGCATACTCAAAAACAGACTTACTTCTGGACAATAACCTTTGTGTAATAGCAAAAATGGAATGTTCTGATGCACTAAAGCCAATGGTAAATGCTTTTCTGAGACCATAAATAATTTTCTTTGCAACAGTATTTCTAAATATATATATATATACATATAGTATGTTTAAGTCTATACTGTCGGTATAGTGCTCAATGCATTAAATCGCAGAGCGTAATAGATTATTGATATCTATCAATAATCTATATATACATATATATATATTCTATATAATTATTAACATGATTTTTATATATATCATGTATAGTTATTAACAAATCTTTTGTTTGAAAGATTCTGTGGTGTCAACACTACTTTCATGCCTTTCCAACATTTGCTACTTTAATTGAATACATTGGATAAATTGTTGAATATCATGATAAGTTCAGTTATTAGCTTACCTTCCCTAAACTACTACTTCAGCACCCAAGATAGTTGATTGCTGTGGCTAATGAGAAGCAAATAGTTTGGGGAGCCACTTTCACTTTGTGAAATGGCCTCCTAGCATGATGTCTTGAACTTGTATCCTAAAGTTAGGATATCCTTTCTCTAAATCTCATAAAGTTTTGTAGTACATTGTCAGAGAGATGTGCCTAGATACTTTCCTTACATTTTGGGGGCATCATACCCTCCCATTTGCATTTCACTGGATAGCCATTAATTTCAACTGCTTCATTTATGTGATTTCAAAAACTGCCATATCCTCAAAAGCATTCTTTGCTAACATGATCGAGGCAGATATGAGGAATTTAATACTCTCTAAATATATAGAAATCATATACCATATGATAGCCCTCCTTCTATACGTTCTGAATATGCAAGAAAATTCCAGGTTTTCCTTAGGGGAGGGATGTTACAACAGAAAATAACTCACCAAAATCTTTGCATTGGCCTTGTATGTACATGCCTTTATCATCAAATAGTCACTCAGTAATCCTCAATATAACCGAACAATAAAGCTCTATCAACTTATTCCCCCTCTACCTTGATTTTTTCAACCTTGTATGAGTTAGGCACTAACTGGTGCAATGAGACAAAAAATATGGATTTCAGCTGTTTCTGGTGTTTTCGGCTATCTATGTGTATAGTTGTACGCAGCGTAAGAGGTTAATATTACGGAAATAATTATCTATTTCCAATATACATTCCCATTAATCATATTTCAAACATTTGTTAAACTTTTGCAATGCAAACGTAGTTTCCGTGTGATCTTTTGCCTGACTACGCTACCATTTTTAGTGTACATTATTGACCCCTATCACGTGACGTAGCGAGCTCTCTAGCCCTATTATCTCTATGCCCTCTGCATATTATTCCTGTTGTATCTTCTTCTTTGCAGGAGTGATTCTAGCACACAAAATCTCTTGGGGTTGTAATCCTTAGGCGATAGAAAGACTGGGGCTTAGGGATGGGGCTCTGAAAAAATAGTTTTGACAGACCATCTGAGCTCTAGGTTAGTGCCTTTTGAACATAAAGCTGCACCCATTATGGGTAATGATACTACTTAATGAAAGAGCAGCAAGAAAAGAAAGACTGTTATGTGATCGTCCTGAAATCTTGTGCTATTAGACTGCAGTACGATTACATAGTTGAGAATAGTACAGACGTATTCATAACTGAACTTTTTGCTATAAAATTATTGCTTGCATACACAGTCAAAAGACACATTGAAAGCCATAACGAGATGTTTTGCATAAGTGAAAGTGCAGTACCAGTCAGCAGTGACACCAAACATCGTAGACTGGGGAAGATTTTGGATAGTACGCCCGGAAATGGCAACGCAATTTGGTTGACACACCCATTTCAATATCTTGCTATAGGTCCCTCACCCCAACCCTAACATTTTCTATACGAATTAGGACGAATTAGAAAATTTATTTCGGCGAGAAGTTGAGGACATGTCCCTTCTATTTCCCCCCGTGGTGCTGCTGTGGAGAGGTCTGGTAAGGAGCTTAGTTGCATGCCAATGTTAGAGGTTAGAGTTGAGGAAAGATAGTGCTGAGTAAACAAGATAGACTTAGGATGTGTTTTGATGAGATGTATATATATATATATATATATATATATATATATATATATATCTGCACATAGTATTTTGGTTACTTTCTTATGTTAACTTTCCGTGGAGTCGCCACGCTGCCACTGTTATAGGTCTATGAGTACCATGTCCATTCCATACATATTTAGCTAAATCTCGATTTCTTGCAGTGAAGCATTTGTACAAAATCCAAAATTTGCAGCCCTCCTTGAAAAGTGGGGGCGAACAAAAGAGCCAAGAAAACTTCTGGATGCCATATCCCCTGGCCTTCTTTCAGCCCTCTATTAAAAGCTACAGTAGTTCTGTTCCATCTACATAGTTTTCTATGCTGGTAAAAGCTATCCTCCATTACTATAGACATCTGCAGTGCTAGTTAATGGCATTTTTAATTTCCATAAGCTCAATGATATTGTAAAATGTACTAAGATTGATTTGCTTCTTTTGAAGAAATTCACAGAGCCGGAAAAACGTATCTATTTATTTGTTTATATGCTTAATTATCAGCGAGGTAGCATAGTGGTTAGAGCGCATGCCTCCCATGCGGAAGGTCTTCGGTTCGAGCCCCACTCGATGACGCGACCCGACCCTGACTGAACGCTCGCTCACTGTTCACACAGCAGCAAATAGGTACCCAGTGGCAACACTGGGGAAATAAAGACGGCGAGGAAAGGAACTTGCCACCCTTCCTCACATGCCGATGGCTCAGCATAAGTGTCCTCTCTAACAGGTACTCCCCTACGTACGAAAGTATACGGGACTGCCTTTAATTACTTTACATGCTTAATTTATCTATTTATATGCTTCAATTCTTGGATCAACCAGGAAATGAAAACCTAGAACAAGAAAAAGACTTGCAAAGGCCTAAAAGAGAGACTAAAATATTTTCTCAGCAATACAAACTTTTTATAAATTTCATATTTAGCTGTTTAAACAGAGTAACACAATAAATGCTACTATTTTAAAATGCACTCGGCCAATAGAAAAGAAACAGAAATTGCTCACAACTAAGTTACTTACGGTTTCATAATCTAAATGGATGAAAACTAAATCGGGATAAAATGGAAAAAGTGTGAGAAGCTGGATAAGATGGAAAAGTGTGAGAATCGCAGATTCCATACACATGTTTCAAGTTAATTTTTCAAAATCGATTGGTATAAGCAAAGCAGAAAAATCAAACGACGCATTCGAAAAATTATGCAGATACCTTTACCTTAAATCCTCGAACAAGCTCTCTGGGGGCTTATTTTTTTTGGATTTTTGCATGGAGGTTTATTCGAAGGGGGCTTATTCGAGGGGGGCTTAAAACTTTTTCTAGGTCGTTAGTGATATTCCATTAGAAATTTTCTACTAGTAAACTATTTCTTCGATTCTACACATACAAGCAATATAATAGTTTTTAAAGAACAGGCGAATTTTTATCAATTAATGGGTACTTTTTCTTTCCCAGTTCTATAGAACCTTAACAGACTCTTAAGTAAGTACAGTCACATGCTTGGGAGAGGGTTTATTAACAACTTATAGCTCTAGGACGAAACTTGTTTGAGGGAGGCTAGTTCGAGGATTTGTGGTATAGGTCAATCTCCGACGTGATAATGAAACTTGCGTCTATGAGTATGGTAATTCTGAAATGTCACAGGACCAATTTATATTCCTTTGAATCTTGCAACACAAGCATTTCGAAAGTATTTAAGAAGGAAACCATACGAGGAAACAGTGACAGTTTTCAAGAAAAATCAAATGGAGAGGGCAATGGTGCTGAATTTGCTTAGTAAATGCTGTTTTTACTTAAAAACGTTGACAATACGTTCAAGGCTCGAGCAATAAGCGATATTCTCGTAAAAGAGACTCGAATTTAGCCTTTGGTGAACTAATGTTGGCGGGAATATGCCAAATCAGTGGCTTCTGGGGGCTCCTTGCCCTCCTTCCTTCCCCCCTTCGAATTATCGCTACCGCCAGGAAAGTCTACCGTAGATACGTAGGACTCAAATTATGGTAAAAAATTACCATTTTCTTCAACCTACTTTCCATGAAAGCTGAATTTAACTCATAAATGTAAGCCAATATTTAAATCAGTCTGTCTTTTCTGATTAGTGCATTCAATTCAACCAGAACATTAAATTCAAGTCAGAGCATTCAATTCAACTAGAACATTTACTTCAACCTTGAGCAGCAGCAGAGTAAGTTAACTAGTACTCCGAAAAGGCACAGTCATCGAGAATGGGGACAGAGGCCGAATTGTCCCAATGCCTCAGAGTCTTAGGGCCTCTCAACTCTTAATGTTTCAAGGCCTAGGGGGTCTCATAATGTAGGAAAAGCAGTAGTCTCCCACATTATTTCCAAGGCCGTCGATGCTTTCTGCTCGCTTTGCTGGCAAGGGCTCTCATACTTCTCTTTTGCACCAAAGCCTCTGAAATCCCTCGGTGGCCCTGCAAAATTATAGATGTGCTTGGCACTGCAATGCATATACTTCCCCGTAAAATTATGTGTTACCAGTACAATATTTGGCCTATGCAAAGTAAGGGGATGGCAGAAGGGCTGCACTTTGTTCGTGCAAATTTTCCTGAAAGAAAATCGTAACTTTGACTGACTATATCCTAAATACTTCTGCTCTTTTGAGCTGAAAGTTTATAGCATTATAAATCTAGCAGCTTCCTACGCGCATGATATCTGGCGTGAAAAACAGCGTAGATGCAAGTGAGAAACATCTGATTGTAAGTGTACACTAATGTAAATAAACAACTTCCAACAAGCTTTTCAGCGAAATCAAGATATGAATTCAAGATATATATTTACAAAGAAATGCAGCAACGTTGTATTTGCAGCAATATCATAAAGCATAAAGTAAATAAGCATTATTGAATAGTACGTTACCACAACTATCCCCAATGAAAATTCGCAAATATATAATATAATAAAATTAGTAGCGTACTGAAGGACTTTTGAGTATGTTTGTGTGAGTGTGTGTGTGTGTGTGTGTGTGGGGGGGGGGGGGG
>WIPJ01000076.1:23104-53098 GCA_018155075.1 Cassiopea andromeda
GGGGGGGGGGGGGTGTAGCAAAAGAAATTCACATACACATTGTCATATGTTACAAAACCACATATATGGCATGATTACACGTTTTTTTTTATAAGAAAATCACTATTTTGCCTGAGCCTCAATTTTCTTAACTTTTCCCGAAATTGAGCCTCAGATTTTCTTAAATTTTTCTTAACTTTTACTAAAATAAACTGGCTAGAGTGACTTACACTTTCGTTAATACTATTGTATACTTGAATCTGAATTCCATCTTTAACATTTTGAATACAATAACGACAAAATTACCAATTTTTGGCCTATAAAAACACTTAAGTTTGGAATTTGAGCCTCGTGATTTTCTTACGATTTTCTTAAGATTTTGTCGATTTGAGCCTCATTTTCTTATAAACCTTTTTCTTATAAAAAAAACGTGTATTCTACCAGATTTTGTCTACAAGCCACAGAACTACCAACGGCTCAGTACAATTTAGGAGCACTCCCCCAACCCTACTTTATCATGTTCAGGGATGTGCCGATGGGGGGGAAAGTGGGGGTCACGCTCCCCAATATTTTAAAATTTGAAATAAAGTTGGTCAGCAGTTAGCCAGGCTGCAAGAGGGTTGGCCACAGCATTTTCTGTTACCTTTCCATACGAAAAAGTGCGTGTATTGGAATGGACATTTGCTAAATTGCGGCTCCGTAAGTGATATTGCGCAGCGGAGTATTCATTATTAACTACAAAGTGGCAGAACGAAGACTTGAAGATACCTGTTAGCTATGAAGAGCTTCCAGACATTGCTTTCTTTCTTATTCTAAAAATACAAACGTGCCTTTGATACAGGCTAAATGTTGAAAGGCTATGAAAACTATGAAAAACTGAAAGAGAATGCTCTTAGAACCAAACGATCTGTTATGAATTGCACCTCTGCGATGACATTTATTGCGTTATCTCATTCGGGAGGAGAAAATTTCTCAGAACTTCAGACTGAAAATACTGCTAATTTTCTTTGCGCTAAAATATAAGTTTCCATATCAAAATGTAGCTCAAAAATTGGTCTTTAAGCTTCAATGGGTACTTTTTTGATATCATGTACGAGACAAGTACAATATTGCAGATACTACAGCATACCCTTATATGATAAAATGAATGCAGTACTGAAGCAAAGTGACTTTCCTAGGAGTCGTTGTTTTCACATTGAAAATACTGGTTCTAAATTTAAAGAAAACACAGGAATAAGTCAAATACCGGAATTATCGATAGTTAATTGGACTATTATCATGCGTAATTTTTTGATTTTTGCTCACACGTTTGGGCACGGCACGCAAACAAGAAGAAATCTGCCGAGCATTCTCCTTGCGGCCTATTAAAAGCAATAGGCTTCGAAGTTAAGCTTCTTGCAGGGTGGATAAGCTGCAAAAAATAGCTAGAAAGCCATATACTACTTACTTGTTTATGTTTTGCCAGAAAAATTGACCATGTGTATCAGAAAGGGGGGCCTCATAACCATTACTTTTCTCTCCCATGATCTGATACATTCAGCGATTAGGGGCTTCAATCAAAATCAATATAAATGCGATATAGAAACGCATTGTTCAATGTCATGTGCAAAGTTGTCTAGGTTGGACAGCCTTGAAAATTTTTAATCCAGAAAAACAGAAGGACTAAAAACCAACGGGCTATAAACGAATTGTGCCTCTGCGAGGGATGTTTATTTTCCAATCTGATGCGGAACGCAAAAATTTCTTGAAACTTTAAATTGAAAATACTGGTTCCTCTTCTAGTGCAAAGATGAAAGTTTTCATATCAAAAAGTCGCGCGAAAACTGGCCTTTCAACCTCGATGTGTACTTTTTCACATCGCATGCGAGACGAATGAAATATTTTAGATACTACAGCATACCCTTGCACGACCCAATGAACGTTATACTGAAGCATATAAGATTTCTCAACAGTTGTTGTTCTAAAGTCGAAATTACTGGTTCGAAACTTGAAGAAAACGTAAGAGTAAGTCGTTCAATAATATTGCAAGAGAGTTTATTGGGCCATAGCCATGTGTACTTTTTACATTTTTGGTCAAATATATCTTCACGGAACGCAAATGAGAGGATACTTGCCGAAAAGTGTCCTTGCAGCCCATCAAAACATAGTGAGCGTTGCAGATGAGTGAAACCTCTAACCTTTTGTCCAAGCACTTTTTCGCATGTTTCAGTAACAATTCAGTTAAAATGGTTGGTTAATTGGTGAGAAGGCCCTCCCAACAGGTGTCTCGGCACATCACTAATCATGCTCCTGATTGTAATCAATACACATACATGGGATCGGATAAGTATCAGATCCAAAAGTATCCGGATAGTTTTGGATCCGATCAATTTTTATCATTGCGTTTACACGGGATCGGATAAGGCTCAGATCCAAAAGCATCCGAATAGTTTTGGATCCGATACATTTTTGTCATTGTGTTTACACGGGATCGGATCTAAAACTGTTTGCATCTACACTGGATCGGATCCAGCTGTGGACCCACGAGACTTGCGCATGTGCTGATGAACTTTGACACCATTTTTTTTCTGGCTGCATGTAGCAATTTACATCATTTCACAGTCAATGACTAAACCAAAGATATTTAGTGGACAGAAGAAGATGCGGCTTTATTGTTAAAGGTAATTTATAAATTGATTTCATATTATAACTGGCTTTATTTCAAAGAAATACAGCCTCATTTCCAATCTACACTCTTTCTGATCCGATCCACCCGCTTACATGGGATCGACAAGTGTTCGGATCCATAAGGATCCACTTGTGTATGTGGACCCAAAAGGATTCGGATAGCGGACCCAAAAGTATACTGACACTCCTGGTCCTGTGTAGACGCAAGGCCTATCCCTACCAAACCTATCCGGATAGTTTTGGATTTCCGATCCCGTGCAAACGGGGTATTAGTTTATCCAAAGGAACGAATTGTGCTTGATGACAAGGAAGCTCTAGTAACCGAATATCTTCTACTCTAGAAGTCTTCTTGTAACGGCAGAAATACATCACTTGTCATTGCAAAATTTACAGAGCGAGGGACAAATGTGCTATATATGAAGGATAGAAAACATAAATGCAAAAGAAGGGTTAGTCAAAACTTATCTTCATGAATCTAAAGATTCCCTCGTATGATGCTCCTCCTCAGGATCAATCAGTGGTTCATCTAGTTCTGGTGTGTAACCATAGTCTTCGTCATTGCAACCAGGTCGAAGAAGTCTGTACAATACACTGCCAAAAAATGCCACTACAAAGCAGCCATTGGCAACAAGTGTTGTAGTGAACAATGTTGATGCAACCAACTTCCCGTTCCCAACAGATAATCCAATGCAAAGAAATGATAGCAACACGCAAAACAACATGAAGATTTCTATACCATTCTCTAGGCCCAGTTGATTGCAGTAGCCATTTTCACTGGATTTTGACTCCGTTGTATGCTTGAAAGGCTTTACTATTGCTTGAAATATGATTGCAAACAGCAAGAGTATGGTAATGCATTGTGTTTGCAATGACGAGTTTGTGGGAAGTGAAGTCATAAGTACAGCAATCAGCAGTCTTCTAAGTAGCATAAAAACTTCAATGAACACTCTGTACTTTGGCTTGTAAGGTGCAATCAATGGAGAGAGCCAATTGTAGATCGGTGAATTATCATCTAAGAGATGAGTACGGTAGCGGAGAAGCAGTGGGAGATAGATGAAAAACGGGACAGCGATGACGTAAAATATCAACTCAAGAACTGCAATCACAGTTAAAGAAATGTGTTCAGTGCTTTTGCAGTCAATCCAAGCATAGCGTTTCATAAATAAGACGCCTTCGATGTCTCTGCAGCCAACAAGAACTGAGAAGCAACTCTTAACAATTGGAAAATAAGCAAGATCAATAACGACAATAGAATACTTCCTACACCTACATTTCACCTCAGAGTGCATTTGTTGACTTGTTTTGGCAACAAGCTTTCGAATGCAATACACCATCCAGAGTAGACCAATGCATGCAAAAGGCAAAGAGAAGAGCATGAGGCTTTTTGCAAGAACAGTAAAGAAGATAGGCAGGATGCATGCCAGGCTTGAGAAGCAAAAATTCAAACTGCTGCTAATATACGCTTGTATGCTGTATACTGACTTTGGCCACACATCTGTCGTTGATATGAGAGAATCCATGATTTGTAAATAGAACATTGCAGTCTTGAGTAGTGCGGTACATCTTTCAAGATGGCTGCTAAATCCCAACACGTATATTATTATCACGATTTGTAGGACAACTCCAGGAATCAAATGTTTCAGAACCAAAGCAAGTATAAGCACAACTTCTGCAAGTGCAAAGAATACAGCCAATTTCAGTCTCTTAGATGAAAAGAGAAGCATTCCAATGGAAACGATAATGCACCCTAGAGAAACGCCAAACAAAATCCCGAATTCACTCCCTTTCCTTTGTCCTTTAGGGCATTGATAGCAATGAATGCCTTCTTTGTAGTAACCGTCGATACACTGACTGCAGTATCTTCCATGGTGTCCTCGTAAGCACAAGCAGCTTTTGCTACAATTAACTCTTTGTTGTGTGCCAGAGCACCCACAGCGTTGGCTAGGAACGCAGATTTTGTAATAATAACCGGATGATGGGCACTTGTGAATACTTTTTACATCTGATTCGTTGGGAAATGGAAAATACCCTTGCCGCAAAAACATGGGCGAGCTATTAATGTCTGTTTGGTTAACAGATTTGAATTTTGCTGCACCTGGGCAATACCCTCCAGCCAAGCACTTCGAACAATTTCTTCCACTTCCAAAGAAGTGCTCATCACAGTAACAGTACGTTCTATTGTAGTAGCTTGAATTAACATAAATTATTCCGTTATTATGAGAGAAGCGCATCATAGGGCATGTATCAGGTTCTCTTTCCTTAACTCTTAAATCAAAGTCCAATTTCAATAGCGATCCAACAGGTCCCTTTAAATGTTTGTTCCCTTGCACATTAAGCTCTGTTAGCATTAACAGATGCGAGAATGTTTCCGGTATTGACCCTGAAAGGTCATTATCCTGCAAGTGTAGCAGTGTGAAATAAGGCAAGTTGCTCCATGGTGATGGTATCTTTCCAATTAGATTATTCGATGCTAACTTCAAAAAAGTTAAGCGCTTGAAACTGAACACAAAACCTGGCAGTTGGCCAGACATATTGGAATGACTGATGTCTATCTGCATGATGGTTTCTTGTGATCCTTCTAGGTATGACACTACTGTACGTAATGAACAGTTGTAGAATGGAAGATGGGAGGCCATAAATATTTCGAGATTGCTAAATCGAAAGGTTTTGTCTCCTTCAAATCCTGTGAACTGATTTGATGAGAGAATAAGTACCTGTAGCGTCAAATTGAAGAGCTCTACAGGTATTTGTCCTGTTAACCTGTTTTTTGCAACATTCAATGTCTTCAAGTTTTTCAGCATGCCAAGCGATCGTGGCAATTGGCCTCGTAATTTGTTGTTCTGGAGAAGAAGAACTGATAGATTAGGGCACCACTCTCCAATGTGCACTGGTATCTCTCCTTCAATTCGATTTGAAGACAAATAGAGATGTGTTAAGCTTCTGAAATTGCGAAGAATGCGAAGGTTACCTCCTAGTTTCAAGTCTTGAAGATCTAAGAAAATCAGATTTTTCAGGTTTGATATAGATCGTGGAAGTTGTCCTTCTATTTTTGTCTCCGCGAGAGTCAAAACTGTGAGGTGAATGAGAAGTCCAATGGACTTTGGAATGGTGCCTTCAATCCTACTACCAGAAAGCTCCAATTTCGATAGATTTGGTAAACTGCTAGCAATATCTTTTGGAATTTTACCAGTAATTTTAGTGTATGAAAGGTAAAGGCGGATCAAGTGTTTGGGTACTTTAGTAATTATATCTTCCAATACCCCATCTACGTAGTTTGGACCAATACGGAATGACAGAAGGAATTGTAGTTTGGTGAGATCTATCAACACTTGTCCGTGTAAACTATTATAGGAAAGATCGATAGCCAGAACATGCTTTGTTTCGTTATCGCAAAGGATGCCATACCAATCACAGTGAAATGTGTGGGCATCAATATCCCATGTAGTTAGCCATCTCTCTCCATGCAAGGTATTATAAATGCTTAATAATACCTGGTGCTCATTTTCCTGACACTTTTTATCGCAGAGTTTCATATTCCAAATCACTGTTGGGATCTCCATGCCACCTAAATATTTGAAATCTGACGGAAAATACTTTTTGCCCATATGTCCTACGAAGAAGCATGCAATTAGTAATAAAATTCTTAAACGTAAGCAAAAGAGAATGCATAAATGAATACCTAGCTTAGGTAGTGGCGGCGGCAGAAGGAAGACTGGGGAATGTTCCCCATATCAAAACGAGGCTCCCTATCAAAACGAGGCTTACTACCTTCATGAAATTCAAAAGGGCATATGCTTTTGTGTTACATCAGAGTAAAATCTACTTCTTTTCGGAGATTTCAACATGGATAAAACTAGCCATAAACTTTCGTCTTTTATTGATAGCAATAATCTTTATAATATGATTTGAACAACAATGTGTTTTTAGTACAAACGGGGAAGATGTATTGATATTACGTTGACCAACAATATTGTCTCAAAGATACTAAAAACTTTTGAGGCAGGTTGCAGCGATATCCGTCACTTTATCTATACTATATCTAAATCCCAATATGTTACAGTGCCTCCTAAGACTATATATAAGGCGAACTCAAAAGTACTGGACGATAATGGATACAACTTCCAACCAACAATAATATGTAGCCGTATAGCTTTGGGTAAGATTTTAGGGTCTTCCACTATTTACTAACTACCTTGTCTTCTATATTTCAACAGATGGCAAAGCTAAAGATAGATTGCTGTTCAGCACATTATCGTGATAACTAAAAGGCAAGTATCTATTTCAAAACAGCAAGCGATTTCGCTCTTTATGAACATGAAAACCAAAATATGAATCTTCATTAATTTTGGGATCAGTTTAGGTTCAGGTTTTTCAATTTCCTTCAACCCAAGAGCAAGTGTTTGACAATCACTTTCTATTTGCCAACAGGCCAACAAGATTACCTCATCATATTCATTTTCGCTTTGCAAACAAAGAAGTTATTTCTCTTTTAACTCTTTACTAAACATTTCACATGCAAATTTTTGTATAAAAAATATGTCTATGAGAAACATGAAACTGAAACCTTCAAAAAACATAAGAAGGTGGAGCTTTTATTGATAGCTTGAAAGAAATGTTTTTGCAAAAAAATGTTTGATCAAATTAGACAGAAATTGGAAACAGCATCCATGAAATTCCTCACAAATCCTGTACATCCGTCTTCCTGCATCGCAGTTGCCTAATCTGACTTATTATTGCTGCTGGAAGTCTTCAGAATTTAAGAAGAGGCTGGGTCTGGCGAAACATTAAGAAATATTTGAACTGGAGGCAAAAAGTTTTTTCTTAGAAAAGAAACGTGTAGTCATTGAAGTAATGATGAAAGTCCTTTGACTCAACACAATTTTTCAAAAAGAATTTCTAACTTTTGCCGAACTCAATATTCTAAAATGTTGCTGATTTTGATCTACTAGGGGGCAAATTCCTGGAAAGGGAACATGCCAGTTCAAATACCAAAGAAAAAGTTTGAGAACTGGGAGCACTTTTAGGACAAAAATCTCTTCAAAGATGTTTTTAAAGAGATCTATCTCATTTTCTAATAGGAAATTCAAATGTTTCATAAAAGCAATTACGTTTGAATCAGAGTCTTGGCGAAGACCTTTTATTAGCTGTAGTAGCAAGTAGAAAGGAGGTCTGGGGGTAGAAAGGGGGTCCGTAACATGCGAAAGAAAGGGGGTCTGGGGGCAGCGTTCCAATGAAATTTTTGATTCAGTGCTTTATACCTTGGCTTAAAATGTATCTCCCAATATTATGCATACAATTAGCGGTAAGGACCTAACATTCTGCTGCATCTGTTTTTACAAGACGCATCCATCAAGATGACTTGGAAGACATCCTCATATTTCATATTTACCATAGTCACAATTTGAACTATGGTTGATTTATCCAAAAGCAATTTCTTGAGATCAAATGTAAAACATCTATTTCTGGGGCAAAAGTTCATTTACTAGGGGAGGCAATTTTGGAAACTAGGGGAGCATTTGCACCCGAGTTTATGCTAAAAAGGCCCTGACTTGGCCTGAAAACGGCCCTGAATCTGCCTTTGATGGTATCTTACTTCATCATGAAAAAGCAAAAGTCGAACAGAACAGCAAATATTGTATCAATAATGCAAATTTCAATCTGAATGTAGCGTTATAACTGGAATACACCAATATTCTAGGCCTACATAATGAAGCTCGAGCCTTGCATCATTCTTAAATTATTCAATTTCAACGCTGTTAGGCTTTAACATTCTTACGAACTCTGTTCTTACATAAGAAAGAGTGTACCATAAGTTATATTTTCATTATGGTAGCATTTCTTGTCATGTTTCATTGGAACTCCCTCCTACACAACAGTATAGGAACTTAAGGTCTATCATGCCACACATTTATACTCAACTACAGAGCAGGAGTATCAAAGCACTGTAAATTCTGAATTTCGCAACCCAGTAATTCGTTTACTCAAATCTATAAATTATATACTAACTGCAAGTAGTATTTTTTTAATTCTCTTACTTGTCCAACAGTTTCTGTTCCAGTATATAGCACTCACGCTGGTGAAGACAAATAGCAGAACTGCAAAGCTAGCCATGATGTGGGACATTTTCCAGCTAGTAGCACGCACAGGTCAACCTAGATGTTGTTTGAGGAGAGCACGTTGATTATAATCTCAGAAGCTCTTTCACTTTCAGTGTGGAATTTTCGATGCTTTCGCTTTTCTGTAGGAACTTCTTTTGCAATCAAACCTTACTCTGATGTTCATTTCATCCCTTTTTCATTATATTAAATCATAAAGCAATTTTCAGTCAAATACACTTTTTAAAGGCATATCGCTTACTGTGACAGAAATATCTCAAAATTTGAAGCATACCTGCAGCATGTCACTAGCCTGGCAAAAACTTCATCATTTCTTGATGGACTGGCTTTTCAAGACAACTTGCTAGAAGCTTGCAATTGGGAGTATTCAAGGGATGAAAACAAGTTTAAGTGAATTCATAACGTTCCATATTCTTCATACGAGCATAATTGAATTTAGGTTAGCAAATATACTACTTAAGTTCATGAAAAAATAAGCGTAGTTGTAGCATATATTGAGATTCATGTAATGCTTTCAATTTCTGTGAGACTAGGCCTAAGTAAAACAACTGTTGCCAACGTGAATCACACCAATTTCGACTATGCTCCTGGGTAGTATGAAAATATTGCAATTCAAATCGTCCAAAATTTAAGCATGCTTGAGACCATAGGCGTAGACTTTTTCTTTGTTGCTTTTTTCTATTTGAACATGGTAAAAGAAATAAGCAGGAAAAAATTAAATGATTTTGAGACCTATTACTTATTAATCATAAACTTTTAGTGCTCATTTAGATAATCGCTTCTATGAAGGCACAAAAATGTACTCTTTCTCACAGCCTTTCTTGATCAATTGACAGTTTCATGACCTCTTCTATGTGTATGTTCATTAGTGCCACAGCATTTCATCGATCTTGAGACATTCGTGTTAATGACAAGAACCTTAAGAGTTAGTTATAAAATTGAACTTCCAACTTTCCCAGGGGGGCTGAAACCCCAAAAATTTTTTCAGGGGGGCTAGAGCCCCAGTGCTCCCTAAGTCTACGCCTATGCTTGAGACGGAACCAATTTTACCTAATGCTTTAAACAAGGTGAATGGGAGATTAAATACGAGCCCTCCTCTGCTTCCAAAAAGACATGTCTCCCCCTTTCAAATCACATCCCATAATGCAACTCTTTGACACAGAAAGAAGTGGTGTATGATAAGGAGGGGGTTAGTATTTTTGCTAGAAATGTATAATTTGGGAGAGGTTGATGATAGTTGAGAGGGGGTCAATGTTCAATAGACAGCATGGGGACCCAAACATTTCAAAATTATTGCAATTAGCTGTTAATATTATGTACGTATTCCTTAGTTGTTAATATTGATTTGCGTTCACAAAGTCAATACGACTTACTTACTTATCCTTTTTAAAACTTTGAAATCTTAGGGTTAGTAATATGGGAGAGTTGAGATTTTTCCAAATTTGCTTAGTTGGGAGTTTTAATAAATGGAAATGGGTGGTGGAATTTTCAAAAATCTGCAATCGGGGGCTCCCTTCTATCCGGTGCTACAGGGTATATGTTATTTGTGCACAGAACATTTCCCGTAATATAGAATTAGTATATAGAAACAATCCTGAAAATTGCTCCCAAAACTAAGGTATTGCTTGAACTAAAAAATGCCTTAACCATTTAAATTTTAAATCTTGTTCAATTAAATCTCATAAAGAAGAAACAAGGGACAACGAAATTACTGCTGTGAAGAATCTGCCAACTATTCTATAAAAAATAGCGAATTCGACACCATGTCCAATTTGACACTTCACAAAAATTGCCATTGATTTAAACTTTAGTATACTAGAGAGTAATAAGTAATCCCTATTATACGCCTCACTATATCAGGCAGTATCAACTCACTAATAAAATTACCAATATCGTAATGACACAATGAAGTCCCCTCCTATGATGAAACTCCTTGCGAATAAGCGCCCACCTCAAAGCTTCTTTTTTTATTTTCTTATGTTCATATATATTCTTCCTTTTGTGTAAGGTTTATCTTTTATTTGTGCTTACATTTTTTATTGTACTTAGAGGTATAGTGTAATTAGCTTATATATCAACATGGCAGTTTGTAAATCAGATTTTTGTAGCTTTACCCTGTATAAAGAATTCAAAATGAAATGAAGCTGAATTCTGGCCAATAAGTCCTCGCCCTCAAATAAAACCCTATGGAGGATATCTGAGCTCAGTATACTACAGTTCAAAAGCAACGAAAACAAAAATTTCAGCTATTGGTCTGTTCAATTGTTCTAACAATTGACACGAAAGAATTGTCTTCCTTGATTCCATTTCTATTTACATTTGAATCATAATGTATTAGAGTATTTGTCTTTTAGAGGGCCTCCTTATAGAGATCATTCCATGTTCTTTCACTTTCGTCACCGTGTGGTAGACCTCGACGCGTATATGGATCAACAAGCTCTTCCCCCGAATAAGCTTCCCCCCTTTAACAAGGCCTCACCCTCAGAATCACTTCTGACAAATAAGCCCACGAGGGCTTAACCAAGTCATTACGGTATCAGCACAACAAAGAAATCTACTCACAGTTTTCTAAATGGTAAAAACAAAATAAAATGTAGATGCATGAACACTGCTTGAGATTACACTGCATATTGATGCGAAAAATATTTAGACATACAATAATTACTCGAATAAGTGCCGCCCCGCGAATAAGTGCCGTACTTTTGGCTAGATTTTTACATAAGCGCTGCCCTTGAATAGCCACCGCCTTTGAATACGCAACGCATTCTGAAGTACGAGAAAAAATAAGTACCACGGCGCCTTCTCGAGTAATTACGGTAGTGGTGAATATATCATGCAAGTTGGATAAATATCTAAATCCCAAACGATTATCATCTTTCTTTAAGTATAAGGATTCTTCCACCCCTTGCTAAGGGTTCATCAGTTTTATATTTGTGTCCCTTTTAGTGCTCCGTTCCACGTTCTTACATACTCATTTAAGGTTCCTTCCACGTTGGTTTTTATCACGTGCCCGTTGATCCATCTAATGTTATTTATTTGCACCCATTTATATTATCCTTATACTGAAGATGAGACTCAAGCATGAGTCGAAAAATATAAGTCGAATCACATCTTCTAAGTCGTATTGTTTAAGTCAGTTAAATTGGAATAGTCATAAGTGGAATGGTCTTCGTGGAATCACCCTGGATCAGTCGTCAGTATCAATAAATGAATATGTGGGCTCTTTCTGTCGTCGTCGTCGTCTTCAACTAGTAAGATGTGATACTTAATAACATATAACAGAACGAAAGTTCAATACATGAAAAGTATTTCTACGCTTCAGACTACAGTGCTCTAATGTCTCTAATAGAAGGGGGAGACAATAGAAGGGGGGATGTTCATATAAGCCAATTCTTAATAGAAGGGGGTGCGAATAGAGGGAGGAGTGTTGATGTAGACTAGTTTTCAATAAAAAGAGAGTGCTAATAGAAGGGGGTATGCATGTTGGCAGCTTTTCAATAGAAAAGGAATGCCAAGAGAAGGTGGTTCATGCTGGTATATTGTTTTATTAAAAGGTGATGTAATTGTCTGTTTGTTCTGATCATGAGCGATTTATACAATTTAATAGAAGGGGGTGTTAATAATCAACGGGGGAAAGGCAAATTCTCCTGAAATTACTAGACGGGGGTCCGTCTATTAGAGACACCAGCGTAAAGCTGCACAAAAATGAGCAGGTAAGCATTGTTTACTTACATGCAATATGCTACAATGTTGTCGACGAAGGAAAGCGATTGCATGTAAGGGAGTTGAAGCAAACATTAGTCTGTTTAAGTATGATAAGTAAACTAAGTTATTCATCGCTCTGGAATTGTATCTAGCATGTGCAGTTGAAAACGCAGATTCCATGTACAACAACTAGCGCTACATTAATAAAAACCTTTAAACTACCAAGAAATTCTGCAATACGTTTCAAAAGGATTATTGCAAAATTTCATGCCACACAGGGACCTGGCGCTATAATTTTCGTACAACTTTCATTTTAGTTCATGAAGAATGGTCATAGTAAAAGTTTGTCAAAGCCCCTCATTTACAATATTGTAGGATGTAGTTGCAGCGAACTTGCTTCTCTAAAGGTGAAGACTTACTTTCCACAAAAAATGTCTACTTTAGCTCCTCTATACTTTTTGGAATTGCTGCTCATGAACTACATAAATATGTTGTACTCTACTACTGGAACTATTATCAAAACTGTTTCACCTTCTTGCATTAAGTAGATATACTACGTAATATTGAAGTTAAATGAAAAGTAAATTAGCACAAAAATCAAAATGAGAAATGAGCAGAGCAAAAACTACTAAATACCAAATGAGATTCCATGATTGTCTTTTTTATGACTCTGAATGTTCCATCGCATAGCTGTCCTTTGTGGCATCAATTAAAGGCTCAACTAGATCTGTTGAAATGAGATGGTCTGCATTGGAACTGGGGCCAAGAAGTCTGTACAATACACTGCCGAAAAATCCAGCTACGAAAATGGCATTTACTGAAATCATTATTTTGAAAAGAGCTGATGGTATCAAATTTCCATGGTCTGCAAACAAGCCAACGCAAACAAATGACAATGATACACAAGATAGCATGAAAATATCTATGACATTCTCTAGGCCTAGTCCGTCGTTCCATCTTTCATCACTGGGCTTCAAGTCCGTTGGATTTTTGAATGGTCTTGTTATGGCTTCAAAAATGATGGCGATAAGTAAGAGCATTGTGATACATAATATTTGAAGTGGCGAATTTGTAGGGAATGAAGTCATAAGTATAGCAATTAGCAGCCTTCTTAACAGCATGAAAACTTCGATGTAAGCTTTGCACTCTGGCTTGTATGGTGCAATTAATGGGGATAGCCAAATGTGTACTGGTGAAGTATCATCTGAGAGATGCGTACGATAACGGAGGAGCAGCGGAAGATAGATGAAAAAGGGAACAGCAATGACGTATAAAATTAACTCAAGAATTGCAACTGCAGTTAAAGAATGGTGCTCAGACGTATTACAGTCAATCCATACATATCTTTTCATGAAAGACACACCCTCAATTTCTCTGCAGCCAGCAATAATTGAAAAGCAATTCTTTACAATTGGAAAATAAGTAAGATCGAGTACGACAATAGAATATTTCAGGCATCTATATTTGAGCTCGAAAAGCTTCTGCTCAATTGGCTTGTTAATAAGCTTAAATAGGAAATAAACCAGCCAAAGCAGTCCAATGCCACCAAAAGGGAAAGAAAGCAGTAAAAGGCTTTTTACAGGGAGAGTAAAGAAATTCGGGAGAATACAGGCCAGACTTGAAAAGTACAAATTAAAACCGCTGCTTATATACATTTGTATACTGGATATTGACATTGGCCATATGTCTGTTGTTGATACGAGAGAGTCCATGATTTGAATATAGAACATCGCACTCTTAAGTAGCGCAGAGCATCTTCGAAGATAGCTGCTAAATCCCAAGATGAAAATAATTATAGCAATATGTAAAAAAACTATATTGACAAGACGCTTCAAAACCAAAGAAAGTATTAGTACAATTTCGACCATCGCAAAGACTATGGACAACTTCAATCTCCTGGTTGATAGGTATAATATTGCAATAGAGACAAGAATGCTCCCTATAGCAGCACCAAACAGTGTACCAAATTTAAGACCTCTTTGAGACCTCACAGGACATTGGTAGCAACGAATTCCTTCTTTGTAGTATCCTTTTATGCACTGGCTGCAGTATCTGCCGTGGTGCCCCAGTCGGCACAAACAGCTTTTATTACAATTAACCCGTGTGGCATCTACTGTAGTTACAATTTGCCCTGGTATGCCAAATTTCTGTTCTTTTGAATTTGCATAGCATTTACAAATTCCTTTAGGAACACACGTTTTGTAATATCTACCTGATGATGGGCATTTATGAATACTCTTCACAAAAGAACTGCTTGGAAATGGAAAATGTCCTTGCTTCAAATACATGCTTGAAACCAGAGACTGCACTGTACTATTCGTCTTCAGAACTGACTTGGCGTGAGAAGCTACCCATGTTGCTCCTGGGCAAAACCCACCTCGCATACATGGTAAACAGGATACTCCATTTCCAAAGAAGTGCTCATCACAGTAGCAATATGATCTGCTATAGTAACTCGAATCAACAAAAATTGTTCCACTATTGTGAACAAACTTCACCATAGGGCACGAATCTGATCTTCTATCTTTAATTTTTACAGTATAATCCAAAATCAAAAACGACGAAGAAACTGGTCCCTCCAAGTGCTTGTTACCTTGCACATGTAGCTCTGTTAGCATTAAAAGGCGAGAGAAAGTCAGTGGTATAGGGCCTGAAAGGTAATTATTCTGCAGGTCCAGCAGAGTGAAGTAAGGCATGTTATGCCACGGTGAGGGAATCTTTCCACTTATTCTATTTGAGGCTAGCTTCAAACTTGTTAAACGCTCGAAGTTAAAAATAAAACCTGGTAGATGGCCATAAATGTTGGAATGGCTGATATCTATTTGCATTATAGTTCTTCTTGATCCCATTAGGTAAGACAATACTGTGCGTATCGAGCAGTTGAAAGCTGGAAGATGGGAGGCCATAAATGTAGTTAAATTTCTAAACTGGCTATTGCTGCTGGCTTGAAATCCTGTGAATTGATTTGACGAGAGTATCAGGACATGTAGCTTCAAGTAAAAGAGTTCTACAGGGATGTTTCCCGATAGCTTGTTCTTAGAGACATTTAGTACTATCAAATTCTTTAGCATGCCAAGAGATCGAGGCAAAGAGCCACTTAGATTGTTACTTGGTAGAAGGATCTCCATGAGACGCGGACACCTCACTCCAATATCCTCTGGAATCGTTCCTGTGAGTTTATTTGAGGAGACATATAGATAGCGTAGTTTTCCAAGGTCATGAAGAATTGATAAGTCTCCTTTCAATCCCAAAGTTTGAAAATCCAGAAACCACAGATGTTTTAACCTTGAAATGGATTTCGGAATTGATCCTCTTACCAATGTCGCACCAAAGCTTAATACAGTTAGGTCAACAAGATCCCCAACTGACTCTGGTATTTCACCCTTCACCCTACTTCCAGTTAATTGAAGTTTCGCCAGAATTGGAATTTTTTTTGCAATATTGCTTGGGATTCTCCCGCTTACCTTGGTATACGCAAGGTTAAGACGAAGTAAATGTTTTGGCATTGATGTAATTATATTTTGAAATTTTCCTGTCACTGGACTCCTGCTGATGCCAAAATGAAGAAGGAACTGCAAATTGAAAAGGTCGACAGCCAATTCTCCAACAATATTGTTTTCTAATAGATCAACACCCAATACATGATTTGTTCTATTGTCACACAGAATGCCATGCCAACTACAATGAAACGAATTGTTCTGTGATCCATCCTTGCTGGCAACATCCCACATTTTTATCCACTTCTTTCCACCCAGCAACTGATTTATGTTCAATAGAACTTGCCTCTCATGTTTCAAGCATTTTTCGTCACATGTGGGAATAGTCCAAATGATGGATGGGATCTCTAGAGTGTACAAATATGGCAATGTGTTCAAAAAGTACTTTTTGTCAGCTTTTCCTAAAAGGAGGCAAACGACACAGTATATAGTCAACTCGAAGGAGCAAAATCAATGCTAATAGCCACTTGCAAGGGCGGGTCTAGACCGGGTTGACCGGGTTGACCGGGTTCAATAATCTGGTCAAACTTTTAAATATTGTATTCCAAGTGATGATGAATATTATTATTTCAAATCTCTACAAAAGTTCTTATAGTCTTATTTCAGGCATGGAGTTATACACAGCACGAATAATTGTCATCTAGCACCCTCCTTCCTCTCATAACAATTGAATGGATACAAATATATCAAGATTCTTGCAGCTATTGTCTTCTATTCTTAACCTAGCACAATACAAATTGGTCAGCAGAATGTCTGTCGCTTATGTACAGTGCCACATTAAAGAGCACACCAAGAGTCTATATTGAATATCTGTGGCTCTTGAACCCGGTCAACCATTCATTCGCAGAGTTGAACCCGTTCAAAACCCTGTCAAAGTTACCCAATACGAAATTCCATTGAACTCCTATAGACTTCACAGGGTTAGACCGGGTTGCGACCGGAAAGACATTCATAGAGAGCACTTAGACCACTCTGATGGAGCACTGGTGGAATTTAAATGCAGTTAATAGCATGCAACAAGAAAAAGTCGATAATTTTAATAAGGCAGTAAATAAAACAAGTTTCAATAAATACAGAGAAATATTATATAGACTTTACAGAGTCCATATAGCGTACATATCTTTTCAAATGACTATCCATCAAATAGCATGACATAGAAATGCTTTAGAAATGGCTGTGTCCCAAGTTGCAAAGGGGCGTGGTCTCCGGTAACATGATTCGCTGGATCCACGCCTGATTTGTACGTTGCTTGCTTAAACTATCAAATAATTGCCAACAGTTTTGGAAAAAATTAATAGCAATTACACAATTTAATGTCATTGAGAATAGAGAGGACAATGTTCGAGACAAAGTTAAGAAGAATATCACTATTTGAGGAAGAAAAAGAAAAGGGTAGCTTATTTACCACTATAGACTGAATAAGCTTGGCATTGAATGCAAGGATTTGTTCTAGTATAGCAACTTAACATCACCATCAGCTGTCCGCACTGCAAGCACGTAGAGTTAGGTATTATCCTGGAGGGGCAAAATTTGCCCATAGCTAATAAGAAGAGGGCTGGTTTGGAAACGAAGGTGGTGAACAATAGGGCCTTTTAACAATAGGGCTTTTTAACAATAGAGTCTTTTAACAATAGGGCCTTTTGTTCTATGTTGAGAAGAGAGATTTCAGTCACCAAACCAAATAACATCCAAGGTGAAGCCGTGAAACAATGGGGATAGTCTGTTGCAATGTAGTATAAGATGCTTTGGGTGCTCAATTTGTCGGAGAAGACCTATTTTTTTACTTTAGTTGTGAGTTTGATGCTATAATTGAAGTATAGCAAGATTTTGATTCCGCAGAAGAAAAGGCAGTGTAATTGTCTTGACTCTTATATTTAACGTTTATCTCTCGTGAATTTAGGCCTATTCTGAATGCTATCTTCAAATAAGTTTTATTTTTTAATTCCAATTAGTTGAGAGAAATATTACGGAAGAGAAATGTTGCTAAGACTAAGCATTGCTAAGTTACCATATACATCCATATAAATCCAAAGATCCATATCAATCCATATAAATAAATATAAATCCATATATATAATTTTTCTCTGTTTCCACCACAAGATTCCAGCACATTCTCTGTAAACTTATTTGAATGCAACGTTCAGAATAAGCTTAAATTCACAAGAGATAAGCATTGCATAAGGAGTCAAAACATTTACACTACCTTTTCTTCTGCGACATCTACATCTTTCTATGCTTCAATTATAGAATCAAGTTCACAAATAAAGTAAAAAAAATTGGCCTTCTCCGACACGTTGAGCACCCAAAGCATCTTCTACTATTGTATAACTGGCTTCCCCTACTGCTTCACGGCTTCACCATGGATGTTCTTGGTCATGTGATAAAAAACTTGGAGAATAATAACATATGCGCAATGCGCCTCACTTGCAAACCAGCACCTTTTATTAACTATGATTTGCCTGCACCACAACCTTAGCGGGCAATAACTTTAGCGTTTAGGATGTATTGCTTTCATTGTCCTCTGCAGTTGCACTGCATGAAACAAAGCACCGAAAGAACAAATTTACTGATTATAAGTTGTCACTGAAAAGCTTGTTGCAACATAAACAAGAGTCTGTCTTTCAAATTTATCTTTTTGTATTTTAGTTGCCATCCAGTTCTTTTTGTCTCAACAATAATAATAACTGGACCTTAAAAACAATCTATTTTACTTCAGTTAATCTAATGCAACTATGCTAACTATTTTTGCAATGATAACCACACACTACTTCTGCTCTATAATGACTAATGACAGTAGAAAAGAAAATGTTTGAAAACATGATCATTTTTGCACTTTGAACACCATATGGTTCATTATGATTTCTGCTTGGGAGGGGGTAAGGCAAATGTTGACATAATTCAGGAGGGGGTCTAATAAATGATTACTGATGATAGGATAAAATGGGGGTGTCTAAAATGTCTATAAAAATGATGGCATAAAATGTGAATGCCTCGAAATTTTTACTTCAAACCTTGAATTGGATTCTAGAGCCTTCATTTGTTCCATCAGTAGCACGGGAGCAAGGGAAGAGCTATATAGTATTCGACAGCAATTCTATGTGATGTTGCTGGAACATTGATATGCATTTCATCAGACGTTGTCACATTATGGTTTTGATAGATAAACTGACGGATGCCTTTCCTACAACATGTCTCCCTTTTCAAGTACTCAGCTGGTTAGAGTAAGCCTTGGGCAATACATGCAAAGATTACTTAACAAAGGATATAAATATTCTAATTATATCTAAACGATAGTGGCAGGGAAATAGTGATGAGATGCTCTAAAAAATTTTGCTACAAAAGCAATGGACGAAGCTGATGATATAAAACTAACTAACATATTCCATATCGACATTAATTCTAACAAACAATAAATCGGCTAAATAGCAAAAAGAAAATATCGAAGTTTGGTAATTCCTGTAGTATTAAATGCCACCCATCTAAGGGGATACTCAGAGGCTGATCTGCATACGTGCTGGTAAAGTTATACTTTGGAGCAGGTAAATGGTGCAAATAATTGTCCAGAGTTCCTGAGGAGTGCTACTGGATGGTAATCGAGTCTATGTACATGTACTCTTTGACAACGAATAGTAGGGGGCCCCCGATTGCAGATTTTTGAAAAGTTCGCCACCCATTTCCATTTATTTAGCACCCCCCAACTAAGCAATTTTGGAAAAGTTCCAACCTTCCCATATTACTAAACCTAAGATTTCTAAATTTAAAAAGGATATATAAGTAAAATACATTGACTTTGTGAACGCAAATGAATATAAAAACCAAGGAAATCAAAACTTACTATATACCTTATATTTATACAATGTTAACAACTAATTGCTATGATTTTCAAAAGTTTGGGTCCCCATATTATCTACTGAGAGTTGATCCCTCCAAGTATTAACAACCCTCCAGTGGAGGGGCCTGGTCACTAATTTAGGGATAGGCTCGAGCAAAACTAATGAAATTTGCTATTTTATGAAAAAAGTGACGGTTTCGACATCCCTGACAAGACCTTAAAGGCCGTAGTTTGGAAACCATCTAATCTACACAATCATGAAGAATCCCTTGAATAACTGTCCTCAACAACTTCAATTAAAGGCTCATGCAATTCTGATGAGCTACCACTTTCTTCTTTGCTAGAGGCAGGCCGAAGAATTCGGTACAATATACAGTAGCAAAATGCTGCTACAAAAATAAAATTTATGATGACTGCTATCGAAAAAAGTCCAGATGGAACCAAAGTCCCATGAGATGCAGACAAGCCAACACAAACAAATGATAGCAATAAGCAAGACAACATAAAAATTTCTATGGCGTTCTCTACACCCAATTCTTTATTACACCATTCATCGCTGGAACTCACCACGTTTGGATTTTTGTATGGTTTCTTTACTGCCTGAAAAATGATGGCAACAAGTAAGACTATGGTGATGCACTGTGTCTGTAGTGGTGAATTTGCAGGAAATGACGTAATTAGTATAGCAATTAGTAATCTTCTAAGCAGCATCACAACTTCTATGTACGCTCTGTACTTTGGCTTATAAGGTGCAATCAATGGAGAGAGCCAGTAGCAAATGGGTGCACAATCGTCTGATAATTGACTACGACGATGGAGAAGCAGTGGAAGGTAAATTAGAAAAGGAACCACAATGACATATAACATCATTTCAAACACTGCAATTACAGTCAAAGAATTGTGTTCAGAGGAATTGCAATCAATCCATGCATATCTTTTCATAAAAGAAACACCACCAATATCTAGGCAGCCAGCAATAATGGAAAAGCAACTTTTTACAAGTGGAAAATATGCCAAATCAATTATGACAAGAGAGTACTTTCGACATTTGTAATTAAGTTCTAATCGTTTCTTCTTGGTTCTCTTGGTGCAGAGCTTACAAAGAAAGTAGGCCAGCCAAAGCAATCCAATGCAAGCAAAAGGTAGAGAGAAGAGCGTAAGACTTTTTGCAAAGAGTGTAAAGAAGATCGGGAAAGTGCAAGCTAGACTTGAGAAACTCAAGTTAAAGCTACTGCTTATATAGACTTGTATGCTGTGCATTGACTTTGGCCAAATGTCAGTTGTCGACACAAGTGAATCCATTACTTGCAAATAGAACACCGCAGTCTTGAGGAGAGCAGTGCATCTTTGAAGATGGCTGCTAAATCCAAAGATGAAGAGGATTACCACAACCTGAAGAACAACAACTGAGATCAAATGCTTCAAAACAAGGCCAAATATCACCAAAATTTCGATGACAGCAAATAACACAGATAGCCTTAATCTTTTGGTTGATATGAAGAGGATTCCAACAGATAAAAGAATCATTCCAACGGTTGCACCAAACAATGCACCAAACTTGAAGCCTTTGCTAGATCCCTCAGGGCATTGATAGCAACGAATGCCTTCTTTGTAGTAACCGTCGATACACAGACTGCAGTATCTTCCATGGTGTCCCAGGTAACACAAACAGCTTTTATTACAATGAACCTTTCCTTCTGTAACAAGGCATCCGCAGCGTGTGCTAGGAACACAGGTTTTGTAATAGTGTCCGGATGATGGACACTTATGAATACTTTTTACATCTGATTCATTGGGAAATGGAAAATATCCTTGCATCAAAAACATTTTGGACTCTGGGACAGAGTTTCTCGTTAGCAATTCATCTGGTTTGGAAGTAGAACTCCTTCTCCTTACTCCTGGACAATAGCCTCCAGGCATACACTTCCTACAATCTTTTCCATTTCCGAAGAAATGTTCATCACAGTAGCAATAGGTTCTACTGTAGTAACTTGAATCAACATAAAGTGCTCCATGATTGTGGGCGAATCTCACCAGAGGGCATGTGTCAGACAATCGCTCTTTTATCCTCATTTCATAGTCCAAAGTTAGAAATGGCTTAGCAATGTGTCCATTTAGCAGTTTATTCCCTTTAACGTTTAACTCTCTTAGCATTACAATACGCGAGAAAGCCATGGGAATGCGACCCGATAAGTTATTGTTCTGCAGATGTATCACTGTACAGTGTGGAAGAAACGACCATGGTGATGGGATCTCTCCATTAAGTTTATTCGAAGCTAACTTAAGAAAAGCTAAATTCACAAAGCTATAAACAAAACTTGGTAGATTTCCATGTATGTTGGAGTGACTTAGATCAATCTGCATGATCGTCTTTCGCGACCCGTTTAAATATGACAGTGCTGTCTGCAATGAACAGCTGAAGGCTGGGAGATAGGAGGCTATGAATATATTGAGATGATTGAACGTACTTTTATTGCTTGGCTCAAATCCTGTGAAATTATTTGATGATAGAATAAGTATCTCCAAAGTCAAATTGAAAATATCTCTAGGTATTAGCCCAGATAGTCTGTTCTTTGCAACATTTAGTGCCTTCAACTTCTTCAACATTCCAATGGATCGAGGTAAATGGCCACTTAATTTAGTATTCTGAAGAAGGAGCTCCGTAAGATTTGGCCAACTCAATCCAATATCTTCTGGAATTGTTCCGGTAAATTCATTTGAAGACAAATGAAGGTAGCGCAGTTCTCTGAGATTACAGAAACTCGATAAGTCTCCTTTTATATCCAAACCTTGAAAATCCAGAAACCAGAGATTAGTTAGCCTTGAAATAGTGTGTGGAATAGATCCCTTTAGCTGTGTTTCTCCAATACTCAAAACGCCCAGGTGAATAAGATCCCCTATTGATTCTGGTATTTCACCAACTAAATAAGTTGCAGACGATTGTAGTTTTGACAGAAGTGGTATCCTCTCTGCGATGTTCTTTGGAATCTTACCATATATTTCACTAAATGCAAGATCAAGGCGCAACAGATGTCTGGGCATAGCGGCAACTATTTTGTCAAACTTTCCTCTGATTGAATTCGAGCCAATATGCAAAGAAACAAGGAACTGTAAAATGTTGAATTTGGTAGTTAACTCTCCATGCAAATTGTTGTTTGGAAGATGAATAGCCAGAACATGATTTGTAGTATTGTCGCACAGAATGCCATGCCAATTACAATGAAACGAATGGTTTTGTAAAACATTCTTGCTTTCAACATCCCACTTCTTTTTCCATTTCTTTCCATCCAACAATCGATACATATCCAAAAGCACTTGCCTCTCATTCTTCAAGCATGGTTTGTCACATGTTGACATATTCCAAATAACTGATGGGATCTCCAAATCATTAAGATCTGGAAAAGTTGTTGACACAAAGTACTTTTTACCTAAGTTTCCTAAAAAAGAGTCAAACAAAGCAACCTATAGTCGCCCTTGTGGGAGCAAAAGAGCTTCCATGGGCTACTATGCCTTGTATGTGAATGCGAAATATAATTAGGAGAATGCCAACAATACACATTGAGAAATATCGGTGCAAGCTAAATATTTTTGAGAATGATAGGCACGACGAGTATCATTGTGGATTAAGTCAAAAAAACTGCCAGAGGTTGTAAAGCCCTGCTTACACCACACAAACTAACCCGGGGCAAACCCGAGTTAGTTTAATCCGGGGCGAACCGGGGGTGAACCCTGTTCCATTTACACTGCGAAAAAATTCAAAAATTTTTCGCTTTTTTAAGAGCAGTATCTCCTACTTTTTCCTATTCATTTTTCCTTCTATTTTTTTCCCAGTCAATATCTCCTACTTTCTTGCTAGAGAAAATAAAGGGATGTACCCAGTTATGCCATCTTCTCGTAGATCCGCATTTTGTGAGCAAATTTCAAACTGCTGAAGGATCTCTTCGTCAGCCTAAATTCTTATCAGGAGTAGAACTGCCTCATCAACCCAAGTTGAGCTTCTTTCAACGGCTTCCGCACTCATTTCAGCAAATTGTGTTCGATTTCCAATATAGATGTTAGTTAAAAAGCACAGTCAGTGAAAAAACTGTAGAATCAAAGTGGTGCACATGGCGACAATTTAGAAACACGCATGTGCAAACAGTAAAACTGCCCCGGGCTCGACCCTGATATACGCTTACACTATGTTTAAACCCACCTCTGTTGCAGAGTTAGTTTAAAGTGGGTCGAACCCGGGGCGAACCCGGGTTAGTTGCCTTTACACTACAAAAAATTTAACCCAGGTTGCTATTGGGACGTTTCAGGAAGAACTTTCTCTCAGCATCAGCTAATTAAGAAAGGAAACCAAAGGTTTTATAATCTAGGCACCAAAATCAGTATGATAATGAATAATATGATTCTAATTCGCTACTTCTCTTATTTGTCTTCACATATATATCCATATCTAGGCATTTTCAGCCTGTATACATCTGCTAAGCACCCGTTTGCATGCCCGGTATGTTTGTATATCACATCTGAGCTTTCACATTCTTTTCTTCCCTCAGCTATAAAGCCCCTGATTTCTCTTCTTAATAGCTGAGGATGGGACAAACTCAGCCCAACAAGTTCTAATAGGGTTTGTCAAGAAAACGGATTGTCTTCAAAGTAATAGCTGTTTTAATGTGTATCAATAGTGTCATCTATTATTCTTTTGAGTTGATCTACAATAATACGCGTCGTGGCTCAACAATCATTCTCAAATCCATAAATAAGTTGTGGTTTCAGACTAATGAAGGTAAATGCAATTTCCTAACAGTTTGGCATACAAAGTACAACTATATTTATGAAGTTATTTGAAACAGAGAAGAGATATCCTCTGAAACTGTGGTTATAAAACAGAATTCACATGTGTCATAGGGATTCATGCAATTTGGGTGTTTTCTACGGTAGATTTTGAAGGAATTCACTTCCTAGCAGATTCCTTTGCTATTCTAATTCTACAACTTTATCTAACAAATTTTATCATTGTTCCAGCTTGCTTAAAAAGCTACCACTTTCTGCAAATTGTACCTGACTTTTAATAGGAAATTGTTTGCGAAAGAAAAAGGAGCAGACAATAATGAATATCATAGGCTTTTATAAGAAAGAATTTTATAAGAAAACGAGGCTCAAATGGTCAAAATCTTAAGAAAATGTTAAGAAAATCACGAGGCCCAATTTCTAAAATTTAGTGTTTCTATTGGCCAGAGATCGATATTTCTTCGCTATTGCATTCAAAGTGTTAGAGGCGGAATTAAAATTCTAGTATACAAGATTAATAACAAAAATTTAACCCATTTTAGCCAGTTTATTTCAGTAAAAGTTAAGAAAAATTAATGAGAAACTGAGGATCAATTTCAGCAAAAGTAAAGAAAATTAAGGCTCATGCAAAATGACGTTTTTCTTATAAAAAAAACTGTCTAGCTTAATTCCATCTCCTTGGCGGTCATTTCATGAATTTACTTATATGTGTTTTGACTCCAGCAATTCCTAAAGTATAGGTTTTTCATGCTTATACGGGTATATTAGGAAGGTTTCTATGTGAGTGCGTACAAGCAGCAATGTTCTTCGCTTTTCAGTAGAATTCATAGTCCTAATCCTGGAGAACTTGATTTAAATTTTGCTCAACGACAAATGGTATGAAACCATTGTGGTTCAACCTATGCTTATCCATGAATGGTATGAAACCATTGTGGTTCAACCTATACTCATCGATGGATGGTATGAAACCATTGTGGTTCAACCTATGCTCATCGATGGATGGTATGAAACCATTGTGGTTCAACCTATGCTCATCGATGGATGGTATGAAACCATTGTAGCTCAACCTATGCTCATCGATGGATGGTATGAAACTATTGTGGTTCAACCTATGCTCATCGATGAATGGTATGAAACCATTGTGGTTCAACCTATGCTTATCCATGAATGGTATGAAACCATTGTGGTTCAACCTATGCTTATCCATGAATGGTATGAAACCATTGTGGTTCAACCTATGCTTATCCATGAATGGTATGAAACCATTGTAGCTCAACCTATGCTCATCGATGGATGGTATGAAACCATTGTAGCTCAACCTATGCTCATCGATGGATGGTATGAAACCGTTGTGGATATATTGAGATCGTAAGCGCATGGGTAAAGGAACTGGGTGGTTACAGTCGTTACAAGCTGGACAGAACTTTATTCAAGTACTTTTCTCAAAAGGAGTAATGCATGTTCATCAAATTTATGCTTGAATACACCTGCACTCCTAAATGTAAATTTTCAGGTTATCTCATTTACCAATTCTGTGTCCAGAAGAGCAGATGCTTCAAGACTCCTAAATTTAAATTCCTACACCATGTGTCAAACACAGTCCCGCGGGCAAGTTGGCCTGAAATTTAATTATAATTGGCCCGAGAGATCTTATAAAAGGTGCATTAGACCTGGCCCACGGTTTATGCTATATTTTATTTCAAATTGAATTTCTCATGTATCTGTAATATCAAGATTTAGTTGTTCTAGAATCTGTGTTTATTATTTTTTGAAACTTCATGTTATATTCTCATCTCTACATACAAATGTAAGCTTCACTATATTAAGGTAGCTTACAAATGACTACTTGTGGTTTACAAGGCACAAAAATGTCATAATTATAGCAAAAAGCTAGATTGCTAGTTTGTTTCCACGTGAAAAGGTTGAGCATTGCATATCAGTTGCAGTTAATTTTTCAATAAATATTGAGTCTGACCTTTGACTTTACTTCACTGCTTAATTTCGGTCCACTGTGAATTTGAGTTTGACATCCCTGTCCTACACCAATGAAAAAGGGTATTTGTAGCTAATGGCTGATTAAGAAATCTGTAGTAGTGTCCCTCATAACATAATTAAAATATCCTTCATCTATGTTCGTACATCTCTTGCATCTCAATTTCATTTGAACTAAGTATTCCAATGGCTTTCCAATGGCTTTCCAATGGCTTTGCGCAATCTTCTATTTCTGGGATCAGGACTGGTCTTCGCGTTTCCTACAAGTTTAGTGATTTAGTCGCCGCGAATCTAAAGACACCTCTATCAATGCATCAAAATAAATTTCAAGTAATTTTCCAAATCGGATCCGCGCAACAAATGTTGGCAATCTACCTCAGGGCTGCACCATGAAATCTCAAAAATGAAATTTTCTGCTCAGTAAACAAGCTTTCCAGTTTGGTAAAGATAATTAAGCTCATGAGAAAACAGGTTTTCATCCCAGCGCGTTTCAGTTTTCGAGCAGCGTTAACTTTTTTATTTTCTAAACTCCTTTTCTTCATACTTGTCTTTTGCTTAACATTGAATCCAGTCGTATTAGACGTTGTTATTGCCACCGAAGATCCTCTGAAACAGCGCCATTCATAACAATTTGAATGCAATTACGAGCTTTTCTCTTGCAAAAAACAATACTGCACATTCAGTCTGTATATGATCAACAAGCTTCATAACCTGTTCAAACGCATGGAATGCCCGATTACCGCTTTCGTTTCTCTTAGCTGTTAAGCAACAAGGAACTCAAAGTATAATCATTAAAATCCCCATTTTAACCCTTTGTTTGTTTCTTTAAGGACGTTTTTCTGTATCTTTTTTATATCTGCGCACTCTTCCTTGGCGCGAATCTTCTTCCTCTAGTTGTAGCACGGCCCAAGGCGTGAGAATATTAGAAACACGTAAAAAATTTTGGGAATAAGGTAGACTTTCTTGTTCATTACATGACCTTCTTGTTCACGCAGATGAGAAATAATACAATCACCCAAAGCATACCAGACTGCAATTCCTTATACAGAGAATAAAGCTTAGAAGCGTCCGCCTGCGTCTAAAATCTAAAACTTTTCGAAAAATGATGATGAACTATTGGTTTCTAAGGGCCTTATAGTAAGTGTTCCAACATCGGATCAGATACAGTTAAGTCCAGGGATGTGCTAATGGAAAAGCGTGGGGAGAGTCGTCGTGCCCCCCATTATTTTCAAATTTGCAAGAAAGTTGGTCAAAAGTTAGCCTGGCAGAAAGAGAGTTGGCCGCAGGATTTTCTTTTACCTTATTTGTTTTTAGTAACAAGAGTTGGTCAATTGGTCAGAGCGCCCCCCTCCCCCCTACAGAAGGTTTCTCGCCACATCACTGGTTAAATCCTCAAAGAATGGCAGCGTTCAACAAGATGTTGTATTTGCAGAGGCAACAACATGTGTGCATATGGGCGAATCCATAGAAAAACATGTACAGAAGACAACATTTCTTGTATGTGCTCATATCTAACTCTGGAGACGGGGAAATAGGCAGAAAAACTCGACTTCACTATTTATTGCAACTACACTCAGCCACAAACTGGTTCACAACCTGGTTCACAAACTGGTTCACAAACTGGTTCACAAACTAGTAGTGTCAAAGTCCAAAATCTATGTAATATCATTTCAAAAACAACTGTATGTGCTCCGATTTGCGGGGAACAGCTGATTTTCTAGGGCTATATTTTAATGCTCTCTTACCTGTTCTAAAATCTCTGCTGTACCAATACGTTGCGCTTGCGATGCTAAAAAATAGGAGGAAAACTGCAACCGTTGATATTTGATAGGCCATTCTGTAGCTGAAGAAGTCCAAAAGGCGAATCATGAGATCTGCTTTCTTTCGTTTTCATAGTATAACAGACAAAGGCCTGCTGCTATTGGTTTCACGCGGTTGCTTGGGCTTTTCTTGTAGTGAAGAAAAGGAGTAATGTTTATTAATTCCTTGTTTGTAGAAATGACGAGACTTTTCCTTTCAGGAATTCTAGGTAGTAGGAACTCTAGGCTCTGATGCAGAAATTTACCTTTCGTAAAGGGTTTTGAAGCGTTAGGGCTTGGAGGGGTTCTGTAGGGTTTGGGATAAAAAGGGTGAAAAGGATTAGGGTATGAGGCTTACAAACGCTTTGGGTGAGGGATTTTGAAAGGGCCTCGGGTTAGGGTTAGTGAGAGGCAAGATTCTGCATTAGCACCGGATGTCTAAAAGGTAGTCATGAATGTCTGAGAAAAATCTTTAAGAGGGGATTCATGCAACCACTATATAGCTTGCACTTACTACCAAAAAAGTGAATAATTGCACCATCTCCATTTATACCTTAAAAGCAAAGGTAGGGACCAGTGTAATTTTTTACTTGGGGGAGTACCTGTTAGAGAGAACACTTATCCTGGGCCATCGGCATGTGAGGTAGGGTGGCAAATTCCTTTCCTCCCCGCCTTTACCTCCACAGTGCTGCCACCAGGTACTCATTCGCAGCTCGGTAGACATTGAGCAACCATCCAGCTAAGGTCTTATGTGGGACTGGAACCATTTATCTTCTTCACAGCTGACAAGTGCTCCAACCCAGTAGTTCCTAAACTTTTCAAAATGTGCTACATGGTGGTCCCCTACGACACGCTTCGTTTACTCGGGGTCGTGTGGAGGAGTGGTGGCTTGAAATTGAGTGAGCGTGGCTGGTAAAATTTTCTATGTTACATCCCTACATTGTTTGGAAGCTCAGTGATGTATGCTCACATGTTGCAGAGCTATCATTCTTACTTTTTATACATCTGTCCTCATAAATGTCAATAAAGTTACTTTAATGTTAGTAAATTTACTTTCATTTGTAAATGAAATTATGCTCCCCTGTTGAGGACCCTGGCGAAAGGGAAAATGAAGGACTCCGAAAGCTTAGCTCTCAAAATAATGTTGGAAACAACGCCCTTTAAGTTGGCGTAGAATGCATGTCCAATGTCAACTTGCTATGGGCGATGAAGACATTTGATAGTTGATGGCAGCTTACTACATGACATAGTGCATGGAAGAAAGTATCTTGCAGACATCCTTTATCATCATTATTATTATTATTAACAATTTCTTTAATGTTAGCTAAAATCTACAACTATAGCTAACGAGCTAATTAATGCTAACAAAGTAAAAAAGAAAAATATTATACGATTTTCTTTAAGAGAAAAAAAGTAAACTATAAACCATACCTAATTTTAAGGAAATTTTATCACTGCACATTTCACAAGAAATGAAGCATTCTGAGGGGGTAACACCAATAGGGGGCCTGGTATATATGTGCCAGCACGTTTTATGGGTTATTTTGAGATATTTTTCCAGTAGCTTAAAAAATAATGTTAAAATTACTAAAAACAGGGATACCGTAAATGAAAAGTCAAGTAAACTGAGC
>WIPJ01000076.1:55234-77782 GCA_018155075.1 Cassiopea andromeda
TCCATTCTCGTATAAAGCTTTGATTTGATTAACAAAATATTTTAGTTTTGATGAAGGTTGAGCCTGGCAATATTCTTAAATTATTCTTAAATTTTAGCAATTTTGAGCCTCAATATTCTTATAGACTTTATTCTTATAAAAAAAAAGAGTGTATAAGGTATTCTAAGATTTTTGAATATTTTTTGTCATGGTTATGGGGCATTTTCCAAAGGAGATGTTGGACAAGCAGTTAAACTTTGCAATATGTATATACAAAAAAGTCATGACTCTTTTCCAAGTATGACCAAAATGGCTAAGCACCGTTCTTATCACTGCACATTTCATAATTTATCACTGCACGTTTGGAGTCTATCACTGCACAAATTGGTTATCACTGCACACTAAAATTAGGTATGCTATAAACTATAAAATCCTAGTCAATTGATGAAAGCTTTGCACAACCTGCAAATACAAGTACCTCCTTTCCATGATTTTATTTTCTGTCTGAAAGTATTTAGTGTGTCAGAGTCCTTAATTTCCTCTGGCAATGAAGCCCATAATTGGTGATCTACTTATCTACTGAATATTTTTAATTCGATATTTTTTGACATTCAGCAATTGCAAAGGATTTTATTTCTCAAACTATATTGGATATATCTTTCAGTAAAAATGCTTTTCATAAATTCTGGATTTAGATTATTTTTGTTGAATTTTCTTTGAATTTGATTAAAATGTATTAGCTGAATATCCCAATTTTTCGGTAGTATCCCAAATATGCTTTCACAAATATACCAGCATAGGCTAACAGCATTAGTTAGCTGTGTTGTTGAAGTTTATAGCTTTGGGCTAAACAAGATCTAAAAGTCTATAAGTGTAACTATATAAATTTCAAACTTCAATAACTTCTCGTGGTCGTCTAACAACCCTTCACGGTCCCCTTGCAGACCGAGGACCCCAGTTTGGGATCCATTGTTCTAGCCGCTATGCTACCCCCATTTACGTATTATGAGCAAAGACGCCACCAACTCCATTCACCCCTTTCACCCCACCAACTTTCTTCATTTGATGCTCCAGGTACATGAAATGGTAGGACAATGAGATGATACTTACGTCCCAAATGCAATATCTGACTTCTTCCCCAGTTTGTGTGTGTCTGTAATCCGAGCCAGCACCTGCTACCGAAACTAAATGACCGTCCACTGTCGAATAGCCACCACTGAACGAATGAGTACCCCGTGGTGAGAGCAATAGTCAGTAGCAATAAGTACTCCTGTACAGTAACCACACACTTTTTTATAAGAATACCTAACTTCTTATTGAACCTCAGTATTCTCAAATCTTTTTGGTTTTGAGCCTAAGATATTCCTAAATCACATAGGTAGTCGTTGGGCTCCATCAGCATCTCAGACACTTCATGCACCATTGAACTGAGGCACATGCAACATTGATCTGATGCTTAATATAATTTTGTGGTCGATATAACTAAGCTATGCTAGCAATTATAAATGGGTATGAAAGCAAGTACAAGATAATCCGGATAATCCGGATCAACAACTCCAGATAATCCGGCATCGGATAATCCGGATCAACAACTCCGGATAATCCGGCATCGTATAATCCTCTTATATGGATAGTCTGGAGCTTTTCCATAATCCCAAAGTTTTACGTAGTAAATTCTACTGCTTATTTCGAACTTTTTGAGGGATAACTCCGCTTTATCCGGATTTCCATCAGATACTGATTTCCAAAAGGCTCAAAATTGTTAAGCTATAAAAGCAATATCATGAAAAAGCTCTCTTCTGACGGGAAGGGGATAGAAAGCACGATATCTAACGGATATTTAATTAACTATTTCATTAACTGGCAGTTACTCTTGTGAGAAATAGCTAACCTACTAATCAGATTATAGCCTAAATACTTAACAAATACCAAAGCCAGATTACCACATTTTCTCTTTATATTGTCATACTGTTTTTCATGCTACCTCCCGATATACATCATGTTCATAGGGAATAAATTTTTTTATATGAAACTATTTAAAATATAAACAACAATATCACAGGACTGTACGAACACAAAAGCGCTTTACCACACTACAAGGACAATACCACGGAGTGCAAAATGTCCACAGCCATTGACATTTAGGACACCTAACTACACGGAAATTAAACTACTATAAACATACAAAAACTAATTACTAAAAATTACTAAAAATTCTAGTTTGCTTAATTTCGTTCGTGGGGCTAACTTTTGGCAGTCAAAATCGATATACATCTATAGCTACAATCCCTCTCAAAAATTCTGAGACTGCATTAATTTTCCATCCCTTCCTCCAACAAAGCAGAGTTGTTGGTGTGTTGGGGAATGCTTGGACTAAAAATGATCATTTGGACACAACATTGCTTTGCAGGGGGAGGAGACATTGAAAAACAACATAGTATTAGGTCATTAGGCATTAGTCTCAATATATTTTGTGAACGATTGTAGATAAGTTTAGCGAAAAATTTGGATGAAATTTTAGCCAGTGAGCCTATCCATCCAGAATAAAACAAACCTGTAGAAAATCTGAAAGATGGCGGGCTTTGACTATGGACGACAGACGATAATTTATTAGTCAAAACGACAAGTTTTGTGAATGAATTCAATAGTAAGGTTGAGTACATGTTTATTAACATCACTAGGAAGGTCTGTATCAACGTACAATAAAAGTTGCAATAGAAAATTGTTAGAAAGGGTACTGAATTGAACGAATGGTCGTAGTACTACTGAAATTCTAGCGAGAAGATCTCGTCGATAGTTATAACATGAAGGGCAAAGCAGAAAAAAGTGCTCTGTATCCTCAACGCAAGAAAAAAGTAGGGCAAAATAGAATTATGGTATCCTTAAAGCTGTGCTTAACTTTATGAAGATTTAATTTACTAAGACCAATATTTATTTGGGAAAGATATGCTACGCTTATTGGGTCATGAATACCAAAGAATAAATGAAGTAATTGCTACTTAAAGAGCATGACTGCCTGTTGCTGCTTGCTTGTAAGTCACATGAAATTTTAATCACGCATAAACTCTTCTCTCATGAGATTCTCATTACATTGAACACCACACCTTAAGACTTAGACAATTTTTTACACGCTACGGCATATAGAAGAGGAAGTACAATAGCCGTCAGAGCTGCTAGTGCTCACCTACTTTAATATAAATACATTTAAAGCAAAAAGCAAAATAAAACTAGAAAACTCAAAAGGACGATGCAAGAAGGGAATGTGCTGTCAGAAGTATATACAAATCCAGAGTACTAGTGACGTATTTCTTCATGCATCAGGTGCTTCTCTCATATAGACGTCCTCAACAACATCTATCAAATAATCATGAAGATCCGATGAATGTCCATAATTTTGTTTGCTGTAACGGCATCCAAAAAGTCGGTAGAATATACTACAGCAAAGAGCAATGAGGAAGATACCGTTGATGAGCATGAGTGTCGTGAAGAGCGCTGTTGGCACCGAATTTCCATGTCCTGCAGACAACCCAACGCAAACAAATGATAGCAACACGCATGAAAGCATGAAAATATCTATGCCATTCTCTAGGCCTAAGCTCTCGTAGCAGTCATCATCAGCAGACTTTGCCACAGTTGGATTTTTGAATGGCCTTGTTATTGCTTGGAAAGTGATGGCAGCAAGTAAGAGTATGATTACGAACTGTGTTTGTAGCGATGAATTCGCAGGAAATGATGCCATAAGTATGGCGACTAGTAGTCTTCTAAGAAGCATTATAACCTCAAGGAATGGTCTGTACTTTGGCTTGTAAGGTGTAACCAATGGAGAGAGAGACTTGGTTATGTCCGAAGAGTCATCTGACAGATGTCTACGGTAATGAAGAAGCAGTGGAAGGTAGATAAAAAATGGGACAGCAAGCACGTAAAGTATCAGTTCAAGAACTGCAACAGCAGTTAAGTATGTATGTTCAGAGCTACTGCAGTCAATCCAGGCATAGGTTTTCATAAAAGAAACACCTTCAATGTTATCGCAGCCAACAATAACCGAAAAGCAGCTCCTCACAATTGGAAAATATGCCACATCAACTATAACAATAGAGTACTTTCGACATTTGCAATTGAACTCTGTAAGCTTCTTTTTTGTTGGTTTTGCGACAAGTCTATAAATAAGGCAGGCCAGCAAGAGCAGTCCAATGAAACCAAAAGGTAAAGAGAAGACCATAACACTTTTTGCAAGTACTGTAAAGAAGTTAGGGAAGGTACAGGCTAGACTTGAAAAGCTCAAATTCAAACTACAGCTTACATAGACTTGCACACTGTATATCCATTTTGTCCAAATGTCAGTCGTGGACACGAGTGAGTCCATGACTTGCATATAGAACATAGCACTCTTGAGGAGAGCAGTACACCTCTGAAGGTGACTGCTAAATCCCAAGATGAAAATGACCATCACAGTCTGAAGAGCAGTAGCTGGAATCAAATGCTTCCAAAAGAGAAAAAGGATCAGCACAACTTCGAAAACTGCCAACACTATTGAAGACTTTAGTCGTTTAGCTGAAATGAAGAGGATTCCAATGGAAATAAGAATGGTTCCTATAGTTGAACCAAACAATGTGCTGAATTGAAAGTTTTTTCTTGGTCCTTCAGGGCATTGATAACAGCGAATACCTTCCTTGTAGTACTCTTTTATACACTGACTGCAGTATCTGCCGTGATGCCCACGAAGACACAAACAACTCTTGCTACAATGAATCGTTGTGCGGTTCATCTTGCGCCATTGAATAGCAGCGCTCCCTCCTGTAGTATTGACATAGCATCCGCACTGTTTGCTAGGAACACAGATTTTGTAATAATAACCGGATGATGGGCACTTGTGAATGCTTTTTACATCTGATTCGTTGGGAAAAGGAAAATACCCTTGCTTTAAGAACATAGGAGAGACCAAGGGCTCTGTTTGATTAAGTGCTGTCTGGTTAACTGATTTAAAGTGAAATGATCTGTTGGTTAGCCCTGGACAATAGCCTCCATTCATACATTGAATGCAAGCCTTTCCATTTCCAAAATGACGTTCATCACAAAAGCAATATTTCTTGTCGTAGTAGCTGGAATCAACAAAAATGTTCCCATTGTTGTGGACAAACATCACCATGGGACATGTAGAAGCTCGTTCCTTAATGCTCACCGTGTAATCCAGATTCATCAGTGGAGTAAGAACTGGTCCCCTCATTTGCTTATTTCCTTTCACATTAAGTTCTTTTAATATCGGTAGACGTTGGTATGTTATAGGTATCTGACCTAGAAAGTTATTATGTTGCAAGTCTAGCAGTACGAGGTAAGGCAAATTGTGAAAAATGGAAGGAATTAACCCAGATAGATTATTCCAAGCCAAGTTCAAAAATGTTAAGCGATGGAAACTGAAAGCAAAACCTGGCAGATCACCATGAATATTTGAATGACTAATGTCTATCTGCATTATTGTTTGTGCAGATCCTTTTAAATATAATAATATCTTACGCAACGAACAGTTGAAGGCTGGAATGTGGGAGGCCATGAATATGTTGAGATTTTTGAAAGTACCATTTCTGCTTGATTCAAACCCTGTAAAGCTATTTGATGACAGAATAAGTACCCTTAGATTACTCAAATTAAAGAGATCTTTAGGTAGCAGTTTTGATAGTTTGTTTTTTGCAACATTGAGTATCGTCAAATTACTCAGCATGCCAACAGATCGAGGCAAATGACCAGTTAGTTTATTGTCCTGCAGAAGGATCTCCCTGAGATTTGGACATTTTGCTCCAATATCCTCTGGAATCACTCCTGTAATTCTGTTTGAAGATAAATAAAGATAGATAAGTTTTGTGAGATTATAAAGAATCGACAAGTTTCCTTTTAACCTCAAATCTTGCAAATCTAAGAAAAACAAATTTTTCAGCATTGAAATGGATTGGGGAATTGATCCGTGCAGTTTTGTACCTCCAAGACTTAAAACCGTGAGATGTGTGAGGTTTCCTATTGAATCTGGTATTTCTCCATGGATCTGACTTCCAGATAACAGCATTTTTGATAGAAGAGGTACACTGTCTGCAATTCCTATTGGCATCTCACCATTAATGTTAGTGAATGCAAAGCTAAGACGTATCAAATACTTGGGCATTGTAGCGATTATATCGCCAAATTTTCCAGACACCTTATTTACATCAATGCGGAGTGAAAGAAGGAACTGTAAATTCTTTGTTCTATTTATGTGTGCCTTTCCAGATAAATTATTGCCGTATAACTCAATGGCCAGTATATGTTTTGTCTTACCATCACAAAGAATGCCATGCCAACTACAATGAAATGAAGTATTCACTGCTGCATCATTGCTTTCAATATCCCATTTTATTGCCCAATTCTTTCCATCTAATTTAAGGTAGATTTCCAACAATACCTGTCTCTCATTCTGCAGACACTCTTTATCGCAGATTGGCATATTCCAAATCACTGATGGGATCTCTAAATCATAGATAGAAAGTAATTGCGACGGAAAGAACTTTTTGTTCATCCTTCCTACAAGAGAATAAAAATAGGAAAAGTTTGAAGAAAGCCGCCGACTCTTTAATGCCCATCCAATCGACTTCGATTACCAATTTATAGACCTTCAGCTGATAGATGATATCTACAATACCATGAGATACTCAAAACAGAAATTCAATGAAGTGTAGATAAGAAGCTTTGCTTCAATTTGTAAATGGTTCTAGGATAAGAAACAGATTCCAAAAATTGATTCTTTTCTATGCCAAGGAACAAACTCCTTACTACAGCAGCTAGTTGGTAGAGGATTAAGAAAACATACGAGTACCAAGTTTTGCAGTAATAAATGCTCGTTGAATCATCTAAAACATTTCACAAAATAGAAACACGTTGAATCATCATCTTTACTCAGTCCTAATCATATGGAACCTCTTTGAATCATTTTGAGTCATACTGAATCATTGTTATAATCATACTGGGGGAATTCCAAATTGGAATCCTTCACTTGTTGCACAGGGACGTAGGAAGGACCTAAGATGTGGTAGCCAAGTCATAGAAGGGGTACATTGCCACGTCCATAGAAATGCAAAGCTCAAAACTCTAAAAAGTCTATATAATCAAGTTCAGACTGCATTTACATGGGAATTAAAGTTGTCAACATTTCATAGCTGTGCGCTGTTGTCAATGATTGCTTACAATCATCGTAAAAAGCTGTAATTACAAAATTTTTCTGGATCTCATCTTGCATTGAGAACTTTTGCAAAAAGTTATGCCAACAGGGCACTTTAAGACTTGGAAGGAGAGCTTGTGTGTCTGGAAGGGAACAGAAGTAGGTTGTTAATTGTTAAAACAGTGGGGCTATCGCGCCTCTGGCCATCCGGGTTCTTACGTCCCTGCTTTTGCATATTATTCTCTTTCCTCTTTTATTTCTCAAAGCATGCTTCTTTGAAGATAGTTTGGGGGCCACATTATGTTACAATGGAGGTCAAATAAACTATTTAGATAAGTGAAGTTTGATTTGAGAAGAGAACTATTTATGCAATGGTAAGTAATATAGCTCCTGTTAAGAGATAAGATGAAAGTTCTACAGCAAAGCACTCACTCAGCCCTCAATTTCTTGACTCTGTCACCAAGGATGTTGGAAAATTCTAAAGCTTTAATACTGCGTTAATTTTATGGTATAAATGGAAAGCCTTTCCACAAATCGCGTTACATTTATTTAAAGATAAAATATATTGGTGCATTTTTGTTAGTTTTTTTTTGTGTTAGTTCACTAGTGTTGATTTTCTGGAGTGTTAATTTTCTAGAATAAAGTATGCTATACTGACTACCAAGTTCTGCCAGAATTTCCATTCTATATAAACTGCACATCGAAGGGGCGTCAGGGGATGTACGTGGTCAGTACAGCCCTTACCGATGGAGCGTGTGGAAGTGCTACACCCTCAGTCAAAATTGCTGTCAGCAGATCAGCCAAGTTTTCAATTTCTGTAGGTAAATTTCAACCATTTTGTTGTCGTCTTTGTTGCTTCTCTCATACCATTTTGACGTTCAAGTTTAAGTTTGAAAATTGAAGCTGAAGAAACATGATAGTTTTCCTTTATAAGAAAGTGTGTAAGCCCACTATTCATCGAATTTCTGCCCTCCCCCCCCTTGTACGACTTGTACGATACCGCTGATATGCGCACGCAGCCATTTTGATTTTTGTTTGCAGCAAGCTAATTTTTTGTTTGCAGCGTTCGTATTTTTGTTTGAAATGTGCTGACCTTTTGTTTGAAGTATGTTGACTTTTTGTTTGAAGTGTGCTGACTTTTTGTTTGAAGTGTGGTGTCCCTTCTGGGCCACCGTAGGATGCAGACCGTCTTAGAAGATTTGCGGAAGACCGTCAGATTATTGGCAACATCTTCCATATGTCCATTTTGATGAAAATAAATTGCACAAGCATCTTTTGCTCGATATAAAAATATTGTTAGCTTTGCCTTTTTTGATGTATTAAAAGCTATTTGGTTAACACTTCGATCACCAAAAATTTTTTAAAAAGCATCTTCCTCACACCGACTTACGCGTAGAGGGTAACCTGAGAGATGATTTTTATGCAGAACAGATAGTGCTTGAGGAATATAAGACCATATGGGATTCACTGTCATGAAAAGGTTTTTGAAAACATCTCCCTGACCACCGACTTACAGTAAGTCGGTGGTCAGAACGATGTACGACCCTGTTGATTTATCTCTTTGTGGACTTTTGTAATAACCATTTCCCTTACATCCCAATTCCCCCGTGATTCAGTGGCTAGAACAATGTTTCCTATCTACCCTGATGACAATACGAAGCTTTCTTTCTAAGTCCTCTTAAAAGCCATCTTCCTCACATCCCTTTACCGCAAATCGGTGGTCAGAGCGATGATGTTTGTCCAGTTCGAAGCTCCTTAGTGACTGTATCAAGGATTCAAATTGGACCGCCGAATTATCTTACAGGATGGATTATCTGAAAGAGTTTGAATCAATTATCAAACCGCGAGACAAAGACTTAAAAAAACGCCTTCGATACCATTGACCATGAAATTCTCGCAGCTAAGCTACGTTTATATGGGGTCGAGGGCGTGGAACTGGACTGGTTTACAGCATAGCTAAATGAAAAGAAGCAATGTTGCAAGGTAAATTGCAAAATACCCAAAATACATGACACTAAATATGGGGTTCCTCAAGGTCCCTGCCTAGGCCCACTCCTATTTTTGATTTGTACTAATGATTTGCCGTTTGCTTTGCAAAGAACTGAGGTCACGATGTATGCAGATGACACAAGCATTTTCTTTTCCTCAAGATCTGTCACTGACTTAACAAACGCTATCAACTCAGATCTTAAAGATCTTAGTTTGTGGCTTCAGGGTAATAAGTTGACTTTTAATGTTGTAAAGACACAAAGTATTATCTTTGGTACCGAACCTAATCTTAGGAGGATCTTTCGCCGTACCTCAACAAGTTTTCCTCCTTTTCAAATAAATGATGACAAGATTGAGTCCACAGATAACATCAAAAATCTTGGGTTAAAAACTGATTCGTCACTAAATTGGAAAGAGCAAATTACCACAATTAGCAATAAGATCTCGCGAGGAATAGGAATGCTTAAGCATTCTAAGAGATATCTTCCATTGTATATTATCTAAAGGATGTATAGCAGTATAGTAGATCCCCACTTAAGATATTGTTGCTCTGTTTGGCGATGTGCTGGGTATAAAAAAAGTGGGTGTAAAACATTGCAAAAGCTACAAAGTCGGGCTGCACGGGTAGTCACTAACAGTCCTCACAATCAATCATCGTTGCCATTGACATTACAACTAGGATAATTAACAGTCAAGGAAATGATTGAATTTGAAGCAGCGTGGTGTACAGTTTATAAAGTTTTGAAGGGACATGCACCTCCTTACATGCAATCAATGTTTCACAGCAGGTCTGAGTTCTGCAACAGAATCTTACGTTACACCAGCACACACCTTAGAATTCTATTATGTAAAACCTCTAACGGGCAGCGCAGCTTTTCCTATCGATAAGTCGCTATCTGGAATCAGTTAAGCCATGAAATAAAAACTGCTCATTCGATAGCTACTTTCAAAATGAAATTAAAAATATTTTTGAAAAACCAAAGAAGTTAATAATCTTCATCAATTTTGGGCGCATTCTCTCGAGCTCGCATATATGTATATACATATATTTTGTTTTTTTTGTTTTTTATTTTACAAGTATACTAGTATTCTAAGCATCATTTCAATGCAATTACGATTAACTTAGTTTTCCATTTTATGTTGACATGGGACATTGTAAACCAGTGATGTACAGAATGCATTTTTACCGTGTTTAAGTATGTAAAACTGAAATGAAAGTGAAATGAAGACCTGAGAGCCTCGAAGACTTTGCTGCAGACCATATGGCAAAGGTAGATATTTTGATGTCTTGGGGCAAGATGCTCTGAGAAGATTAGGCCTAGCAATGGATTCAGCTGGGTTAGCATTTGCTCTAAATCTATTCTTAATTGCCAACACCAGAAGGTCATCTTGCCGGCCAGGTACAATTTTTATCAACCTAGCTCATTCCATTATACCTTAATACTGATAAAGGCTGATGCAAGTGCTTTTGATATTGTAACATTAGGAGAATCTGCTTTTTAGATGTTGGCCATGCGGTCATTCCCTTAAAGGCAAAATATCTTTTTAAAATGCTTGCACAAAAATTTTATATTTTGCTAGGAGTTTGGCACAGGAATAGACATTTTGGGGGATATAATTAGCAAGGGGGCTGTCATCAAGTAGTAACGTGGGACAAAGAAAATTCATGGAGAATAACAAAATGTTGTCTCCAAATAGCCTCTCACCAAGCCGTCTTCTGAGCTCAACCCAGGTAGAAATTATTCTTGGAACATCCTGAGTATGTAGTTTTGGGTTGAAAGTAAAGTAATAAATGCAATTTTATATTTACAGACTCCTGTACAAGAAATAAAGGGAACATAGAACAAATTATGTCCTTAATGCCAGAAAATTTTCCTACTGGTAGACTACAGACAGGATAAACTCAATGGGCTGTTATATAGGGAAGGGCTGCTGGGGACATCCAACACATTTTTTGTTAAGATGTCAAGCAGTAGCAATATAAATGTCATGATGATGCTAAGTATTCTATATAAAGAGACAATCCTAATGGCAAAAGATTCCAATGTAAAAAAAAAATAATGTCATTGTTGCAACGTAGTCCATCCATCATCATTTAGTTATTAATATCCTTACTTTATTGTAGTTTTACAATGGTGCTGTAACATCATTGTTCTGAAACAAATCACTTATTTTGATGTGAACCATTAAAGACCCCCCACCAACCTTACAGCCTATCCCTGTCCCTGATTTACACTTAAGTTGCCATTGTCAGCAAATTAGCTTTTACTTGACTCATGTAGTAAACCTGCCTGTAGTGAATTCATTCACCTTCAAATCCCTGTTCATAATTTGCTTATATTAAACACTGGTAAAAATTTTTGCAGCCATGCATCATCAATCATATCCTTTTTATATTTATCAAGCCAAGAGAGTACTAAAAGGCACTATTTCAATATTTATATTATTAAGTTAAGTACCTAAGTGCAGCTATGAATGATCAATCTTGTCTGTTTTTTATCTATTAAGTGAAGAGTACCAAAGAACACTTTTAGAATATTTATGCAGCCTTTGTGCTAGATTGAAAGATAGCTACACTCTCAATGAGAAGGCTGGATTGTATTTGGCTGATAATAGTGAATGCCCCTTCAGAAAAGTTATACAATAAAAGGGCGTGGTCAGAATGGCGTGGTCAATTATCATATGGTAAAACGGTCAAATGTTTTTTTGTATCCGCCCCTGGTAGATATCCTGATTTGATTGTGAGACAAAACCTTTTTCAATCTAGGCAAAATTGCTTCAAAGAATTTTAGTTTTTCTCAGGTTACCTTTTGCCGTTGCCGAAGATTTATGTGATAATGACGCTAATTTTCTTTCCTCTAATGTGCATGTGCCGTACATTAGAAGTCAAAACAATTTGTAAAGTCTTAAGAAAGTTTTGATACTAGAATTGTGAGAACGTTAAGAAAGTTTCGGTTCTGGGCCAAAAGAGCTTTCTTATAATAAAAAAACATGTAGCCTCTTCCGTGGTGGAATAGTAAGAGATTGGAATTTATTTACTTCTTCTCAGCTTTTCCAACATTTTCAAAATTCGATGAAACCAGACTAAGGGATGAGTTTCTCTTTTTTAGTTTGAAGATCACTGACGAAGATACCTATACTTAGCTGTAAATTACCCAAGAAAAAGACTATTTGGGCAATACCCTTTTAACTAATGGCACAGATATGGAGCATACAAAAGTCCCTGGGCTTTTAACTGGACTTCTACATCTGCGCCCTTCAGTCCAGTTTAGCATTTTCTGGTCTGCTTTTTCCTTCCTCCCCAATCATGCACTTTTCTATAATTAGGCGTGGCTAGCAACCCCAACCATGTCAGCAAAGAGTCATTTTATAAACCTCGTCCCTGTTTATCAACCATACCCAAACCAAACCGGTCACGCCCACTTTTGTAGGCAATTACAAGTTCTAAATCCCCAAGAAAACTTCCCAGAAACGGCCCTGGGTCAGTGGCGATTCTACATGGGGACCAGGGAGACCAAGGTCACTAGAAGTGTGCTTGGGAGTCTTCCTTGTCATCCACGTTTCTAGGAAGGTAAAAAAAATTGAACTTCAAATATATATGTCACTGCAAATATTCTGGAGTATCGAATAATTGGGGAGGGGGGTCAGAATGAATGGGGGTAGGACACGTCTCGAAATGTTAATAAATGAGGGGAGGGCTAGAGTAACTTGTGTGTTGAATATTGCTGTAGATTTAGTAAATAGAGGGCTGCAAATATTTGAAGATATAATGATTAGGAGATGTTGCAAAACGCAATGGAATTTCGTTGTTGGTTCACTTTTGGAGTCAATTTACGCCCTCAAAATTAGTAAATGGTGAGATTGAAATAAGAGCGGGGGATTTGAAAAATCTTCAAAAATAGTAATGGGGGACGGTTATTCTGTACTTCTGAGTAGGTAATCGAGACTTTGGAAGACGTACACGGAATGAACATGATACTTCTAGATCGCTACTGTAGTGTGACTTATAAGAAACATCTCTTTAGCTTTCATGGTGTCTTTTGACCCTACATGTAAGCAACAGCTATACTAGCTTACTAGCATCATTACATGCCTAACTGTATTATTTTTACTGATACTCATACTCCTATAAGTTTTGGTCGTTACAATAATAAATGCTTTAGCTTCACAGTTTTTTCACTCGAACTGCACAAATTTGTTTAGAACTCCACATCTTTTGCAGGGATGGCGCAACCGGGAAGATTGGGGAGGCTATAGCCCCAATAGTTTCACTGATCCCCTGTCGGTACCTAAATTTCCTTTCACCGTTGGCATTTTTGTAACCTTCACGGCCTCCTTACTTAGCTTTTGAGCCAATGCGATGGGTGATTTTAACATTCTTTGGCGTCGTTCCCTGTTTCGGCAGCACTAGAATCTTAATTTTTCTCTGGCGCCACCACTGACTTTATGCAGAACTACACAATCAAAAAACCTCAACAGTACACTCCCAAATATTTGTCGTGACAACACTGGGGGAGAGGGGTACCGTAAATAGGAAGTAAAACGGACCGTGAAGCTGTCAATCAGATAAATTTTGTATTAGAATCTTTGAATGTATGTGAAACAGAGCGTTCCATATGAAAAAGAGTGTGTTGTTAAAGTGAATTAAGGTTTGCCGTTGATATGAGATCAAGTGTCTTGTGGATATTAATCAATGTGTGCCGTGTTGTGAAAGTTTGTAGTGACTTTGAAACAAAGTGTGCCATGACTCTTATGGGCCACACCATAGAGAAGTCCTATAATATTAAAATGAAATGAACTTTCACGGGCTACTTGCTGTACGGTTTTAACATCGACAATAGCTACAATTGAAATGCAGTCAGTCATTCCATCTTATAAAATCTAACTATCCCAATTAGGGGGTATCCATAAAGAAAATCCGTACCTTGGAGGAGGGAGGGGGTTAGGAACAATACGGACAAAAGTGGAGAGGGGAAGAAGGGAGCTTAACTGTTGGTGGACATCTTCAGTGTTGTCTCTGTAAGGGGGAAGAGGGCAATTAAAGGACATTTATTATCATATTCCTACGCTAAAGATTGACAAATAAAGTTAAAAACAAGAAGTAGATACAGTATGCATGTGTTTTTCAAAGAGCTTTTAATTTTTTATAGTTTTTGCAGCTCTTTATTTGTCTTCCAACTCAGTGTCCGCACAGACAGGGGGAGGGAGGTTGTTAAGCAAAAGGCGGACAGGTATGGACAGAAGGAGGGAGGGTGGTTGGAAACTGACAAAAGTATGTGGACATCCTTTATGGATGACCCCTTGACATATTGAAGCAACGCTATAATAAATTAGCGAATAGCTAACTCACCTATCCAAAAATCTCTATTCCAATAGATTGCACCCACGCTACTGAAGAAAAATAGGAAAGGTGCAAACTTAACCAGTTCATGAGTCATTCTGCAGTCGACGAAGAGCAAAACATGAACCCACGTGTGGCGGTCGCGATTTAGTGTTTAGCAATTGATGTCCTTTCGCTGTTGTAGAGATTCTTAACTGCATAATGTTGTTAGGGGCCTTTTCACTTCCCTTTTCCTTGTCTCATTGTTTTCATGCAAAATACCCTCTGCTGCAGCTACTGTGCTTGAGTGGGCCTTTTCAAAACATTGCTTCAATAAAACTCAGCTGATTTTCAAATGACCTCGAATCGAAAGTACTGTTTAGCATAAAACAATTATGTCATACCTATTTTCAATTTTATGCCATCGTAATATTACAAATTACATGCTATGTTTTACTTTCAACTCTCCTTTTTCTTTCATTTCTTCCCCCATGGACGTAAAGTACATCCTTGATTATCGAGCCTCGATCTTCCGAACCTCGATTATCTGACAAATTATGGGTGCATCCAAAAAGGGTGTCTGCACCGTAGAGGAGGCAGGGGCTAGCAAAAATGTGGACATAAGCGGACAGCGGGAGGGAAGGGACTCAACCGCAAATGGACATCCTTTCAGTGCAGTGTTTTGAGAGAGGAGAGGGTCTTTACTAGTTATTTTATTACCTTCTTTGTTCGCTAAAGATCAAGAAATAAAGAGGTAGAAAAGTAATAAGTGTATTATTATGTGCTTACGAATGCGTATCTTTTTCAACGAGCTTTTAAAACGAATTCACTGCAATCCTCTATTTGAGGCGATAACAATGTATTAATAAGTTTAACCTCTCGGTACATTGGTGTGCGTAGGCTCACACAGAAAAATGTCATCACTTGTGTCTGCATGGGCAAAGGGAGGGGCTGTTAGGCAAGAATTGGACAAACATGGGCAGGAGAGGGAGGTTTAAAACTGGCAGAAATGTACTGACATCAAATATGGATGATTCTTATTATAAAGAAAGTGTTTGCAGGGTTAATGCTCCGAAAAGCCCCATTGATACCTATGGATTTACGTGAGATGATGGCTGAAAAGTGAGAGAGCACCTCAGGCAAAAAAGGATAGACTCCTTTAAATAAACCTTTTTTGAAAGCTTTTTTTTATTAATTTATATATCAATACTGGAGATACTACAGAGCAGGTTTGTTCACCTTACAATTTTGATTTTCCTAGAAATTTTGGCATCTTTGATTATCCAAATATTCAGTTTATCCCAACAGTTGTACTGGAATTTCATTCGAGCATTTCGGATAGCGATACTTTCTTATGATTACGTACCAGATTAAAAGAGAGAAAGTCCAAGGGGCTAAATACAAAAAAGATTTTGCCGGAGTTACAAACATGGACATAGGAAACGGGGAGCAAAGAGGGCACCTTCCCCTCTTTTCATAGATTTTTATATAAAATGCGCCTTTTCAGACTATACAGTCACCCTCTTCTGCATGTGAGGGCGCCCCTTGAATGTATTTTCCCCCCACTTTTTCAATACTTCATATGTCCCTGGCTACAGGGAATGTTCTTGTGTATTGGTAGGCCACCACAACTCTGATTAATACTACTTTAATGAGAATGCTAATCTGTCCCATCTTTGGTCTACTGGTAAAGGCAAGGCTGAACACATTTTAAGTTCTTTTGCTAAGTTTCACCGTTTCTGGCATCACAACTGGTAAAGAATATCTTCGATATTGGATTTGATGAAACATCACATGCTTCAGGCATTGCAAGATTTTGTTTGAATGGATTGCCAGATGTTGGTAGATCTTTGTGAGATCAACAAACTGAATTGCTACTTGATTGAAAGTTCTCCGAGGACTGGATACTTGAACATTTTGCATCAGTCACCAAAAATGGAGCAAAGGCTTCAGTGCTTCCAATTGTAAGGCCATTTTCCTACATTAAGGAAATTTGGCTATTTGGAAGGAAGACAGTAAGGAAATTAGAAGGAAGTTTTGAAATGACCAAGGGATTTAAAAGAAAGTCAAGAAATAAGTTTTTGCGTTTCAAATTTCATGCTTAAGTTCCTGCCCGTGCTTTATGGATGATTCAATCGGAACCGGACATTTTCTGATTGGGACTGACGATTCAGATGGAGGAGTTTAGACACAGTTAGCAACGTGCTAGGGCTACCACTTCAACTTCGAAATGAATTCAGAATCTTCGACAGGGGGAAAAATGCTTGAGAGGGGGCTAGTCCCTCCCTTATTGCTACCTCTAGGACATGTAGAATCAACGATTAGAATTGACAGTGTATGATACCTCCATATACAGCATGAGTGACTTGTTGAGGACATTACCCACCCGTACCCATTGTCACAAGTGGACTTTAAAGGAAGATCATGACAGTGACTAATGATGGCGCTATAAGTTGTATTTTTCACTTGCATTCCTGTGAGTGTCCATGTATGGTGCTGTTCAATGCTACATGGAATATGAACGCATTTTGAAACGAATAGCACACCGTCTTGAGTGTTTTTACTGCAGATATATGCGGAAGGAAATTGTAAAGAAGTCTTCAATATTTGGTAAGAAAAAGAGGAAAAAGAAAGTAAATTTTGGTCTACGAAAGTGGAAGCACTGAAAGGATGACCTCTCATTCTCAACTATGAGCTAGTGATTCCCTAGCTGTGGTACGCGGGATGTCTCCAAGTGGTACGCGAGGTGCTTTCCAAAAATTTTTAAATTAGTTATTTCCTTCAAGTGGGATCAATTCTGTATTTCTTCAGATTGAGGATTTGTATACTTGTATCCCATTTTTTATGTTATTGTATCTAATAATTGCGTTTTCATAATCTGATGAGTGTCGGACGAAAAAAGCTTTTAGTATGTGAAAAGAATATTGCCGCTTCTTCGTGCAGTGGTAAAGTCCTGTTAACTCATTTGACGAAAGAATAAGTGCTTCGAGCTTCAGATGCCAAACAGCTCTAGGAATTATTCCTTGTAGATTGTTGTTTCCAACATTGAACGTTGTCAAACTACTTAGCTTGCCAATAGACAGTGGAAGAGTGCCACTTAACCTGTTGTTCTGCAGAAGAAGCTCCACAAGATTTGGGCACCACTTTGCAATTCCCGTTGGAATCCTTTCAGTGATTTTATTTGAAGATAGATGAAGCTTTCGCAGTTTCGTGAGAGTTGGAAGAACCGATAGGTCTCCTTATAATCCCCGATCTTCAAAACCTAAGAACCAAAGATGTGCTAGGTTTGAAATGGATCGCAGAATTGATCCACGTAGCTGTGCTTCCCCAAGACTTAAAAGTGTAAGGTGAGTGAAGTCTCTAATTGAATCTGGTATTTCACCAACCACCAAACTCCCCGACAGCTGCAACGTCGACAGACGTGGTACACTATTAGCAATTTCCTTTGGAATTCGGCCACGTACTTCACTACATGCAAGTGTAAAGCGTAGCAATTACTTGGGCATAGCGGAAACAAAGTCTTCAAATTACCTTTGAACGGAATTTCCACTTATTTGGAAGCAAAGAAGGAATTGTAGTTTGGCAACACTATCAAGCACCATTCCATGCTTATTATTGGAGGAAAAATCAATAGTCAGTATATGTTTTGTCTTATTGTCACAAAGAATGCCATGCCAATCACAAAGAATGCCATGCCAATCACACAGAGTGCCATGCCAATCACACAGAATGCCATGCCAATCACAAAGAATGCCATGCCAATCACAAAAAATGCCATGTTACATTATTGGCATCAATATCCCATTTTCTTCTCCAATCTTTTCCACTTATAGTGCCTTTGATATCTAATAATACCCGCCTCTCAGTTTTCAAGCATATTTCGTTACATATGGTCATGTTCCAGATGACTGACGGGATCTCAATAGTATACAGACTAAGCACATTTGAAGGAAAGTACTTTTTGCCCGAGCGGCCTAGAAAAGATCGAAATAAAATGGCATGAATATTAAAAGTATAAAATTGCTCACGTGCAAACAAAAAGGCCAACTTCGTATGGATGGACTTCAATAATAACTCTAACGTTTTTCTTATCCTGATTTGAAAGAACTTCCTGATTTGAAAGATTGTTTAAAATCATGATAATTTATCACTCACTATAAAAAAATTTTTAACTCTAGCATGGGTAATTACTCGAGGCCACGAGGGGGGTCTTTCGAGGGGGACCAATCCGAGGATATGTGGCAGGCACGTAAATACTGGGGGAGTATGGGGGGAATGTGAAACCCCAATCTTTAGCCCAGTCGGAAAATTCTGAGGCAGTCGATGTCAGACATTGTTTTTCCTAAAAGAAATGAATTTTCCGACTGTTACAGCTTCTCATACATGAGATACCCTCAATGTTACTGCACCCAACAATAATTGAACAGCAACTCTTTACTATGGGAAAGTAGGCAAGATCTATTATGACAATAGAGTACTTTCGACATTTAGAATTGACTTCTGAAATCTTCTCTTCAATTGGTTTAGTAACGAGTTTATACAGAGAGTACACCAGCCAAAACAGCCCAAAGCAAGCAAAAGGAAAAGAGAAGAGCATAGCAGTTTTTGCAAGGATAGTGAAAAACCTTGGAAAGATACAGGCTAGACTACTACTAATATGCACCTGGATACTGTATATGAGCTTCGGCCAAATGTCTGTGGTTGATATTGAGTGAATCCATGACTTTTATATAAAACATTGCACTCTTTAGCAAGGCAGTACACCTCTGAAGGTGGCTGCCAAACCCCAAGATGTATATGAGTAACACTATCTTTAGGACAACTGCAGTGACTAGACGCCTCAAAACAAGGCTAAGCAGTATTGCAATTTCGGCAAATGCCCATGTTACAAAGAGTTTGAATCTTCTAGTTGAAATATACAGGATTCCAGTTGATATGAGAATACTTTCTACAGTAATGCCAAGCACTGTACCATACTCAACCCCTCTTTTGGCCCCTGTATAGGGCATTGGTAGAAGCGAATACCCTTTTTGTAGTACCCTTGTATATACTGGCTGCAGTATCTGCTGTGATGCTGAAATAGACACAAACAGCTTTGGTTACAATAAACTTTCGTAGCGGACTCTGCTGTTGTTACTTTTTCAGTGACATAGCAACCGCAATCATCAGTAGAAACACAGATTTTTATGAAAGAGGCCGGAAACTGGGCATTTATGAATGCTGTTGACGAAATAATAGGGAAACGAAAAATGCCCGCACTTCAAGAACATGGGTGAGACTGAAAGCTGTGCATGATGGACCTCTATCTGGTTAGTAAGGGTGGTGTGGGGAGATAGTTTCATTCCACCTGGACAAATGCCTTGAGTCATACACATTATGCAATGTTTTCCATTTCCAAAGAAGTACACCTCATAGTAGCAATACTTACATTTTCCATTTCGTAGTGACTTGAATCAATATAAAATGTTCCTTGATTGTGAACGAATCTCATCAGTGGACATGTATCAGATTTTCGCTCTCTATTTCTCATCTTTTATTCCAACAACAAAGGCGACCAAGAAATTGGCCCCTTTTAACGCTTGTTCCCTTGCACATTAAGCTCTGTTAGCATCAATAAACGTGAGAATGACGTCGGTATTGGCCCTCAAAAGTGATCAGTGTCTTTCATTCATTATTCTTCATTATCTTGCAAGTGTATCAGTTTGAAATAAGGCAAGTTACTCCACAGCGATGGTATCTTTCCAGTTAGATTATTCGATGCTAACTTCAAAATTGTTAAATGCCCAAAACTAAAAGAAAACCTGGCAATTCGCCAGACATATTGGAATGATTGATGTCTATCTGCATGATGGTTCCTTGCGATCCTCGTAGGTATGAAAGTACTTGTTTTATTGAACAGTTGTAGAATGGAAGATGGGAAGCCATAAATATATTAAGATGTTTGAATTGACGTTTTTCGGCCGGCTCAAATCCTGTGAACTGATTTTATGAGAGCACAAATACTTGGGGCGTCAAATTAAAGAGCTCTACAGGTATTTGTCCACTTAGATTGTTGTTCGCAACATTCAGTACTTCCAACTGATTCATCCTTCCGATTGAGTCTGGCAAAGCGCCATTCAATTTATTGTTCTGAAGATAAATTACAGAAATATTAGGACATCTCTCCCCAATATGATATTGGGGATGGATGTCCTAATATTTCTGGAATATCCTCTGGATTTACTCTATCAATTTGATTTAAAAGAAGATGTAGGTGCGTAAATTTGGCAAGGCTATGAAGAATTCACACATCTCCTTTTAAACCCAAAGCTTGAAAATCCAGAAACGTAGATTTTTCAGCTTTGAAATTGAGGGTGGAATTGGTCCTTTCACCCTTGTATCACCAATGCGTAACACTATGAGATAAATGAGATCACCAATTGAATCTCGAATTTTGCCACCCAAGGAACTTCTAAAAAGCTCAAGTATGGATAAAATTGGCAGACTCCTAGCAATGCCATCTGGAAATTCTCCTTTGATATAATTATTATAAGCAAGGTTAAGACTTATCAAGTACTTGGGCATTTTGGTGAATATACTTTCAAATTCTCCGATTAACCAATTCATACCAAGGTGGAAAGAAAGGAGGAACTGTGAGTTGGTGACATCTACAGACATCTCCCCACTTTAATTGTTTTCTTTTAACTTGATACCTAGAATGTGCTTTTTTGGCTATCACAAAGGATACCATGCCAGTCGCAGTGAAATGAAGTGTTCAATTTTGTATCATTTCTTTCAGTATTCCATTTTATTAGCCAATTATTTCCATCCAATATATTGTAAATTTTTGGTAAAACCTGTCTCTCACTTTGCAGATAATGTTTATCGCAAATTTTCATATTCCAAATTACTGTTTTTATCTCCAGTTCCTCCAGATTTAGTGACATAAGGTAAATATTTGATACGTTTTCTATAAAATGATAGATGATTTAGTTGGTAGCAGGGTAGTGCAGGTGAAATAACATCCAAAATTCGACGCCCCTAAGGATTAGGTTTCAATGTGTTTAGTATTTGGTTGTCACTGTACATAATTACAAGTTTTCAAAATTAAATCTGAACCCTATGAAGTACTAAAGCACATGTCAATGTTAACGTATGCTAAAGTTTCCTTGAGAATGATTATTGCATGTTAACGTGTGCAAAGATTTCCTCGGAAATTATTATCGCTTATTTATCATTTTTAATAAGTATGTTTAGTAACTCTCTCACTTATCTTATAATCTCTGTTCCAATAAAGTGCACTCATGCTACAGAGGAGTAATGCAACAACTGCGAACTTTTCAATGCCGTTAGCCATTATGCATTTGATACAGGTCACAATGTCAGTCCAATTTAACTCACGAACGAAACCCTTCGACAGTGAAGTATATAATTTTCAATACAAAAAGTTCTCTCATTTTCGTTCTTTTCGTATACAATGCTGGAAATGCACGTAAACAAAAGCTGATAATCATGAAAATGAGCAGCGAAACCTTTTGAGTTTTGATGTTTAAGTACGATAAAACATACATTTTTGGTAGGGATTGGGGTACGTAGGATTGATGAGGCATGGTATTTCGTGTCTTCAGAGTTACTACCACCATTTCAGATATACTGAGTTCATGATAAATTATTCATACTCCACACAGCGATACCCTTTCTAGCAAGCTGCTGCATATGATCCTGTTGCTATATTTTCCAATCTCCATGCTACTCGTCCTTGGTTTGATTATTAAATTTATTTTGAAACTGTGCTTTGAGTCCAATATTTTTTGCACGTGTGAGGAGTTTGACAAGAGCACTTGGATCATGGACTAGCTCCCAAGTTCTTGCATTTCAGAGTCGCTAGTCAATGCTCAACTGCCCATAAACATATGGAAAGAAGCTCCTGAAGAGAAACAACTTAAGGCCACAGAGACAAAGCTCACAGAGACCATCAAAGACAATATTAAAATTTCAGTAAGATACAAAGATTTTATTTATCTAACATCCTTGATTAAAAAATGATAAGCTGAAATTATCTTACTATTTCAACCACACTTAAATGCAACGACATATAAAT
>WIPJ01000076.1:78025-116886 GCA_018155075.1 Cassiopea andromeda
TATATATATATATATATATATATATATATATAACCTATAAAACATGATGATCTAGTCTCACGATAAAAGCACTGAAGATGGCCCAACGTAGGATCGAAGATTATTCGAAGAAGAGTCCAAGATTATCAGTGGCTTTGCAATGTTTAGAAAAAGAAATGTCGCAAAATGTACCCGATATTGTTCGCTATCTGAAACTTATAAGGGGTTTCACACCCTACAATTTCTAGTAGCTACGTCTTTGTATTTAGGGACTTCTCTATATGAAGTGAACTGGGCTAGCTCGCTTTATAGAAGCAAGCCCTGAGACTAGTCTAGATCTTAACGGTATGTGAAGTGCTACTTAACTTTTTCTGCCGCTTTTATGTGATCAAATACTGAAATTAAAGCAATGAATAAAATAATAAATGCGTAATACAAAGGATAGCTTTTACAGCCTTATACAAATATAAATATATGTTCAAATTTTCAAAGAGAATACGGTTCACGTCATGCTACTACGTAAAATGAATGCAAATGAGAAATATCTAGGAAACGAGAAATATCTTATGACGTCTTCATATCATAGACTTGGATTAGTACACTATGCAAGACCTCCCTTTTTGATTGGTGAATATAAATTGTCGTTTTAATTTATGAAAGAACGCTTGGAAGTCCGATAATTTGATATTTGATGGGCGATGAAAAGTAATCTAATGAAGAGCGACTACCTGTGGCATAGGTGACTTTTTGTTATTCTAAAATGCCTTTCAAAAGTCTTGGAACACTTCCTGTGATTTGTGCTATACACGAACTACAAAACCCCCGCCCCTTTAAAACAATGTTGTTTGATGGCCATATGACTAGCACTATTGGGATTAGTGATACCGTTATAAATAGCTAAGAGCCTTGGCTACTGATTCAACATTGTATGTGAGGGAAAGGGGTTAATACCTCGGAAATAGAACGGGGGTAAAAATTCTTATAACTTGATGGGTGTTCCAAGTAATTTAGGCAAACATTGTAGTTGCAATTAATTATATGTATATGAGTTTTTGTATGTATTGCTGAAAATATATTGTTATAGAAGAATTATTATTATAATATGTCTATTAAAAACAGAGGATCCGCCACGACAGTAGCGATGGCTCTGTAGAAGGGACGTGATATGTCCCTGAAAAGCGCCAGCTTGCGTTCCTGGCTGCCATTTAATTCACTTTGCATGCGATGACAAGGCTCTCAAACTTCTTTGACGAACATTTACGATCGCAGAAATTTTTGTTTAGATGAAAGCAAGGTGAAGGAATGTAGATTGCTTCTAACGTAAATTGAAGCATAATAGATTACGTTTTACCCCCCCGGACCTTATTAGGACTCCCCGTTCATTAATTCCCCGTTTATTAATTTCAAGGAAATTAACTTTTTTACAAAACCCTCATTTTATTTCCTTTCTTTGTTAGTACTATTTACGCCCAATTTTCATGGCAAAATAGCGTACTGCTGTATATATAAATATAAATATAAATATATAAATATATATATATGTAAATATATATATATATATATATATATATATATATATATATATATATATATATATATATATATATATATATATATATATTTATGAGGACCCCCCGTTTATTTGGCGCTTGAGAGTACAGATGAGATTCTTCAGAGGAGCCGACAACTTGGAGGATTGGGCTCGAGCCACCTCTGGGCAATGCTACGTGGTGGCTGACCGTCCCCCTGAAAAATTTTGAGAAAGAGCGTGTGTTTGTAGTCAAAATCACAGAAACCCTAGAACTGACATGAGAATGATACTACGTTGATATTTCAGTTATTCATCTATATAACTTCTCTATTTGCTTTAATAGCTTTTTTGGTTACCTTCAATAAAAGATACTATATAATATATACCTACAAAGTTTGTTCATAATGGGCAATTTTCTAAATATACTAATTTGAGCCCCTAAGAAAGTCAAAAGTCGGCACCTTTGCACCTTGCTAAGAGCCTTTCGCTTGCTTGGTGATATAGAATCAGTACAGCCCAGCTAAGCCAGGGTCTAAAACGTATTTTTTTGCCCACTAAAAATGGTTTTAATGATGGGGGTTAATGGTGGGAAAACATGCAAGATTTCGACAGGCATAGCTTCTCAGTTTCATAAACATTGCTGAACAATCAAATTATGAAGCTCTTACTTCTGCTGGGAAATGGGTATACTAAAAAAAAACTTTACAGCTATACCCTAAGCGCCTTAGAGAGGGTAGTAGTGAGTTTCTCTTATTTTAGGTTCTTTGTAACAAGTAAAAGTAACGTGATTGCAAAGGATATTTCAGAATAGTTTTCCAAAGCAATCAAAGCATGGCATTCATATCCAACTAAAGTGCACTATAGGGTGATATATGATACGAACCGCTGTCATGACCAAATAATAGTCGCTCTAGCTAACATCGTTCTTCATGGATCAGAAGACTCTCTTAAGTCGCAATCTTCGTTTACATTAGGAATACTTTCAGATAGCTCCGGCAGCTTACCATAATCATCGGCATTGGAACCACCTTGCAGAAGTCGGTAAAATATGCTGCAGCAAAATGCAAATACGAAAATGCCATTGGTAGCAATCATTACTACAAAAAGCGCTGATGGTACCAAATGTCCATGTCCTGTAGACAAGCCAACGCAAACGAATGACAATAGTACACAAGACAACATGAATATATCTATTCCATTCTCTAGGCCTAATCCGTCGTGATGACTTTCATCGCCGCATTTCATCTTCGTCGGATTTTTGAATGGTCTCGCCTTTGCTTCAAAAATTATGGCGATAAGTAGAAGCATCGTGACGAATAGTGCTTGTAGTGATGAGCTTGCAGGAAATGATGTCATGAGTACAGCAATTATCAATCTTCTCAGCAACATAAACACTTCAATGAACGCTCTGTACTCTGGCTTGTAGGGTGTAATCAGTGGAGAGAGCCAGTTGCAAATCGGTGAATTATCGTCTGAGAGATAATTTCGGTAAAAGATTAGCAGTGGCAGATAGATGACAAAGGGAATAGCAATGACGTATAAAATCAGTTCAAGAATTGCAATTACAGTTAAAGAACTGTACTCAGAGCTGTTGCAGTCAATTCGGGGATAGCTTTTCATAAAAGAGACACCCTCAATTGTTCTGCAGCCAACAATAATTGAAAAGCAGCTCCTCACAATCGGAAAATATGCGACATCGACTATGACAAGAGAATACTTTCGACATTTGTAATTAAGTTCTAATCGTTTCTCTTTGGTTCTCTTCGTACAGAGGTTACAAAGAATGAAAGTCAACCAGAGAATTCCAATGCAAGCAACAGGTAAAAAGAAGAGCATGAGATTCTTCACAAACAATGTAAAGAAATGGGGTAAGGTACATGTTAAACTGGAAAAACTCAAATTCAAACTACTGCTTATGTAAACTTGCATGCTGTGTACTGCCTTTGGCCATATGGCTGTTGTCGACACGAATGAATCCATGACTTGAAAATAGAACATTGCCGTTTTGAGGAGAGCAGTACACCTTTGAAGATGGCTGCTAAATCCCAAGATGAAGATAACTATTACAATTTGAGGAATAACCACTGGGAGCAAATGTTTCCAAACAAGGCCAAATAGTACCATAATTTCAGCAATTGTTAGGAATACAGATGTCTTCAATTTTTTAGTTGAAATGCAAAGTATTGCAGCGGCAACAAGAATGCTTCCTATAGTTGCAGCAAACAATATACCGAGTGCTGCATTTCTCCTGGGCCCAACAATGCATTTATAACAATGGATGCCTTCTTTGTAGTATCCTTCTATGCATTGGCTACAGAATCTACCACTGTGACCAAGGAGACACAGGCAGCTTTTGTTGCATATAATCTTTGTGCCATGTAAGGTAGTTAACTTTTGCGTTGATATTATCCTTTCTGTGGTATTAACATAGCACCCACATTTGTTATGTTGGGGAACACAGATTTTGACATAGGCACCTGAAGATGGACATTTATGCATACTTTTTACATCAGATCCATTAGGGAATGGAAAGAATCCTGGCTTCATAATCATGGGTGCTTCCTCAGGCTCTGCATCATCGAATGTCCGCAGCTTTGCCGCTTTGGATTGAAGATCTTTTGTCTTTGAACCTGGACATGACCCTCCAAGCATACATTTTATGCAAAGTTTGCCATTCCCAAAGAAATGCTCATTGCAGTAGCAATACGTCTTATTATAGTAGCTGGGATCAACGTAAATTTTCCCGTTGTTGTGGTCAAACCTCAACATAGGGCATGTAGTAGACTTTTGCTCCTTATTTCCCATCGTATAATCCAAGTGAAAGAACTTTGGCACAACATTACCATTTAGCTTCTTGTTCCCTCTTACGTTGAGTTCTGCGAGCATCAAAAGACGGGAGAACGTCTTTGGAATAGGGCCTGAGAAGTCATTATCCTGCAAGTCTAACAGGGTTAAGTATGGCATTGTATGAAACGGATCAGGAATGACCCCAGTTAAATTGTTTGATGCTAGCTTTAAGCTTGTTAGATGATAAAAGGAAAACACAAATCCTGGGAGATGACCATACACTTTGGAGTGGCTAATGTCTATCTGCATGATGGAGTTTCGTGATCCTTTTATGTAGGAGAACAATGTGTGGAGTGAACAGTTGAAAGCTGGTAAATGCGAAGCCATGAACATATCAAGCTTTTGAAACGTATAATTACTACCTGTTTCAAACCCTGTGAAATTGTTCGATGACAAAATAAGCACATTTACTCGTAAAACACAAAGGTCTCTCGGTATCAGTCCTGACAGATTGTTCTTTTCAACATTCATGACTCGCAGATGTTTCAGGTTGCCAATGGATCGAGGCAATTGGCCACTGATTCTATTTTTCGAAACAATTAGCTCGGTAAGATTCGGACATCTCTCTCCAATATCTTCTGGAATCTCTCCTGTGATTTCATTTGAAAATAAGTGCAGGTAGCGCAACTTTGTGAGATTGTAGAGGAACGACAAGTTTCCTTTTAGCTTCAGTGTTTCCAAGTCTAAGAACCAAAGGTGTGTCAGTTTTGAAATGGATTGTGGAACTGACCCGCTGATGTATGTCTGTCCAAGACTCAAAACGGTGAGATGACTGAGATCCCCTATTGAAGCCGGTATTTCACCGCCTACTTTACTCCCAGACAACTGCAATTTCGAGAGAAGTGGCAGTCTGCTTGCAATAGTAGTTGGAATGTTACCAGTAATTTTAGTGTCTGTCAGATCGAGTAATAGTAAGTAGTTGGGCATTGTGGGAACTATATTCTGAAATCGTCCTTGAACGGAATTTGCACTCACTCTGAAAGCCAGAAGATATCGTAGGCTGGAGACATTTACAGGCAATGTGCCATTGAGCTTATTTTCCCCTAAATGTATTACCAGCACATGCTTTGTTGTATTGTCACACATAATTCCATACCAATCACAATGAAATGGATAGTTTGATGTTTTATTTTCCATAGCAATTTCCCATTTTTTCTTCCAATTCTTTCCACCCAGTGAACGACTGATATCCATTAATACCTTTCTCTCTTTTTGCAAACAAGAGTCTGCACATGTTGACATATTCCATATGACTGAGGGGATCTCCATACCATACAAATCCTTTGTAGTTGATGGGAAATATCTTTTGCCGGAATCTCCTATAATTGAAGGAAGTTATAAATATTTATCTGCATAGCCATCATATAGGCCGCTTCCTGTGAATCTAAACAATTCATTCTAATCATCATTCTGATTGAAAATAGGAATCATGCAGCAAATTATGTTGTACTTCAGTATATTTATTTCATCAGATTGCATAAATTCAAATAAATTACCTTGCATTTTAATAGACGAAAATTCTTTTATATGAGTCATAGTAATTGACAAAAGCTATACCAGACATTTCGGATGAGACAATTTGATAAGTACATTAGCTTATTTACCACAATCACCATAATAATATTGCAAATTGCAGCAATTAGTATTGGTTAATTTGATTGTCATATGATTACACATGTGATTACCATTAGCATAAGTGCTTAGCATTGATGCATGTGATTACCATTGGCACATGTGATTAACATTGGCACATGTGTTTAAAATAAGTAAATTGATTTAGTTTGCCTATTAGCTTTTGTACGAGGATGATATTTTATGCTCCAAAAAAGTTCCTAGAAACTATTTTAACGTGTATTCTATGTTTGCTTTCCAAATTTCCATATACATTTCCACCTGCTAGATCGACTTTTGGGATTTATGACCCAACAGGATTATCCTATCTGACCCAGCTCAGAGTGGGGTTTTGTAAATTTTGCTTCCATAAATTCAAGCACAATTTTGTGGATTCCATAAACCCAATGTACCCTATCAATGTGCTATCCTATCAATGGGACCACAGAACACTTTCTTTTGCTCTGCCACGCCTTTGAGGCCGAACGTCGAAATCTTCTCATTGGGGTTTTTTAATTATTACAGCCATATGAATATGCCAATTTCCAAATGAGGTATTGACACAGTTTCTACTTTATGGTGGTAAAGACTTCCCAAATAGCCTCAACAGGGACATAATCGGGCTGCCTCTAAAGTATATCCTCACAACTAGTCGTTTCAATTAAAATCACCTTACGTAACCACTAAGTTCCTTTTCGTAGGTTCTTAACGTGCCAATTTTCTTTTTTTACATTTTACATCTGACTTTATGGTTTCTTCACAGCCAGGGTCTCTAAATTTAAAACCAGATTGTATAACCATAAGCATTTGTGGAAATTGAGACTCTACGAAGGAGAATTTTCTTTTTTCTTTTTGTGTTGTTGAAAAGGGTGGAGCCCTGCTTTTTGTATTTGAATTTGATATTGCTGCAATGAACCCGCGAGATGTTGTTTTCATGTCTTCATTCTTAAAGTTAAAGTACATCGAATTTGTACAAGCGTCAGATGTGAACTGTGATAGGGTAGTTATAAGTAGTTTTATATTTTTAGTTATGTGTTTAATCCCAGGGGGTAGTGTAATACCACTTTCAAGGGGGTATCACAGATGTGAGTTCGAAGGCTTAGTAAAATACTCAAAAACGTAGGCAAATCAATTAAACTAATAAACTCACGACCTCAAACTTTTAACGGCAGCGTCAGACACAGAGAATACACGACTTCTTTCGGCAACTTGCAAACGGCAAGAACAAGAAACTTTAAAAACAGAATGAATATACGGCAATATGTAACTCGTCACAGCGTCACGGCTTTTTGCTTTTTACGTCTAATCTTTACGTCCAAATCTTTCGTCCGAAAATAGCGTCTTACGTCGGCAAATTCACTTTTCGACTCTCCGTGACAGAAGTTACTTACAACTTTTACATACAACAAACAATAGCTAAATCGTGGTCCAAAAATTGTCCATATAAGGTTAAAAAGGAAAAGCTAAAAGAATAAAATATTGAATGAATGGGACGAGCACGTGACCAGCGAGGGACCTGGCACGAGTACCAAAATGGCTCCCTGATCACGTGCAAAGACTAACAAAACTATTTTTACGCTATTTACAACAGTAGTCATGTTATTTTGCTTCGTCATTGTATTTTAGTACAGTATTTCGTAACGTTTAGGTATTTTGTTATGTTTGCTTTTATATTTGATATTAAAAAAGTTTCTTTATAATTAAAAGAACAAATACCCCTGTCATTAGATACAAGAGTTCCACGCTTATATTCACCTGTACTTTTCTACCAAGAATAATCTTTGCCTTCAGGTAAAAGAATAATCAGTATGATTTTCCATTTTCCTGCAAGAGGACTCTTCTCTGTTCATTAACCGTCTTAAGCATGTACCTAAGGGTCTATTCCTTCAATTTATTACGTTTTCTAGTGGAGGGTTTTAAGTGTCAATCACAGCTTTAATTTATTGTTATTACTTTTAGTACATGTTTTTTATGAGAAACTTGGATCAGCCCCTAGTACTTAAAGTTTGTTAATAAGTCGTCAAAATTTTAGCATTCTTGTACTAAAAGTTTCTTGTACTGGTATGTAGTTGAACAAAAAAAGTCAAGTTAGAGATCAGCAACCAAACTAATTTTTAAGTGAAACAGCATGAAAAAAGATGAAGACTGGTTTTTATTCCATGTTCATACCCTCACTAGAATAAAAGATATCTACATTTATCTGTTTCTATTTTCGCAATTGCAAAATGCCGAAATGCTGTGAACAGAAGTTTTTTTAAAACTTCATGTCATTCATCAATCACTAAATAATAGAATTATACAACTCACTAGAGCATAGGCAATGTATAATTGGCTTGTCTGCTAAAACTACTTAGAAATAAAATACAAGTGTATAAAGAGAATATCAATTGATCAACAAAAAAATGAAATAACAATAACAAAAGAATATTTATGTATGTATGAATATGCAATTTAACTGTTAAAAGTTTAACAAGGCTGGATCGGCCCACGTCTTGTTTCTACGGCAAAATATATAGTATGTTGACATCACCGCAATGTTGATAATTTTCTTGATTATGGACTTTTGGACACTATTATTAATAACTAGGTCTTTCATCATGGTCTATATCGTGTCGGATGACACTTTGCATATGCCAAGGGCGCTCATAGTTAGATTTATGAAATTTATTGTGCGATACTGTGAGCGTAACTCTTGTATTAGGGAATCGTATTTCATAGCTTTGCGCTTACTATTTAATTCAAAATTTGTTTCGAATCTCACCTTTAGCAATAATAATAATAGCAAGTATATTTTTCACTTCATGACAAGTGAACGAACCAATTTTGGTAAGTGGAGTAATTGCATCAAAGACCCCAGGGAGGGAGTGGTCATATTTTGAGGGCTGCTGCCTGACAAAATTCTGGCCATTTTATTGACTCTAACAGTAGCGGTTTTTATAGCCATTATTCCCAGCAAATATTAATTCTCCAGGATTGGGACCCAATTGATATTGGGAACCGAGTACAACCCCGTTGGTACTGGGGGGATGGGGGCTTCAGCCCCCCACTTTTGGCCACTCGGCGATATTGAAAAAGCAATTGTTTTAAAGATAGCAATTTTATCGAATTCTCAGCCCCCTACTTTTTTCCAGCCCCCCTACTTTTTACTAGGTAGTGCCGTGCCTGTGTAATAACTCTGATTTCATGTTCAAAGTAACGGGAGGAATACGCGCAGTGCGTTGCTTCGCGCACATAGTAATTGGCCTTGCGCCATGCTATAAATGTTTATCTACGCTCTATAGTTTGTTGGGTTATCTCTATTTAAGAATATACTTAGGCCAAGGAGTATCTGGCAACCTATTGCAATTCCGTATTTTACGTAAGCTCTAATAGGATACAAAGAACCCCGTAATAATGACTGTGCATTACGCGGCATTCCATTCTATTGTTTATGGATTAAGGATTATCAACCCTTGCCTCGTACACGACTAGACTAGGCATTCTGGAATAAACTAGAATTACCCTTACATTATATTTTATGCTGAGTAACGATTACTCTTAGTCAGGAAAAATTGCTTACACATCCCGCATCAGTATTCCAATTATATATTTAATACACCCCTAATAGATTAGAAGTAGTCGTTGTACTATAGGCGCTTGTGAAAGGCCTCAGTAGTGAGGTAAAACTGCATATTCGAGAGAGAGGAAACACAGTGGAGTCATTGCTTTGTGTCTATCCTGCCGACAAATAAAAATGATCTGGAGCAGAACACACCTGTAATACTGAAGAGGCAGTTAGCTGCAATGAGCCTAAGTGTGACAAGTGTGTGTTTTATTAAGTGGCTATACTCTCTTCACTCTGTTATAATAAAGATTATTTCTAGCATATTCATTAAAAAATAATGGGAGATTGGCTTTGCTTGCCAGTGAAGTCTTTATTAGACACATTAACAACTTAATATTGCTAAAAACTGGATCTGAATGATACTGTTGTGAAGGGCCGCAGCGGAGGACTGAAAGGGGGCACTGGGCTCTTGTTTCGGGCACTTCCGTTGCGCCTTCTCAGCACGCTCTCCCCATGTTCCATTACCTACGCCTATTTGGTATGCATGCCTTGCACATGCTAGCGGATTTAGAATTGTATTGGAATTGAGAATTGAGTTGAGCAGAGTAGAACCTGATATAATCGATCTTAGAATAATGTACATAGCTTCCATTTGATTGATTAATTAGAATAAAATTTACATCTAGTCCTTTTCTTATCCCATGCTCGCCCAATTTACAACAGATACTATTTCTCGACGACTGGCCTACGGATAACACCTATCGAATAAGTGGCAAAGGTTACGTTTCATTCTAGGTCGCTTTTCAAAACTTGCGCATGGCCTAGTTAACAGGAAAAGCATCTATTTTACATCCAAGAAACGCTAAAGTAATCGATTTATGTTAAAAAATCTGAAATTTTTCTGCTTTCAACAAAACATTTGCAAAAAAAAATTCCTCAAATCGCTATAGAATGAAACTTGATGGCCCGATTTGAAAATTTTTTTCGCGGCAATGGAATTCATTGTCTTTCGCACCAACCTAGCTATAATACGAGGTTAGGGCACCAAAGTGGGGCTAAAAAATGATCCAGCAAAAAGCGAGTTACACACTGATGCTTGGTGACAGCTGGCAATGCAGCGAACGGTACCACAATGCTTTCTCGCAAGTTGTGTATTTGCAGTACCTATCACTAGTGTATGCTAGTTGAAAAAGTTTAATTATTTTTGCGATAAAAATAAGCCAAAACAAGTTCAGGTTTAGCATGTATTTTGTAGCTGGTATAGATGTTTCATTTAGGCTTGTTTGAGCAAAAGCAAAGACGATTCAGTGTCTTTTGCTTGCTAAAATGTCATTGGTAATAATTAGTTAGCTTTCTGTTATGAAAATCGCTCATGCATGTGAAAGAAGTGATATAGGCAATGTAATACTATTCTACTATTGTTCCAAAATCCAAAAGTCAGTAGCACAACAGATTCAGTAATCATGGGATGTCAAAACAAAAACAGTTCTAATTTTCGCTGTTGAGTTATATTTAGGTAGCATTTAGATACATTCCTTACCAAAAATAAACTTTCCGTTCCAATAAGTTGCAGCCACGTTGTTGAAGAAAAAGATCAAAACTGTAACCTTTGCGAGTTCATAGGCCATGTTTTTACTGATCAATTGCCAAAGGTGTATCAGACCATTTTCATGAGTATCCATTTACTTTCGGCTTCCCCAAATGTTTTGTTTTCTTTTGTACATGCGCTATTTCGAATTCAATAAATTCTGCTTCCTCTTTCCTCCTTTCATTGTCTGAGGAGATGACATCATCCTCTATAGACCGCAGATTGTTTGAAGCAACTGTTGATACGACGACGAACATATTACTCGTCGAAAACAAAGGTGAGCCGCTTTGCGGGCTAGGTTCAGGCCTGCTACAAAGTTCACGGAATTTAAACAAAACCCTCGAAGTAAATTTACTAGGATTTGTTGCTCATCAACATGCAACCTGTGTGGTCTGATCAGCCTTATAGTTAGTAGGAAGTTTTCAGTATTCGTAAGGGGGGAGGGGGGCTAAGATTCATATGAGGCCAGTAGGAAATGTATGTGAATGTAAGTAATCAACCGATTTGGCAGCTGAAAGTTAAAAATCTATTCAGTAAATCGACGATTTGTGATCCTTGGGGTGTAACACCCACACACCCCTGTATTGCCTCCCCTCGGTCTGTATTGCTACGTGATTAAGTTACATTTGTCATTACTTCAGGGATGCATGGAGCATTGCACATTGCCCCTTAAGCCCCGCGCACACAGTGAGGATTTTGCTGAGCAAAGTTGTTGTTGTTGTTGTTTACTTTATTTTGATTAGGTATTTAGGTCCACGAATGAAACTTTTCTCAGCAAAATCCCCACCACTTGCAGCCAATTTTTGCTGAGGAATTGTGAATTCGTGGCTGTGAGGAAAATATCTAGCATGTTTGACAATTTCTGCCACGAAAGACCAATTCCTCACCTTTTCCGCTGCCAGTGAGCATTTTCCTCACCTTCTCTTTGACGACAATCGAATACAGGTTTTTTATAAGAAAAAAGTTTATAAGAAAATGAGGCTCAAATCTTCAAAATCTTAAGAAAATCGTAAGAAAATCACGAGGCTTAATTTCCAATATTAAGTGTTTTTATAGGCAAAACATCGGTATTTCGTCGTTGTTGCATTCAAAATGTTAAAGATGGAACTCAAATTTAAGTATACAACATTATTAACGAAAGTGTAAACTACTCTAGCCAGTTTATTTCAGTAAAAGTTAAAAAAATTTAAGAAAATCTCAGACTCAATTTCGGGAAATGTTAAGCAAGTTGAGGCTCAGGCAAAACAATGATTTTCTTATAAAAAAACGTGTATCAATATTAGATTACAATGGGTGCACAGAGGCAATTCAAGTGAGATACCATCCTAGAAACTGGAACTGTTGTTATTCATGGAAATGGGTTTACTGACATTCTGCTTGAATATCAATGTGTATACAACGTGAGCTCAAGGGAATCTGAAAGCAGAAATGCAAGAGGAAAGCTTGCTGTTGAGATGGCTCTGAATTTGAAAAAGTTAGATTTTAATCTTTACATGGGTATACGTAATTGCTGCGAAGAAAAAGATGTTACTTGATACTATTATTTGGATTGATTTACCTTTTTACGTTACTTGTAGGATGGTACTCGATTTTCGTCAAGGAGACGGTGAGGAAAATCCTCACTGGCAGCGCAAACGGTGAGGAATTGTTCATTCGTGGCAGAAATTATCAAACATGCTAGATATTTTCCTCACAGCCACGAATGAACAATTTCTCAGCAAAAACTGACCGCAAATGGTGAGAATTTTGCTGAGGAAAGTTTCATTCGTGGAACTTTTCCTTGACAGTTTTGATATTTGAGTCATGAAAATGTTAAGAAAAATTCGATGATAAGCTATCGCCAAATCTAAATACTTACACTCTTTATATTGGGTTATCTAGTTTGTATTTAAGCCTCAATGTTATTGAGTTTTTTTATTATTTGTAAACTATTCCTAAATTTCCGGTAGTGAAGCCTAGCTTTAAAATCAAAGAAAAAACTTCAAATCTTTTTGTTATCTTACACTTATCATACAACGAAAGAAATTTTGTATCGCTAGTACAGAGGTTAATATAAAAGTAATATTATAGTAGCTCAAACATGCAAAGATTCTAAGGTAAGCACTGTTTATGATGAAGCATGAATTTTGTGTTGTTCTGAAATTATTCTTAAATTTCAATGATTTTGAGCCTTAGCATTTTTATATATCATATCCTTATAGAAAGAATGTATTAAAGAAAAAATTAAATTACAGGAATCTCCTTTCCAAATACCTACAATATTTGACTAATTTGTAATTAATACCACTTTATGGGTATTATCTATATATTCTCAATAGTTTAAAATTCATTTCACTTGCAGAATAGAAGCCTCCCTTGCTTTCATAATTTTGCTTATTTCTTGATTTGAAGTCAAATCTAAAATTATTGGTTTCTGGTTTTTATCATTAGTAGTTTTGAGCATACAGTGATAATATTGAAGCGTTATCATTCACAATAAATAAAAACTATTAAAAGAGTATCTGTTTCTTTCTTACTTTTTCAGAGCAACTTCATGAATACACGTTTTTTTTTTATAAGAAAAAAGTTTATAAGAAAATTAGGCTCAAATCGTCAAAATCTTAAGAAAATCACCAGGCTTAATTTCCAAGATTAAGCTGTTTTATTGGCCAAAAAGCGACAATTCCTCATCATTGCATTCAAAATGCTGAAGATAGACTTCAAATTTAAGTGTGCAATGTTAGTAACGACTGTTTAACCCACTTTAGCCAATTCTACTTCAGAAAAAGTTAAGAAAAACTTAAGAGTATCTCAGACTCAATTTCGGGAAAAGCTAAGAAAATTGAGGCTCAAGCAAAATTATGGTTTCTTATAAAAAAAACGTATATTGTTTCGCCCAAGAAGGAAACGAGTACCATGTTGATGGAGGTTATTGTGTATTAATTTCAAGGGAACTCGCTGTATTAATATACAGACAAAACATCAAGCCAAATCTATAACTAATATATAGATGCATACAGATATACATATACAAGCAAACCTCAATTTTTGCACGGTTCTGACACGAAACAAATCGGTATTTGACCTTTAAAATTAAAGATTTTACTTTTCCTAGAAGGCGAACAAATTTTGGAAGTCGAACACAGAATAAACGAGACGCCACGCGCGAGAAAATTCAAGAAAGAACGGGGCCGAGAAGGAAAGAGGAAATGCGTACTTCCCGGATAGAAAACGGTCTTTTTGGTTTCGACTCGACCAGTGCTTGTACCGTATTAAGATTTTGTAGGTTTGCTTGTTGTTTTAAATTTAATTTTATGATGTATGTAAATAATATATGTAGCATATTATGTTTGAGGAAATGAGATTTATAGCGTCTTGGAACTGATTAAACAATGTACATTATTTGTGACGGGAAAAATAGATTTGGAATTCCAGCAAGTCGCTATTGGAACAACATTTTCGAACGAATCATGGTTGAGAACAGAATTTTGCTATACTATGGTGGCCCAGGCTTGCCATTAAATCTTGTTTTCAAAATATTTTGATTTTAATTTTTCCTAGAAACTAAAATGATTTTATTTTTTTGCGAGCTTAAAAAAACATTTTTTTGAATATAAAAAAAGAATTTGTTAAGCAATAAGGCCTGGTTTAAGGGTCGCATTTCTGCCGCGTCGAATTAAATTCAATTTAATTCGACAGTAACACGGCAAACTGCGACAGTGGATTTAAACGTCGAATAAAATTCTGTCGCATCAAATCAAATGTGGCGCCATTTACTCTCACGCATGCGTTTGACAGTGACATGCTTTCGTGTGATCCATAATTACCTGTAGGGATACATGTGTTGCATTTAATTAGAAAGAGTTGTGGCTTTGGAATTCTCCTAGCTTTTTTATGGTTTCAGTATCAAACCTTTTTTAGCAAACAGTTTTAAATTCCGATATTCTAAGAAGCAGAAGTTTAAAAAGCTGTACATAAATCTAACGTGTTCATAAACCTTGGTCTGTAGCAGTAAATAGGCTCTTGAAGAGCCGTGACAATAGCGAGTATAACGACATTGAACATAACGATTGCGTCACATTCTTGCCTTGAACTACTGGAATGCACGTTTCACAACAGCCACGTCAATCAAACCCTTTGAGTTTCTTTGGTAAATTGCGGACTCCGGTGAGATCAATTTAATTCGACGCGACACAAATTCGACCTTTAAATCGAGTCGCATTTCTGCTGTTTAATGCGACAAGCCTGGTGAACTACTGCCGCATTTAATTATTCAATGCGACAACGGATTTAAACGTCGAATTTGTGTCGAATTCAATTGACACTTAGTACTTTTTAGGCTACTTGATTTAATTCGACGCGGCAGAAATGCGACCTTTAAACAGGCCTAAGTTTCGAACGCAAAACCAAACGAAAATTTTTTCACCGCGAGCCCAGGTTTGCCACAGTATACCAGCATGCCTTTCGGGAAGAAGCGAAATGAGGCTGTTGTTGAGACATTGATAACTTTCAAAGAAGGCTAATTTTTCGCATGTAGCTTCGAAAAAAAAAATGAAAAAGATGAGCCAGCATAGTAGCTGATGACATTGAGAAAAGTGAGTTCATTTGTTAGTTATTTTCATTTTATAAATGATATCAAATCATAAAAATCGTACTATACTACTAAATTGCATGCAAAGACAGCGAAAAAAGGTGCTAGAAAATGATTACATCCATTTTCTTTAAAGTTAGCGAACCTGCAAGTTGCTTGCAAAACAAAAGTCAGTTGACTCTTTCGTTTTTGAAACGGATTTTTGAGGAAAGGTATTGCCACATCAGCTAGGCTGCTTGAATAACCTAAATCTATCGAAAGTGAGAAGCATGTGTTTTAATAAAGATACACTGAAGTTAATTGGCCAAAGAGAATAAGGAAAAATTGCTAATGGAAATCACAATTTTAGTAGAATATCACTTAGTAAGTTGATAACAGACAAAACCATTGCAGGATGTAACTTCATGATTAAAATAAAAATGTCTCTGGTCCTCAATGTCCTCAAATACGTTGCCTTGTATGCCACACATTTAGACATGCGATTCAGTGGAGTGAACAGAAAGCGGTTCGCTGAATGCTCTCATGATGGAAGAAGAACTGAATCATTACATTACCAATCGCATTCTGTTTTGAAGCTTTTTACACAACATTATAAAAAACAAAAAAGGGACTTCCAAATTCTCAAAGGCTCTTTCCTCTCCCCCCTGCAGCATTTGGATATCTTAAATTCATTGTGCTCCCTCTCTCCCTGCTTTGCTGACATCACATGTCTTTGACCCCTAAGCGTTTGCTATAACTCTGGTATATACCCAAGTATACATTGAAGAATTAACAACAATGCATGACATGTGAGATGTAGTAGCTTTGATGTAGTAACTTTTTACGAAAAAGTTTTACAGTGTTTATTTAGCGGTATGCGTATAATATGAGCTCCTGCTCATACTCCCGTCTGAGTAGAAAGAAGAATCTTAATCGCTTTTTGTTGTTAAGAGTAACAAGGAGTTAATGTTTGAGTTGAAGATAGACAGTACGCTTCCAATAAACCAAATACTTTTCATTTTTTTTTCGTGCTCTTCAACGTCCCAATGAACCTAGATCTGACAATTACACATATACACATACATATACATAAAGATGCTTATACTTTGAAACTAAATATAACTAAAAGTGAACTTATCGAATATTAAAATGAAGAGAGAGAATGCAACTAACTTGAAGATTCGCTCGAGTTACCGTCCTCTTTGGTAAAAATCAATGGTTCACGTAGATCTGACAAGTTGCCGTTATCTTCTTCATTGAAACCAGGCCGAATGAGTCGGTACAACACACTGCAACAGAACGCTGCAATGAAAATACCATTGCAAAGACATGTTGTTATGAGAGGTGCGGATTCTTTCAACTTTCCATGTTTTCCCGCTGCCAAACCAACGCAAATAAACGATAATAAAACACAAGACAGCATGAAGATATCTATGGCATTTTCTAGGCCTAAGTAGCTTTCATCGCTGGAAGGCAATTTTGTTGGATTTTTGAATGGTTTTGCAGTTGCCTGGAAAGTTATTGCCATAAGCAATACTATGGTGATACCAATAGTGTGCATTGATGTGTTTGGTGGAAATAGCGCCATAAGAACAGCAATGGATAATCTTCTGAGCATCATGATAACTTCTGAGAATTCCTTGTATTTTGGCTTGTAAAGTGAAATCAATGGAGACAGCCAATTGCACATGGGAGAAGAAATATCTGAAAGATGATTGCGGTAGTAGCAAAGCAGAGGAATATAAATAAAGAGTGGGACTGCAATAACGTAAACAATCAATTCAAGAATTGCAATAACAGTTAAAGAAATGTGTTCAGAGCTATTGCAGTCAATCCAGACATAGCGTTTCATGAATGAGACACCTTCAATTTCTTTGCATCCAACAATGACTGAAAAGCAAGTCTTTACAATAGGAAAATATGCCAAGTCGATGATGACAATAGAATACTTTCGACATTTGCAACTGAGCTCTGTGAGCTTCTGTACTGATGGCTTAGTAAAGATCTTACAGAGATAGTAAGCAAACCAGAGCAGTCCAATGCTAGCTAAAGGTAAGAAGAAAAGGATGAGATTTGTTGCAAGGACTGTAAAGAAATTGTTGGAAATGCAAGCTAAACTTGAAAAGTTTAAGCTCAAACTGCCGCTCACGTACACCTGCGCACTGTAAATAAATTTGGGCCAAATTTCTGTTGTAGACACAAGTGAATCCATGATTTGAAAATAGAACAAAGCACTCTTTAGCAGCGCAGTGCATCTACGAAGATGGCTGCTAAATCCCAAGATGAAAATAATCAGTACAATATGAACAAAATATACTGATAACAACCGCTTCATAACTAGAAAAACCAGTATCACAAGTTCGGCAACTGCCAAGAATACAGATAACTTAAATCTCCTTATTGAAATGTAGAAGATTCCAACGGAAATTACAATGGTGCCAATAGTTGCAATAGACAGTGTGCCATAATCTACTTCTCTCTTATGTCCCATTGGGCACTGGTAGCAGTGAATACCATTTTTGTAGTATCCTTTCATGCACTGGCTGCAGTATCTGCCATGATGCCCAAGCAGACACAAACAGCTCTTCTTACAGTAAATGCTTACTCCATTCTTTGTGCCCACCACATTACCCTCCTTTCCAGTGTTTATGTAGCATGCACAATTTCTCTTTGGAACACAAATTCTGTAATAGTAGCCCAATGAAGGGCATTTATGAATGCTTTTCACATCTGATTCACTGGGAAAAGGAATATGTCCTCTTTTTAAAACCATAGTTGATACCGGAAGCTGCACAGGATAATCCATCACATTCTTTTGTTGTTTTATGCGAAGATGCCTTATCTTTGTACCTTTGCACTTCCCTCCTTGCATACACGGTATGCAATGTGTTCCATTTCCAAAGAAATTTTCATCACAGTAGCAATACTGTCTATCATAGTAACTCGAATCAACATGAACTGTCCCGTTGTTGTGGGAAAACCTCACCATAGGGCATGTATCACATTTGCGCTCTTTAATTTTCATATTATAATCCAATTTTAGAAATGTCAAAGAGACAGGTCCCTTCAAACGCTTATTCCCTTTCAAGTGTAACTCTTTGAGCATTGTAAGACGTGAAAATGTCTCTGGAATGGAACCTGACAAATCATTATTCTGCAAATCTAACGTGGTGAGGTACGGTCTGGTAATATATGGTTGAGGAATCGTTCCACCCAAGTTGTTATTTGCTACCTTCAAACTTGCCAAGTGTTTCAAGCTAAAAATGAAACCTGATAGCCGACCATGGATGTTGGAGTGACTGATATCAATCTGCAGTATAGTCTTTCGTGATCCTTTTAGATACGATAGTACCATATGAAATGAGCAATTGAATGCGGGCAGGTGTGAGGCCATGAACATATAGAGGTTTCTAAATGTACTATTGCTACATGTTTCAAATCCCGTGAACTCATTTGATGACAAGACAAGCACCATTAAGTTTAATTTGAAGAGATCTTTCGGTATAGGACCTGATAAGTAATTCTTTTCAACATTCAATACTGCCAGCTTTTTCATCTTTCCAATTGATTTAGGTAAGTAGCCACTTAGTTTATTGTTCGGAACAAGAAGCTCTATAAGATTTGGACACCATTCTCCAATGTCCACTGGAATCTCTCCTGTGATTTCATTTGACAATAAATGAAGATATTTCAATTTTGTGAGATTGTAGAGAAAAGACAAATTTCCTTTTAAGTTCAATGTTTCCAAGTCTAAGAACCAAAGGCTCGTCAGTTTTGAAATGGCTTGTGGAACTGACCCGCTGATGTATGTCTGTCCAAGACTCAAGACAGTGAGATTACTGAGATCCCCTATTGAATCCGGTATTTCACCGCTTACTTTACTCCCAGACAACTGCAATTTTGATAGTAGTGGCAGTCTTTTGGCAATATCTTTTGGAATTATACCAGAAATCCCAGTGCTTGTGAAGCTAATGCGTAACAAATTTTGTGGCATCGACATAACTATCCTGTCAAATTCTCCATAGACTGCTGAATTTGTGCTGATGCAAAAAGAAAGAAGGAACTTTAACTTGCTTAACTTAACATGCATCTTTCCTTTTAGTTTGTTTTCCCGTAAAGAAATAGCCAAAATGTGTTTCGTTTTAATGTCGCAAAGGATGCCATACCAATCACAATGAGGGAACTTCTTCGCTGTTGTGTTGTTCTTTTTAACTTCCCATTTATTTTTCCAATTTTCTCCGCCCAATGAACGAGTCAGATTGATCAAAACTTGCATCTCAGTTTGTAGGCATTGGTCGTCACATATCGGCATGCTCCAAATGATTGTTGGTATTTCTAAGTTAAACAATTCTTTCCCAGTTGATGAGGAATACTTATCGCCTGCATTTCCTAAAAGCGAATGAAGTGATCCACTTGGAAGATATGTATACTTTGCTAAATGGGAAACTTGACTTGGGTTAGTAATTTACGCTTCTTAATTTGCGACATAATTCTGGTTTGTGCAAGCGTTTTTGACAGTTTTATAAGTTTGGAAAACAATAGGTGTACCATCGTATTTACATTTGAAGTCTAAGGGGTGTCGTAACTACAATTCATTTATTTGGCGCCCAACTGTAAGGAGTCCCACTTTGCGCATTTTTCAAAATTCATCACCGAGTTCCAATTGCAGTGTTTGCATTAATTCTGATAATTCATCTTAGCCAATCATATTTAGTTTTTAGGCCGTATATATTAGCATGCCATGTGTAGCCAGGTAATTACTAGGATAGAGAGCTTGCATCAATACAATACCAATTGTTAGAGCCCCCTGAATACACACTTCTGTATGACGCTCAACCATTCCCCATTTAGGCATTTTGAACATAATGTTTACCCTACTCCTTTTTCGACCCCCTACAATTGGGTGCCATAGAGTATAGATCTATGAGTTGGTTTCTTGCAGCTTACTGGAGGTGCTATTTTAACTCAAAGTAAGTACACATGATGTTCGTGAGAATGCCTTACACATCTATGAGTCGCAGGGGTGCTGAAATAGTGGAAAGCAGCTGGAACAGCAGTCCCCTACCCTAGCAAAAGGGATCAAGGTGGACAAGAATTTTATTTGCTTCAGATTATCGTTTTTGAGAAAATGAGATCAGGGAATACTGCAAAGTACGCTCTTACCGTGAAGGTGTCAAACTCGAAGTCTTGATGAAGTTTGAGCTTTGCATGTAAACTTTGCTTTACTTTGAAACCTTTTCCTTTTGATTTTTAGAATATCTTTTGTAGTTATTTTATGTCAAACTGTTGCGTTTTATAAACCTTTAGGTTGCTCTTTTGAACTACTAGCAAAATGTCATTAAATCAAATCAAGCCTCTAGTAGAATTACAAAGGCTGTTCTAAGACGGCAATAATCTCAAGAAGAGGGCCTGTTGTCCACTTTGATGTTGTCATATACGTAGGAGCTGGCAGAACAAGTGCCAAATTTTCCCAATTTTTAGGGAAAGTGTCCCTTTGCAGCCTATAGAGCCCTCCTTTTTGCTTTTGAGGGAAAACTGAATAACCGAACACTCCACTTACACTGTTTGTAAACGGGGTCTCATGGATCCGATCCATGTCTTGTTTTTCCTATGGAAGGGCAAGACCTATTCGTGCAAAAAGTTGATCTTATCCCGTTTAGATCTGATCCGTTTAGGATTCGAACCAGTTCTGATCCGCGATCCAGTTTAGATTCGATCCAAATCTCTCTTGAAAATCCAGTCTTAAAATGAGACTAGTAATGCACTTTGAAGATTTTTCAAGGAATTTTCTTTGTCAAATGGAAAGTGACTGAGAATGTTCCAATACACGAAAACGATACAGGAACAAAGTTAGGCTGCTTGTACCGAGGATATATTATCATCATTTGCTATACTGCCATTCATAAAAACTGTAATTGTGGCGAGTGAAGGCAGGCCAGAGCTCTAGCTAGTAGCTCTACTGAATGCAATTATAAAAGGGTATTATCAAAACATTATGCTTTTGTTATGGGCTAGGTAGCATAGTGGTTAGAGCGCATGCCTCCCGTGCTGAAGGTCTAAGGTTCGAGACCCGACTCGATACCCTGACTGAACGCTCGCTCACTGTTCACCCAGCAGCGAATGGGTACCTGTTGGCAACACTGAGGAGATAAAGTCGATGAGGAAAGGAACTGGCCACCCTACCTCACATGCCAATGGCTCAGCATAAGTGTCCTCTCTAACAGGCACTCCCCTACGTACGAAAGTGTACGGGACTACCTTTACTTTATGCTTTCATTATTATTAAACGAATACATATCACCTCTTGATCGGATATTGTCAAACTTAAATGAGATTTGATTTCATACTCTGACTTTTAGTAGCATTTGAATAAATCCCTTACCTGGTTTGTCATGTCTATGCCAATAGATTGCACTCACGTTGCAGAAGAATAACAGCACGACTGCCAACTTCGCCATTATGTTGGAAAATGTCTAGCTGATGTGAATGTAACTTGCTGTTATTGCTTGCAATCTTTCGCTTTCACTATGGAAATTTTGATAGAGAGCTCGCGTTTCCTATGCACTCTTCTCGTAATCAAATCGAGGGAGATTATTTTCTAAGTACTCGACATGAAATACCTCTAGCTTAAATATGGTTACCGTATATCTTCGAATATAAGTCGAGGATATATTATCAAAAATGAAATCTTATTTCTTTATCTCGACTTATATTCGAGTCCACCAATATTCAGTTTTCGATATTCGAAACTACCATTTATATTCGGTTTTGTGTATCCGGGAGATACTAAGCGTGTTCAGATGATATGTTAAACGACGAACAGAGAAGGCAACTATTCGAAGAATCAGACCATGAAGATTTTTATGGTTTTGAGTGACATTGGACAGTGTTTTTTTAATAAAAAAGATTGTTTGGTAATTATTCTTTCTTCTACTTTACTTCTTTCTTACATCATTTTTCGGCTCGACCTATATTCGAGGCAATGAAAAAACCTTGATCTATGGCTAGAAATTTACCTCGACTTATATTCGACGTGGACCTATATTCGAAGATATACAGTAATTAAAATGCTGGGATTGTCATTTAACATCGAGGTTTTCAATCGCATTCTGTTGGAAATTTAAATTATGTCATTTAGCATGAATTATGATAATACCAAAGTGATCAAACGGTGCAGCCAAGTCCCTCATACAGGAACGGACTTGGGAGATGATTAATGGGGGCGCAGGATTATGAAGGGTGTTGGGCACCACACCCTTCTGATATCTGGATAACAAATTCCTATACATTTGCCATTACACTCACAGTAAGTCCGCTCATACCCCCAGCGTTTACACATCTGTCGTCATGTTTACCTTATTGATGAATCCGAAGTCGGTTTTCCGATCCTTCTTGTATTTTGCACATTATCGAGACTTTTTTAATTTTCGATTTTTGACATAACGATCATATTCAATCCTTCCAAAATCTCTTGCGGTTGTGCTATTATTTGTTTGCTTATCTTTCATATGCATTCATTGTCCATTTTACATTCTGCAAAAGTTAGGGGATTCCTCTGCAACATTGTACTTACCAGGCGTGTCATCGAAGAGAAGCTAATGGGGGCTCAGCCCCCTTCTTGAAATTTTGAATACCTCAGGGAGGCTCAGCCCCGCTTTAGGAGAACCTGTCTTTCTCTTACCTCTTTTCGGAAGACCACTGCTTTAACATGTTCATATCTAACCAAATTTCCTGCCTTATAGAAGGTATGATAATGGCATAACTAGCTCACTTTTATGATTTCAGATTTGCATACCACTTTTTAAAACATTACCAACCAGTAGAATTCATATTCACATAAAGCACTGATAACTATGAAAAGGCTGTGGTCAGTAATAGTTCCAATAATTAAGGCTGTGGTCGAAAATTCCTTCACGAACAGCCCCCCTTCTTACGATGTTAGGACAACACCACTGGTAATTACCTAGGAGTATCTACATCGCAGGATAGGGATGTGAATACTTTTCAGTTCTAGCATTTTGTACATAGCCTTTCGATTGAACATTTACTTTGGCCATGGCCAAATGACTCGATTTTTCATTTGCTTTTTTCCTCAACATTTGATCTCAAAGTTGAGCGGTGGTTAAGCTTGTGTGGCCAAACGACTCGATTTTTCGCTCGAATTTTCTCACGACTTTTCAACTACTCATAATTCCGCAACGTGTATCAGCTAAAAATATGTACCATCACTTATATTTGCCGGCCAATGAGATGCTACTGCGCATGCTTTCACTCAACTACCTCGAAAAGGTGGCCAAACGGCTCGATTTTCACTCAACCACAGTTCTTTCGCTCCATTTTTTTGATAAAGATCACACTTCACTCAATATTAGTTGACTCCATTCGACTCACTCAACAAGGTGACCAAACGGCTCGATTGTTTGCTCGATTTTTGTCGAATAAAAACTCGAGTGAAAAATCGAGCCGTTTGGTCAGGGCCTTAGTCTATTGATAAGAAATAGATGAAACGTGTGCCAATGACATATTTCTGCTGCTAAAGAAACAAAAGCGTATGTTAAATATGAATGCTAAAACTTTGTCCCACAATTCCACACATGTGATCTTTCACCTTGTTCCTATATAATAATTTCATTGCATAACAAAAGGCGCAATACACACTTTTTTATAATGATACCTAACTTGTTGCCAAACCTCAATTTTCTTGCATTTTTCGAGCTTTGAGCGTAATGCTATTCTTAAGTGTCAAAAGTGTAACTAGGTCTGTCTGAAAATGCAAGGAAGATTTTCACATCTTTATTGATTTTTTGCTTCATCATACACAAAAGAGGAACAGAATGATAACATTGTATTGATTGTCTAACGGGCGAGGTGGCATAGTGGTTAAAGCGCATGCCTCCCGTGCGGAAGGTCAACGGCTTGAGTCCGACTCAATGCCCAGACAGAATGCTCGCTTACTGTCTACCCAGCAGCAAATGGCTGCCTAGTGGCAACACTGGGGAGATAAAGGCGGCGAGGAAAGGAACTGGCCACCCCATTTCACATGCCGATGGCTGAGGATAAGTGTCCTCTCTAACAGACGCTCCCCTACATACGAAAGTTTACGGACCGTAATCATTCTGCTATTGATTTGATAGATAGCTTCCATTCAATATAATTTCTCTATGTTTGATACCATGGAAAGGGACCTTGTTTAAAAGAACAATCTGATTAACTATATCAAAGACTTCCTCAAGGCAATACACAGTACATCAGTTTGCTTCCCTTCACCCACAGCCGAATAGAATTAATCTTTTAACGATGTTACTGCTTGTTCAGTGTGATACCACCATCTAATTCCAAATTGAGATGAAACTAAGCATGATTCAATGAGAAGATAAAGAGGTAACATGATAGCTGAAGACACTGTGAGTGGAAATGGAAAGCTCATTCTGAATTGGACTAGAAAGTAATGGTATGAAAAATAACATTGTTTTTGAATGAATTAACTTTTGTACACAGCAAAGTCACTTATCCAGGTTCCCTCTCTCATCAACGGTCCATTATAGTAAATATTGTCCAGAAGGTAATACAAAAACACCATTATAGCTTAAACACGCGGAGCTACCAGTGGACCAGCCCCCCCCGCTGTAGCCTTCACTGCATTCGCAGGCGCGTGGCCTAGGGCTAGAGAAATGGAGATAGGCGCCGCCCTATGCGCAATAGGCACGGGAAGGACTTTGACTTTGACTTGACTGACACAAAATTGTTCTTAAATGTCTCCCATTATAAATCTTAATATTTGTTATGAATAAATTAGAGTTGAAGGCAAAGAGAAACAACCCTTTCAAAATATATACATAACGATTAAATGAATGAATACATAATCTAATTATTTCTACAATGCATCTCCTCTCCTAACGCTCCTCATGCTTATTCTGACTGCTGCTGCCGGATACATACTAATAATACTCTAAATACTGCGCGGTTTCTGGTTCTAACAACTCTGCTAGCCAATGATAAACCTTTACAACAATATTCTTGTGGGCTTTATTCTCACAAAAATAGTTATGGATAGGCTCTATTTTAACTACTAGGTACATACTCTTGATTTCAGTTATAATGTATAAAGGAAACTGTAATATAATTTTCGGTTGAAGCATGCAAAACAGAGTAGATTAGTGTACACCGGCGTTAGACGCAAGAATTTTTTTATTTGGCCATATAATTAATACATAAGCAAAAATTAACAGGACGATACCATCGGATTCTAATTATTTACCCCCATCGCCATTACGTTAAGTAAGTACACGAAATTAATTAGCAATAACTAAAACAACAAACAATAGATACATAAAACAGATACATTAATGCAGTGCTTTTCAAACTTTTTGGTGGAGCGGAACTCCAAGACTGTATTCCAGTGGCTTTACAAACCCCTGCTCATATATTTACACAGGGGAGCTTAAATAAACTGTCAATCGTAGTATTTTTATAAATTCTGACGGAACCCCTGGACTGTGCTGGCGGAGCCTTAGGGTTCCGGGGAACCCCGGTGAAAGCCACAGCATTACTGTATGTACTAAATCTCAGAAGAACGGTCTCAGAAGAATAATCAGGCACAAAAATTATTTAAATCTGAGCGGTATATGTAATGAGATAGAAATACATAAAAGGCTTAAACCTGCACTTTGAATACAAATTAAACAAGAATCATTATAAATGAGAATAAATACAATATGCATGTGAAATGATTGATAAATACCATTAGATATAAGTTTACATATAAAAAGATACCCCATTCTATACTGCCAAAAAAATCAAAGACAATGCTATTAAACATAGTAAAATTAACATGACAAAGCATTCCTCTACTGATTTTTGAGAAAAAGATAAGATTTGTATGAGAAAAAGATAAGACTCAAGCACACGGAATAGTGCACCTAGTGATTAAGTAATTTCAAATGCAAACCGAAAGTACACCGGCAAGCCGAAATACCTCTGAGTGGTGGGAGTGTAGCAATAAATATTTGCCGAGAGGCTATTAAATGTCCTGGAATTACCGTCAAAGGATGATCGATTACCGACAAACGATGATCGCAAAGCAAGCTTTTACCGACAAGCTATAGAATTACCGACGGTTTCGGCAAAAGTAGGTGTGTATTACCCCCATACCCCTTACTTCGGCACGCCCCTGCAGGATTTTGATATTTTTTCCAGCTAACTGATTCCAGATATTTACAAATGCAAATATAACTTATCACAGCTAAATCCATCATAAAATACTTCAAGTTTGAATTGGATTTAGTGGGGTGAGTGGCCAAGCGGTCCAGCCAGTTCAATTAGCTTAACTGAAGTTAAGCATGGCTATATACTGTCAGAAACTGGATGGGCGACCTTCCACATGAAAGACCAAAACAGCTCACTCCACCGTCCTTCAGAAGGGACGTTAAACTAGGGGTACCATGCCTGGATGCGGCTTGCATAGTAGGCCTAAATTAGCAGAAAAAGCTAGGTATAACAGCCTACTCAAAATAAAGACTACAACAACAACAACAACAACAACAACAACTAACTTGCAGCGAATAAAACATAAATTTAGAATAAGTATATTTCTACTTAGAAAGCAGAGCAACAAAAGAGGTATAATCAATGCAGGCAAGCAAGGACTAGCGTATCAATAAAATAATGGTGCTATCTGCGAGTATCTCCTGTTATAGAATAGTTTGTCAGGCCAGAATAAAACACCAAGCTCTTAAATACCGAGGGAGTCGAATGTGTGAAACCCCTATCTCTATTTCTTTAGAATATCTGAGGACAGTCAAACAATTCAAGGCTTCTGCGAAAAAGCTACATTAGTCCGAACAATTTGAATCTCTGGTGAAAAACTGAAGTTATAACTCAGTGCCCTTGAAACGGCCCTTGGGCACTGAGAGCAGGGGGCATTAGTGTAGTAATTTACCAAGGTTTTTGCATAGAAGTGTTCTAAGCTTAACTATTTAATCACCCTCTTAGAATTGTTTTTGCTCTAACTAGAACCTAGAAGTGTAACTCGCTTGCTCCCACCAATGATAAGGTGAAAAGATAATCCAGCGTAGAATATGTTCGTTCTTCAGCATCTGGTGTGAGAATGTTTCGAGTCTAGCTTAGCTTTTTCTTTTATGGCTCTGAATCTTTATATTTCGCAAAAATCAGCCTGATTGATTAGTTTCTCCTTCTCATCATGAAAATTAATGTCAAAACACAAATATTTTGTTTTGTAAAAGGGCGTTTTCCGACGTTTTAGAGGGCGCTGTCTCAAAATCTCATTTGTGGGGAAAGTCCCCAGACCCTCAATTTTGAACACCACAACTGTTGCAGACTGTTCTGGCACATAATTATGATTCAATGGCGAAGATTTCTCACATGGAAGAGTTTCAAACTTTGAATTGGATTCCTACATATCAATCTCCCCCATGATCCTGTTTCGGTGGATACGGGCCTGCCTTTTAATAGTGAATGCTTAGATCAATTGCTCGTAGTCTTTAAATGCTGATATTGAAAAATACCCAAAAAATTTATCAAGAGCTTTGTCTAGAAATTCTGTGAATATTCGGTATATTATACTGCAAGACAATGCAAGACAGAAAAGTCCATGGAGCACCAGAATGATCGATGATAGTTCTTGCGGTGCTGTACTTCCACTCCCTGTAAACACACCAGCGTAAACAAATGAAATTAATACACAGGCTAGCATGAAGATATCTATGCCATTCTCTAGGCCCATGTATCTTTCATCTTCATCTTCATCGCTGGAGCAATTTTCTGTTGGAATTTTGAATGGTCGTACTATGGCTTGGAAAATGATAGCGATAACTAGGATCATGGAGTTGCATATTATTTGCTGTGGCGAGTTTGCTGGAAAGTATTCCAAAAAGCAGGCAATTAATAACCGTCTGACTAGCATGAGTATTTCCATGTAATTTGGCTTGTACTTTGACTTGTAAGGGGCAATCAATGGAGAGAGCCACTCACAGGTAGTTTCGTTGTCTTCAGACACATCCTTACGAAAATAGACAAGCAGTGGAATATAGACAAAGACAGGAACAGCAACAACATAACAAACCAATTCAACAAATGCAACTACAGTTAAAGAACTGTGTTCAGAGTTATTGCAGTCAATCCACACATATCTTTTCATGAAAGAAACACCCTCAATTTCATCACAACCAACAATAACTGAAAAGAAGCTCTTCACTACTGGAAAGTATGCCAAATCCAATATGATAAGAGAATATTTTCGACATTTACGCTGCCATTTCGGCACTATGTCCCTATGTTCATTGGACGAATCTTCATTCAACGGATCTTTTTTATGACAGAGCTCCCAAATGTAGCGTCCCAGCCAGAGACATCCAATGCCACCTAAAGGTAACATCAAAACTTTGATATTGTTTCCAAGAGGGGTATATAAAAAATCTAAAAGACAGGCGAGGCTTGAAAAGCGAAAATTCAAGCTAATGCTTGCATACACCTGATTAGTGTATATAAACTTTGGCAGAATGTCTGTTGTTGATACCAGGGAATCCATTACTTGCAAATAGAACACTGCACTCTTAAAGAGCCCAGCACAATTCTCAAAATGGCCCATGTATCGCAAGAAGATAATAATTACTATTAATTGTAAACAAACAACTGGGATCACCTTTGCCACAACAAGAACAAATGCAGGCACAATCATTAAAATGAATGAGAGAACAGATACCATCCTATGAATTGTTTTTTTATTCTTCACTTTTTTTCTAATGCACCAGGATAAAGCAAACAAAACAATAATGACTGTAGGTATTCCAAACAAGGCACCATATCCCTTGAATCCCTTGGGACATCGATAGCAGTGAATTCCATCCTTGTAGTAACCTCCTATACACTGGCTACAATACCTATCCTCATATCCTAGAGCGCATAAACAGCTTTTGCTGCAATAAACCCTGGTTCGAGTTTCTGTATGAACCACTGACCCTGGTTTTACTATAATTCCTTCAGAGGTATTTACATAGCAACCACAGTTATTTTCAGGAACGCAGATTTTGAAACCGGATGATGGGCATTCATGGATACTTGTCACATTTAATGCATCAGGAAACGGATACCATCCTTGCTTCAAAAGCATTATGGACACTGGAAGCTGCACCTGATCTGGCGCCACTTGCTTTATTGGGTTTTCATTAGAAACTGCTGCTGTTGTGCCGTTGCAAATGCCGTCAGATAAACATGGTATGCAACTTTTTCCGTCTCCAAAGTAGTTCTCATTGCAATAACAATACTGTCTATCATAGTAGCTTGAATCAATATAAACTGTTCCGTTATTGTGAGCAAGCCTTAATATGGGACATGTATCTGATTTCCGTTCTTTAATCCTCACCTCATAATCCAGGAGCATGAAAGAGGGAGCAACAGCTCCCTTCAACCTCTTGTTCCCTTTCACATTTAGTTCTGTAAGCATTTTAAGACGCGAGAATTTCAATGGTATAGAGCCTGATAGGTCATTCTCTTGCAAGTCTACAATTGAAAGGAATGGTAGGTTCCGGGATGGTGCTGGAATCTTTCCACTTAGCCTATTCGAAGCCAACTTCAAGAGTGCTAACATGTTGAAGGAATAAATCGTGTTTGGTATCTGGCCATAGATATTGGAATAACTAATATCTAACTGCATGATGGAGTTTTCTGATCCTTTCAAATATGATAATAAAGTGTTCAAGGAACAGTTAAAAACTGAGAGGTGAGAAGCTCTAAAGAGGGTAAGACTTTTGAAGGTACCATTATAGCTTTGTTCAAATTCTGTGAACTTATTTGATGACAAAACAAGCACCTTCAGATTCGTATTGAAAAGATCAGCAGGTATAACTCCTGATAACTCATTCTTTTCAACATTCAATTCCTCCAGAGCTTTCAGCATTCCTAGGGAACGGGGCAAATTGCCACCTAGCTTGTTGTTTGAAAGACGGAGATCTCTAAGATTCGGGCAGCTTTCCCCAATATACTCAGGAATCGGCCCTCTAATTTCATTTGATGACAAATGAAGGAAGCTAAGATTTCTGAGATTGTAGAGGAATGACAGATTTCCCTTCAATTTCAATGTTTCCAAGTCCAAGAACCAGAGGTTTGTCAGCTTTGAAATCGTTTGTGGAATCGATCCGTTGATTTGTGTCTCCCCAAGGCTTAAGACCGTGAGGTGAATAAGATCGCCAATCGAATGTGGCAATTCACCACTCACCTTACTTCCAGACATCTGCAATTTCGAAAGAATTGGTAGATGATTTGCGATGTCCTTTGGAAATTCGCCAGTAATGTCAGAGTTTGCTATTTCAAGACGTATCAAATGCTTGGGCATCGCGGCAACTATTTCTTCGAATTTCCCTTGTACCGAACTTGAACCAATCCGGAAAGAAAGAAGAAACTGCAGACCACTTACATTGACAGGTAACTCTCCATGCACATTGTTGCCCGATAGAAAAATAGCCAGTATATGCTTTGTTGTATTGTCACAAAGAATACCATACCAATCACAATGAAATGAAGTAGTCATTGTTACATTATTGGCATCAATATCCCACTTCCTTTTCCAATCCTTTCCACTCATATTGCCATGGATATCTAATAATACCTGCCTCTCATTTTTCAAGCATGGTTCGTCACATGTGCTCATATTCCATATGACTGATGGGATCTCCAAATCATACAAATTAAATAGCGTTGGTAGAAAATACCTTTTGTTGGAACTTCCTATAAGAGAACCAAATAAAATACTTACATTACATTCTTTGGCCGCATATGCAGAATCGTAGGTGATGCACTGGTCTGGGAGGGGGACTGCACATAGAGTTAATAGAAATAGAGCGCTGACTGGCTAATTTCATTGTATACAAAACAGTGCCCTGCCATGCAAATCCATAATGGCGCCCTAGTTAGGTAGAAAGTTGTGTACACTAGACGGAAAAAGGAAATAAATCATGTTTCCGCTACCTGTTTTGCGGATATTATGCTCTTTTTGGAGAAACTTTTGCGTTTATTAGCCGTGGACTTAACCGTGGTAGCTCAAATATTGAACATTGTTGCTGCGTTGCTATGGATGCCTCAATAAGTTTCCTCAAATGCTGAGGGTAATTACGCTCTATACTTAAAACAAACAGTAATGAAGGTTAAAGAGTATGGCTGATTCATTTAGTAGCAAATACTTTTCAAATTAAAGAGCTTCTCAAAGTAGTAGCTAACTATGCCGTCTCAAGAACAAGTTTAAGGCCTGCAAGAGCTTAGAGTGTCTGTTTTATTTATCAGTCTATGTGCGATAGATATAATAAAAAACGTAATTACATCTTCTGTCAATATTGTATATTATACAATAAAATTTCGTTTGTGAGTATCTGTCTCCTAGAATGTGTACTTTGTCTTATAATGTAGTCAGTGTAAATTTTGCTGAGCCTATGAGAAATGATTGTTAATACAATTCTGCAACACTCTATCAATATTGTTACATGGCCATCTCGTAGACTTGAAACAAGAATGTGGCTATCAATGGAGCGTTGTAGCAGTAAAAGAATGAAGATTCTTTGCTTCAAAGAGAGCTTTCACTAGAATTTGAATAGTAATGCAGAAGCTTAAATGATGTGATGTTTATCAACTGGTTGATAGAGTGATGCAACAGATCAAGCTATTTGTGCACAACAAATCATCACTCCTCAAGATGGCATTTGAATCCAAAATAGCTTTCAAGTTATCATTAACACGAAATGAAGAATTCTGAGGAGAATGGATATTCTCTATAATGCAGGTTGCATTGTTTTAATACCTCTATGCTCTCATTCTGGGACAATGCTCTAAAAATGCACTTAAGCTGCCAAGGATTGGGAGTAGTATTCTAACTATTATCTCTTTGAATCTTGCTGTAAGCCATTTCCAGAGGCCTTCAAGAACTGTGTATGTAAAAGCATACTCAAAAGCAGACTTACTTTTGGACAATAACCTTTCTATGATAGCAAAAATGGGCTGTTGTGATGTACCAAAGCCAATAGTAAATGCTTTTCTGAGACCATCAATAATTTTCTTTCCAACAGTATTTATAAATTACGTATATAAATATATTTATAAATATATATATTCTATATAATTATTAACATGATTTTTTATATATATTATGCATAGCTATTAACAAATCTTTTGTTTGAAAGATTCTATGGTGGTGTCAAAAATGCTTTCATGCCTTTCTAAAATTTGCTATTTTAACTGAATACATTAGATGAATTGTTGAATATCATGATACGTTCCGTTATTGGCTTACTTTCCCTAAACTGTTACTTCAGCACCCAAGATAGTTGATTGCTGTGGCTAATGAGAAAAAAAGTTTGGGCAGCCACTTTCACTTTGTGAAGTGGTCTCCTAGCATGATGTCTTCAACTTGTATCCTAAAGTTAGGATATCCTTTCTCTGAATCTCATAAGGTTTTGTATTACATTGCCACAGAAATGTGGCTAGATACTTTCCTTACATTTTTGGGGCATCATACCCTCCCATTTGCATATCACTGGATAGCCATTAAATTCAACTGCTTCATTTATGTGATTTTTAAATTAGCCATATCCTCAAAAGCATTCCTTGCCAACTTGATCCAGGCGGATGTCAAGAATTTTATACTCACTAAATATAGACAAATTATATACCATATGATTGCCCTCCTTCTATACGTTCTGAATATGCAAGAAAATTCTAGGTTTTCCTTAGGGGAGGGTTGTTACAACAGAAAAACAACTCACCAGAATTCTTGCATTGGCGGCCTTGTGTACAGGGGAGTCGCGACCGGGGGGTGAGGGGGTGCTACACCCCCAATGGTTCCTTGGCAGGTACATTTCAGGTAAATTTTGCATAAAGGACAAACAGTTCAGGTAGTTCGGAGACTGGGAATTGTATGAAAACAATGAATATTGCAAAGTAATGCTGACATGAAAATGATATAATATTGAGCAGTGGTAGTTTTCTGTATTTGGCATCAAATATTATTGCTCTGAAGGTCAGCAAAATGAAAATAATTGATACCCTGCTGTGATATTTCGAGGCATAGTCTGCCAGGAAACGATACAAAGGATTATTTGTGTCAGTTATATGCGGCTATCAAAAATATTGTTCTTCATGGCTTTGGCCCTTGAAGATGTAGACGATAAGCCAATAATGAGCGATAAGCAACTAACTTAAATATCACAATATTTTATTTGACTGAAATCACATGCACCGAATGGAGAGAAAGTTCTTCATATTCAAATTGATACGTGATGTGATGTAAAGCTTTTCACTTACTGCATTTTAGGATTATAATCATCGAAATTCCCTCGAAATTAGCAACTTTGTGGCATTAAATTATTTTATAGTTATGGTTTACTTTTCTCTATTATAGAAAATCCCGCGAAAAGAAAGAAGTTCGAGAGGTCTAATAGGAGACGCGTGATATGCCTTTACTGTAACAGGGAGTTACACAGCGATAATAAATTGTATCACCAAAATCAATTTCACGCTGGGTAAGTTTTAAAGTTCAAGGATGTTAATGAAAAGTCACAAAAACAGTTATGTTTTGCGCCACAGAAGCAATGCAGGTAAGAAATCCCATTTTGAAGTCAAAACCTCCATGTCGAAACGATCAGCATTTATAAAAAAGAAACTGTTGATACAGCACTCTCGATATTTAATTGAGCAACGCTCGTCAATATTTCAATTTAAATGTACTGGGCGCTTGAGTACGTTTTGAGTTGGGTGTTGTCGAGCTAGTTTTGAAACTTTTCAAAATTTTTTAGAGTACGCTGTAGACATATCTGTCGGGAATCCCCAATTGCGCCTGCGTCACTAATCACTCTTGTTTACAAGTTATGTAGGAAGTTTATTTCATGAGGCTATGTACGTAGATATACGCTGAGTCTCACTATGAGACTCAATATAGGGAAATTAGTAATTATTTTTGTAGCGTACTTTTGATAAAAAATTAGTCAATAGGATGTAATTACTCATATGTTTCTCTTACTTTTTATTGGGTAGAGTAATCACAAACTTTGATTCCTATTGGTTGTGCTATTTTTGTTATCCCTCATTCATCATTATATATAGCGGTAAATAGAGACTAGAGTAGAAGAGTAGTACGAAGTAGTACGAAGTGTATGTCCAGTTTTAATGGGAAGAAAATTCTGAAAACGTACACTGGTGTTTCTCTGGAGTTATTCAATTCACTTATCCTCGAATTAGCGTTTGATTAGGAAATTGAGTTCCTACAATATCTATTAGAAACCTCTTTCTCAATTACTTCCTTCAGACCCAACACGCAGATGAAACTGACTTGATGCCAGATATTGATGATGGGAAGAGTGAAAGGGCATCAACATCAAAAAGCCTAATAAGCGACATCAACGAATCAGAACAATTGGTAACATTGATCTGTACAGAAAATGCGCGGGTTTCAGAGAAAGATATTAGTAATGAGAACGAAAAGTCACATGAAGACAGAGAATTAACAGATGTTGCTGCAGACATAACCAAAGAAGCTTTAAGTGGCAGCTATTTTCAATGCATAGGAACACTTAAGTTTGCGGCTGAAAAGATTAACTCAGTGCTTTCATGTAATGCCACAGTTATTCATTTTAAATCATCATTTGCAGAAGTGGCAGCAATATGTAATACAGTGTTGTTTACAATAGAGGAAGCAAGGTTATTGACTGACTCTAAATTAAAGATTGTTCAGAGTCTTCCTGATGAATTCAAAAACGATAGCATGCCAGAAAGCAACCCCTTCATTGAATATGATCATGCAAAGAGACCTTATTATATTATGCAAGTGATGCTTCCCCTTTAATCTCAAAAGATTTTGACACTGTGCAGAGTATCTTGTCTTTTTTTCAAAAAGTACAAAAAGACATGCAGAGCTAGATCATGCAATTGGGAAAACTGACAATGCACTGAAGCTGCGAAGTCTGTCGCAAACAAGATGGCCAGCCAGACCTGAATCCATAGAAGCTGTGTGGAGAAGCTTGGATATTATCGTTGAGGTTCTGCATCGTAGTGAAGAAAACGGAGACTCAGAAACAAAAAGGAAGGCAGCCATTTTAATCAATTTAGTGGTAAACATTGACTTTATATGTGGAATCATGCTATTAAAGAATATTATGTGTAAGACCAAACTTCTTTCTGATTTCCTCCAAGGAGAATCAATTGATATGGCTGCTGCAATGGTTGCCATTCACTCAGCGTTGAAAAGTTTGGAGGATATCAGATCAGGAGAGACAGAAGTGAAAAATGAAATTGAAGCTGCCATTGCTGTCGCTAAATCTCAAGGCGCTAACCAACAAGCTGATTTTATACGATTACATAGGACACGAATGCCTTCTACAATTAGCACTTTTCATAGCTCCAACATGGAATCAATGGAAATATTAAAGCTCAAATTGTACTAAAGGACACAGTTTTATGCTTTTATGGACATGTTGGCATGCGAGCTCAAGGACAAGCTTAAACTTGTTAAAGATACATTTAATGATTTCCTTTTGGTACTAAATCCGGACAACCCAGGACCCCCTGAGGCAACAGCACGCCTTATCGCAAGCTTCCCAGCACCTTTTTTCGAGGAATCATTATGTGGAATTCATAATAAACTTCAGCTCTTTTTCTTGCATGTGAAAAAATAATTTGAAGATGGTTCAAGGGGTGAATTATCAACAAGTAGTGCGGGTTACTTAGCGTTGGAATTGGCAAGGCGTCATTCTCTCTTAACACTACTGCAAAGCTATAGCAGTTGTTCGTATCTGCAGTACCGTCTATGTGCAAAAACGAAAGAAGTTTCAGCGCACTGAGATTAGTAAAAGCTACCTTCGTCGCACAATGTCAGCGAATCGATTGGACGACTGCATGGTACTAGCTAGTGAAAAGGACCTCGTAGATAGCAACGATCTGACAAAGGTTGCAAATAATGGTCATTGCTCAAAAAATCGCCGCGAAAAAATTGAATAACTTTTAAGAGAACGACATTATTAGTACTTTAGGTATTTATTACAGTTAATTCATTGATACAATTCACAAAATACAAAAATAAAGTTAGGGTAAGTATTAAAAAGTTGCATTGACGCCCATTGATGCCTTTAGAAGTTAGGAATGTTAGGTAAATTTTGGTTTGATCAGGTAAATTTGCAGCCCACACCCACCAAAGAAGATTGCTTCACAACGCCCCTGCTTGTATATACAGTGGAATCCCGTTAACCCACAGTTCTGCTTAACCCGCGGCTTATCCTTGGCTCCTAATTTTTTTTCACACCTCTAGCTTAAGGAAACGCGAGTATATATCTAAATGTCATCTGTCAACTAGGCCTATACGGAAGTTCGCTAAAATTGCTCAACGGATTACTCAACAACATTACGCGCGTTTACTAAGATTATTCAAAGGATAACATGCCTAAACGTAAGCAAGCTGCATATTTTATCCAGGAAAAGCTGAAGGCTATCGACCGAATACGGAACGGCGCCAGCAAGGCATCAGTATCTAGAGTACAGCAAGCAAGAAATATGCTCCAGGAAAGTAAGAAACATCTAAACAGCTCCAAGGTACAACGTAATATTGCCGACTGGCTTGTTAACAAATAATTAAATCCGATATTGGTGCTTATTATATTGTACATTGTTAAATTAATGCACGTTTTTTTTATAAGAAAAAAGTGTATAAGAAAATGAGGCTCAAATCGTCAAAATCGTAGAAAATCGTAATAGAATCATGAGGCTTAATTTCCAAAATTAAGTGTTTTTATAGGCCAAAAAGCGGTATTTCGTTGTTATTGCATTCAAAATGTTGAAGATGGAATTCAAATTCAAGTATACAATATTATTAACGAAAGTGTAAACCACTCTAGCCAGTTTATTTCAGTAAAAGTTAAGAAAAAGTTAAATCTGAGGCTCAATTTCGGGAAATGTTAAGAAAATTGAGGCTGAGGCAAAATAATGATTTTCTTATAAAAAAAACGTGTATTACTAAAACATGTCTGTTATTTCGTATATAATGAATGTAATTAACATTATATATAGTGAACTCTCCTGTTGCGGAAGAAAAATAATGTAGTTCACGGACTATGTGAATATTATTGCATGTAATTTGAATTGATTTTGTTTATTATTCCTTTTAATCATTCTTTCTAATTGTTTTAAAACATTTTGTTTCTGATTTGTTATATAATATGGATTCTTGCGGAAACTAACTGAATATTCGCCAGTTATTGTTTCGGTATCCTATTATCGCCCATTCGCGTGTATTCAAAGCTGCCCAAACGATTTGACCTTGGGGGGTGAACTCGCGGTTCACTTGACCCGCAGGGGGCAAGTCATGGACGCCAGAGACCGCGTGTTAACGAGATTCCACTGTACATGCCTTTGTCATCAAATAATCACCCAGTAATCCTCAATATAGATCATCAAAGAATTATTCATCACTATCTGCGTGCGATAAACTGAGCTGAAGTACCGACAACTACTCACGATTTTTTGCGATCTTCAACTTTTTATTTATGTTTTAAGTTTAATTTACCTGTTTCTGCTTATAAGATATAATAAGTCAAATGTCATTGTAAAGTTCTCAAATACCAATTATGGCTGCTAAACAATTTGATCAAAATGAAATGATTGCCAGTATAATGGAGACTCTGACACAGAAAATCAGTGATAAACTGGATCAGAAATTCGATGATATTGCTGCTCGTTTGTCCTCTATTGAACGCTCTCAACTAGAAATAAAGAAAGAGCTGAAAGATGTGAAATTAAGAGTAGATAGCTGTACCAAAGAGGCAATGGATGCGACAAGCTCTTCAAAAGACATGAAGCAAAAGTTAAAAGAGTTCGAAAGAAAATTACAAGTAAAGGACGATAAGATTGACGATCTGGCGCAATATGGGAGAAAGTGTATGGTCGAAATTTCTGGTTTTCCGAGGATGGAAGGAGAAAATGTTGAAAAGCTGGTGATTGAGTTGGCAGATAAAATGAAACTACAGATCTCAGAAAGTGATATAGAGGCCTGCCATCGAATTTCAACAAAGCCTGATGCAGCTATCATTACCGAGTTCAGTTCGAGAAAATTGAGGGACAAATTTCTATCGGCCAGGAAACTCATCAAAGGTTTGTCAATCCAGGATCTCGGTCTTCAAATTATAAATGGAAATAAAGGTAAGGGTAGTATTTTTATAAACGAAAGTTT
>WIPJ01000076.1:142158-165223 GCA_018155075.1 Cassiopea andromeda
CAATCATCATTATCATCAATCAAGGGTTGATGTAAATCTGTCGAGACATTGTCATCTTGGTGGGAACCAGGCCGAATAAGACGGTACAATATACTACAGCAAAAGCCAGTAGCAAAAATACCATTTATAGACACCATTATCAGAAAGAGTGCTAAAGGCACCAAGGTTCCATATGCTGCAGACAGACCTACGCAAACAAATGATAGTAACACACATGACAGCATAAAGATATCCATGCCATTCTCTAGGCCCAGTCTGTCGTCATAAACGTCATTGTTCGATTTCACTGTTGTTGGATCTTTGAATGGTCTTTTCACCGCTTGGAAAATTATAGCAATAAGCAGAAGTATTGTGATACATTGTATTTGAAGCGATGAATTTGCTGGAAAAGCAGCCATGAATACAGCTATCAGTAGTCTTCTCATCAACATCACAACTTCGACGTATCCTCTGTATTTAGGTTTGTAAGGTGCAATCAATGGAGAGAGCCAATTGCAATTTGGTGAATTTTCATCTAGTAGATGCTTGCGATTACGGAAGAGCAATGGAAGGTAAATTAAGAAAGGAACAGCAATAAGATATAAGATCAATTCAAGAATTGCAATTACTGTTAAAGAAATGTGCTCGGAGCTATTGCAATCAATCCAGACAAATCTTTTCATAAAAGAGACACCTTCAATAGCTTTGCATCCAACAATAACCGAAAAGCAGCTCTTTACAATGGGAAAATATGCCACATCAATAATGACAATAGAATACTTTCGACAGTTACAATTGAACTGTGTGAGCTTCTGTTCTCTTACCTTAGCAAAGAGCTTACAGAGATAGTAAGCCAACCAAAGAATTCCAATGGTGATGACAGGAAGGAGGAAGAGCAGAAGACTTTTTGCAAGGACAGTAAAGACTGCTGGCAAGGAACATGAAAGGCTTGAGAAGCACAGGTTCAAGCTACTGCTTATGTACATTTGGATAGTGTATACTGACTTTGGCCAGATGTCTGTTGTTGATGTGAGGGAGTCCATTATTTGTAAATAGAACATTCCACTCTTAAGGAGTGCAGTACATCTCTGAAGATGGTTACTAAATCCAAAGATGAAGATGATTATCACAATTTGCAAAACAACTGCGGTGATAAGATGTCTAAAAACCAATGCAAATATTATTGCAACTTCTACAACTGCAAAGAAAACAGAGAGCTTCAATCTCTTAGTTGACATGAAGAGGATACCAAGGGAAAGAAGAATGCTTCCAACAGTTGCACCAAACAGCATTCCAAGCTGAAAGCTTTCCCTAACTCCAACAGAGCATTGATAGCAACGAATCCCTTCTTTATAGTACCCTTCTGCACATTGACTACAATATCTGCCTTGGTGTCCAAGCAAGCACAAACAGGTTTTGTTGCAGACAATCTTTATACGACTTACAGTCGTTGATTCTTGTGTATCATCATTCGCATCTGTAGTATTGACATAGCACCCACAGTTGTCGTTAGGAGTGCAGATTTTGTAATAATTGCCAGACGATGGGCATTTTTGAATACTTTTTACATCAGATTCGCTTGGAAATGGGAAGTGCCCATAGCTCAAAATCATGCTTGAAATCGGTAGCTGTGATTGATCGTGAGGTAGAAGTTTTGTAGACGTATCGTGGATGGGTCTCTTCTTTGTACCTCTGCATTTCCCTCCATCCATACACTTGATGCAATGTCTTCCATTTCCAAAGTAATGCTCATCACAGTAACAGTATGTTCTATTGTAGTAACTCGAATCAGCGTAAATTGTTCCGTTATTGTGAGCAAACTTTACCATAGGACATGTATCTGATACCCGTTCCTTAATTCTTATTTCATAATCCAAATTCAGGAATGATGATTCAACAGGTCCTTTTAAGTGCTTGTTGCCTTTCACATTAAGCTCTGTCAGCATTAAAAGGCGCTGGAAAGTCGTCGGTATAGAGCCAGTAAAGTCATTATTTTGCAGGTCTAGTAGTGTAAAGTAAGGGACGCTACTGTATGGTCCTGGAATTGGTCCGCTTACTCTATTAGATGCTAGTTTCAAGCTTGCTAATCTCTGGAAGGAAAAAACAAAAGCTGGCAAGTGGCCATAAACATTGGAGTGACTTACATCTATCTGCATTATGGATTTATATGATCCTAGTAAATATGTTAATATCGTTTGCAAAGAACAATTGAATTCTGGGAGATTTGATGCCATAAACATATCAAGGCCTCGAAATCTTGAATGACGGCCTGTTTCAAATCCTGTAAACTTGTTTGATGAGAGAATAATAGCCTTCAAATTCAAGCCAAGAATATCATTTGGTATTTGTCCCGACAGTTTGTTCTTTGCAACATTCAATATCTTCAACTTTTTCAGCATGCCAAGGGATTGAGGCAAATGGCCATGCAGCTTGTTATTCGGTATAAGGAGCTCCCGAAGATTTGGGTATTTTTCTCCAATATCTTCTGGGATTGTTCCGGTTAGTTCATTTGAAGATAGATGAATAAAGCGTAAACTCTTGAGTTTATAAAGCATTGAAAGATTTCCCTTCAGTCTCAAAGCTTCCAAATCCAGGAACCAAAGATTTTTCAGCTTTGAAATAGATCTTGGAATTGATCCGGTTAGCTTTGTCTCTCCAAGACTTAAAGCTTGAAGGTAAGTGAGGTCCCCTATTGAATCAGGTATGTGGCCACTCAGCTGGTTCCCAGAAAGCTGCAATTTCACGAGGATTGGCACACTTTTAGCTATGTACTTTGGAAATTTACCACCAATATCAGTATCTGACAATTCAAGCCGTAGCAAGTACTTTGGCATCGCTGCAGCAATTCCATCAAATCGTCCATGCACTGGATTCGCACCGATGCGGAAAGAAAGAAGAAACTGTAAACTACTTACATTGACAGGCAACGCTCCATGCACGTTATTTTCTGATAGATAAATAGCTATTACATGTTTAGTTTCAGATTCACAAAGAATGCCAAACCAATCACAGTGAAATGATGTATTCAATGTTGCATTATTGGCATCAATATCCCATTTCCTTCTCCAATCTTTTCCACTCAAATTACGATTGATTTCCAACAATACCTGCCTCTCATTTTGCAGACACTCCTTATCGCAAGTTGTCATATTCCAGATGACTGTTGGGATCTCTATGCCAGCCAGATCTCTTACATTTGGCGGGAATCTTTTACTTCCACCCTCTGCAGAATAACAGAATTAAGCTACTTAGAATCATTTACGTTTATTTCTCACAATAAATAAGAAATGAAAGAATCTGCATTGATTTCTAGCATTCTAGCAACCTAGAAGTCCAGATACCCCTAAGTAGAACTGATACTGCCCATGCACATAGGCGTAGGAGGAAATCAAATTTAGGGGAGCTGTAAACTTTCTGCTTGAAAGGTGAAAGAGATCAGGAGATTAGTCAGAATAGTCGCCCAGATTGTCTATTGTTCTTTCAGAAGCATACATTCATCTCAGAAACTCAGCTTTCTTTCTAGAGCCCAGGGGCGGATACAGGAAAATATTTGACCGTCTTACCACATGCTAATCGGCCACGCCCTCCTGACAACGCCCTTTATTATACAGCTTATTTGAAGACATATTTACCATTAACAGCTAAACACAATCCAGCCTTCTCATTGAGAGTGTAGCTATCTTCCAATTTAGCACATAGGCTGCATATATATTCTAAAAGTGTTCTTTGATACTCTCTTGACTTGATGAATATAAAATGGACAAGTTTGATGATGCATGGCTGCATAAATATTCCTACAGTTCACTTGGGCACTTAACTTAATAAATTTAAAAAGAACAATATTGATTATGCATGGCTGCATAAATATTGAAATATTGTCCTTTGGTACTCTCTTGGCTTGATAAATATAGAAAGAATTAGATTGATAATGCATGCCTGCAAAAATTTTTACCAGTGCTCAATATAAACAAATTATGAACAGGGATATGAAGGTGAATGAATTCACTACAGGCAGGTTTACTGCATGAGTCAAGTAAAAGCTAATTTGTTGACAATAATAACTTAAGTGTATATCAGGGACAGGGATAGGCTGTGAATTTGGTGGGGGGTCTGTAATGGTTCACATCAAAATAAGAGATTTGTTTCAGAAAAATGATGTTACAACACCATTGTAAAACTAAAGTAAAGCAAGGCTGTTAAAAACTAAGTGATGATGGATGGACTACGTTGCAACAATGACATTATTTTTGTATATTTGAGATTTTTGTTATTAGGATTGTCTCTTTATATAGAATACCTAGCATCAGCATAATATTTAAATTGTTACTGTAGAAAATATCTACAAAAATGTGTTGGGTGTAACATCATCGCTCTGACCACCGACTTATGGTAAACGGGATGTAAGGAAGATGGCTTTTTAGAGGACTTGGAAAGAAACTTTCATATAGTCATCAGGGTAGATAGGAAACATCGTTCTGACCACCGACTTACGGGAATTGACCAATGCTGTGTAGTCTGGATCACTTTGCATCCTTTTGCTAACAGGATCTAAAGTATTGCGGCTAGCGATTGGTTTTGCTACGGTTAGCTAGGAGTGGTGTACACGGAAGGCCAAATCGTATCTCTTGTTATGCGGATCAACAAGCGTTGCGTAGCAGCGCAAACGGAGACTTAAAGTCTACTGCATGTTTTAATTTTATACATTAACATTATGAATGATTGTAATGCCAACCTCCAGCACCTGTGCACATCACGAGCAGGGGTGTTTTGGCTCCAAAAACAGCACTGGAAAAGTCTGATAAATGTGCGCCCATTGGTTGTGGGAATTCACTGTAGGAATTCAATTGGGGGGGGGGCGTTTATTAATGTAGAAAGTAGTCTTTATAGAGTAACATTGGGAGCTTTGACGGTCTTTCTTTCTTGCACTCCTATAGGTCTTTATGCCACTGCTTGTTGAGATTTGGAGAGCTTATTCCTTTGTTGATATTCCAATGGTTCATTGAAACGTACTGCTCAAGGACAGTCGTAAACAAGGGAACAAAATGAAACATTGGTTAGATGGCGTAGGCCAACAGTGTCGGGACATCTAACATCAGGCGTTTTTGCAATTGCATTACATGCTATGTAATATTTTTTCTAAGAAAGGGCAGATAGATAATCTTTTTGAATGCTGCATAAAGGAGTCTGAAAATGTGGTCCCCGTGTCTGGGAGCTAAACCCCTTTTCAAGGGATATCCTGGAGACAACTTCGATATACCTTGAAGTATGCATACAGGGGCGAAACTCTTGGGGGGTTTAGGGGTGAAGCACCCTCTCCCAATGATGAGAAATTAATAATTTCTCGGGCAATTTTTTTGGCTGCTGGTATATTTGTCAGGAATGCTGAGCGCTTGGCAAGTAGATGTTCTTCTCTCAAAGCTTACTTTTTCTCCTGGTATTATATCCAAGGCCTAAAGTAAGTGTTTACTTGTTACACCTTATGCAGTTGTAAATTAAAACTGTGCAATTGTACATGATGAAAGAGCCTACTTGTATATTAGTTGTAAATAGGGCATATATTATTACGAAGCCTATAAAAATAGGGCGTATCTATTTACCGAGTCTTTCAAAAATTGGGCGTATCTACATGTTCTAGTATTGGGAGATGCATTCTAATTCAAAGTAAAGGGCGTCTCCTTTTCTTTTCATGGGAATGTCTTTGCTACAGAGGTATAGTTTCCTCATCTACCAACATTCAAAAGAGTTCCCATAGAACAACTGTGAGGTGGCATCTATGTTGGCTTTTAATTTCTTTCATGCGCATCATGTTAAGTCCAGTTTTGGAGGGCACACTCATCTTTTGTTTATTGATAATGCTGTTTTAATATTGCCTTGTGTTTGCGTTTAGCTTTCTCAGCGACCTAGAAAATCCGAGAATAAACTATTACTTTAGTTTTGCTGCTATTAATGCTATTTGTAGTTGTTGATTAAAAGGAATTTGTAATTTTTTTTTGGAATTTTTAAATGAATGAAACTTTAACTTGAAACTTGAATTTGAATTTGACAATAAAATGCATCTGTCAAAATGTGTTATTTTAGGCTCTGGTCTTAATGACTTCTATGCATGACACGCCCTTTAAACTTTGATGGACAACGCCCTTTTGCCGGAAAACTATGTCTCACTCCCCCAATGGAAGCATCCTAGTTTCACTCTTGCATGCATACAGCCCTCAATAAAGGCTTCCATTTTACAGTATTATACTGCCGTTGTCAGCTACTGTGACTCTACTGTTGCACTCTCAACTAACTCTGTCCAAAAGCTGTTTGTTTTTAAAAAGAATGAAAGTCGAATAACTGATTATATGAAAAGACTGCGCTTTAAAAAGACATTTTTGTGACGTAAAGGAAACTGAAAGTCTTTTATGAAATGGTAAACAACATATTTGAATAAGCTAGAGAGGCTAGAACCTCAAAGCTTAGCCACAGAGATGGAAAACTATGGCCAGCCAAACCAACTTCATATTTATTAAAGATAAACTTAGTTTAGAAAGAAAATTCTTAAATTCATTTTTAGCACTGAAAATAGAGCTGCTTAGGAAAGACTGCCACTGTGTGTTGTATCACAGTCACTAAATGTTTTCAGAGCCACTATAACGGGGTAACAGGGGGCATATTTCTCTAGGCCATCAAGTTCTAGGGGCCTCATCAGCCCTATGACTTCATGGTGTAGTAGGCCTCATGAAAAGGGACCAGCAGAAAAATTTCATTATATCTATCAATCGGCACCTAAAGTTTTGAAGGCTTCTATGCACTGTCCGACAGTGATGGGGAGCAGAGAACATGAAAGTGTCGGCGACACATCTGTGTTTCCCATGTTGTAAGCCAATTTGAAAATCGTTGTCCATTTAAAAATAATATTCTCGCTTTGCGCACTGTCAGCACCTTGACAGCATTTGACCCTCATCCCGAAATTCTTCCCTGGTCCTACCTATGATGGCATCCAAATCAAGGAGCTATTGAATAAAAAGCCTGCAAATGTTCAACTATAATGGTTTACTATCCATCAGCATTAGTTATTTCAATTTGTCTTTCTTTTAAAGCAATATTCAAATAGAGTAATTCTCTCTCTCACCTTTTGTAACATTTCTGTTCCAATACTTTGCGGTTACGCTGTTGAGAAATAATGTCAACACCGCGATCTTGGTCAATTCACTAACCATCTTGAAACCTCTGAAAAGCAGAATGCTCACATGATTATAATTTGCCTATGTTTATGAACTATCCTATGTCTTTCGGTTTCAGAACACATTATCACCGCAATCGAATGAAGGCAAACTGCTTCCTACTTTCACATATAATCGTTGATTTAGCATTAAAGTATGTGTGGTACAAGAGATATAGTGTTGGAGGCCACAAATCATGTTTTAGCAAGTAAATATTCTAATGGTATTATTGCCTATCAAGACAACTTAGGTTTTGCATTTTCCAATAATACCAAGACCAGGGACGTAGGAAGCATTCGAAAAATGGAGGGAGCTCATATATTCAGGGCGCCCTTGATAACAAAACAGGGCAACCCTTTCAACTGCGAAGAGCGATTTATATAGCTATTTTTTAAAAGTGGACATGTGTTGTCTGTCTATCCTGTTTCTATGTCTATGATATAGACAATAGGCCTATTTCATGGAAGAACTGGGTGGATTTTAAGAGATGAATGTGAACGGGGGAGCAAGTGGGAGGACGAAGAGCCGCTGTGTATTGTACACTACAAATAATTACAAATCTTGTTTACCTCTACTTTTTCTGTTTTGTGTTTTAGGCCTGTAAGTTTAGGCAGAAAAGCTACAAAAGATAAGATTGTAACGGCAGCTTAGCCTCTGCATAGTTGGTTTCCTTTTGTTTGTAGCTTTTTGTTTTCTGCATGATGTTGTTTTTGTTCAGTTCGAAATCGGTAAACCATCAGCTTTACACGCTTTTAAAGTAGCTACGTAAAATATATCACATTACTGATTCAAGCATTAGTTGTTACATTGATTTGACATTTATATTCGAATATTTGTTACCATTGAGTATTGGGACAAAATGTAAGTTTTTGTTTTTGCTGTTGCATATGTATATTTCGTAGGCTTTAAGCTTCCTTCTATAATGTTTATCTTATTCTATTATTGCTACGTTCTATTTTGCTAAGTGCTTTGTTTTCACTCTTTTTTTGTATGCTTTCTCGCTAAGTTAATTTGCTTTGTTTTTGTTTGTTTGTTGTAGTTTACGTGTATCAAATATGAATGTTTTCATGTGTGCCGTTTCGTCAGATATTGGATGGAATTTTTTGGAAATATCTTGGAAATATTTGATACTCAGTAAATTTATCCCTAATGCCTGTGTAGATCGTCTAACACATGACATTTTTTCGGTTAGGCTATAATATCAGGCAGTTCCAAAGACTATGCATTCACATACTAATAGGCCGGGCACATGTAGGCTTAGCGTTGTTGACTACGTATGTACCAGTGAAAGCTCAACCCAAACGTCTCAACACTCCAAACTTTCACAATTTTTTTCTCTCCATAGCCGTTTGCTTTGGCAGAACAAAGGAGGGCACAAAGTCTTATCGTCCAAAATCGTAACACTGCGGGGGCTTTTCCAATCGTCAAAATAATTCTTCCGTAATGTATCGTTGCATCTTGATTCTTCCAATTGAAAGTATGTTGGAAGTAGTATTAGTGTTTTCAGGCATTGATGTGTGTTTTTTGTCAATGGGCGGACGAGAGGGAAGCCAAGCATCGTTATTCTGAATTGTGGGATTTCATTTTTACTTATAAAAAGTACATGCCAACCTTAACTACCTTTCTTCAGTTGAAATAAAGGAGCCCCCGTGATCAATTTGTTACATAAAACAGGGAATCCCTGTTTTATGTTCTGGTTAGTCTGTTGTCGTATGCAAGGATTTTGCTAGAAGAATGTAAGTAGTCAAATATGTTGCTAGCATTTACCAAGGATTCTGTAAAATCGGGGAGACACTTGAAATGTGTGGAACATATTCCTATTATGTCATCTAGTGGTTCTTGCGTCAATTTTATTAACAATATCACAATGCATTAACAATATTATAATCCATGTAAGTATGATAAGAAAGTTAGTACTCGACTATTCAAAAAGTTAAGAAATTTCAATGCAGGATGTTTGAAACTTTAAGTGTTTTCAAGTTTATATCTATTAAAGTGAATAAGCAAAATATTGGGACTCAAAAAGCTTTTGCCAAGTAATTCATTTTAAACATTTGATACTGGAAATCGTGGATTATTTTGGAAAGTTTCAGTACTATGGCCAAAAAGAACTCTTTTACCAAAAATTGGCCTTATTTGGAAAATGCGTTTAGTCTATCAAAAGTTGAAAAAATTCTGAGAAATTCAGGGGTGTATAGCTGGGAGGCTCAGGGTGATTAGCCCCCATAGTTATTCTTTTCTTATTTTGGGGGGCTAGAGTCCCCTAGTTGTTGCAAACAAACACTGATTCCGAGCAACAAATCACAAGGGTATGAGATTTTAGTTCATGTTCCTAGAATAATCAACGTCACAATGACACTTTTTATCAAAAAAAGTTCTTCCGACGGCCATCTTCTTTCCAAAGAAGCTACATTTCAACCATCTTCAGGGGTGAAAATTGTGTGAAGCCGTCCTATCCTCCAACAGATAAAACCGATCAATTTGCAGGCCAATTGAATCTCTTTGCAGGGCAGTAATGCTTTGCCACATCGGAATTTCAGTGCACATACTGGTGTAGACTATCCTTCATTCGGCGCACTAGCTTGAGATCTTGTTTCTAGCGTTAGACTATACCATAGCAAAAGCAAGAGTCATCGTAATTTCTTTGCATTTTGTTTTGAAACTAAAGGACTACTTTTTGCTCTTGGAACAGATATCCATTGTGATAGCAGTCTTAATACCATGTTCCAAAAAGGCATTTTCTGACGTTCTAGAGGACGAGCTCTGAAAAACTTTTCAGACCCCCATCCTTCTCCCTCTCCTCTTCTATAATAGTCCTATGTTGTGAAATGCCTTGGTGGAGGCTTCTGTGCCTCCATTTTCAGTGGCGCTAGGAGCTTCTAGCAAATCGGTTAATTCATCTCCGCAGTCAATTACACTTGATATAGATTCAACGTGGTATCAATTGAGATTTTTCATAGTTGGCAAAGATGACATTTTATCTACCGTTTACTACTGCTGAAATGGTATTCTTTTCAATCTAATATCAAAGCATAAATATAGCTATCGCAGGGCAATATCCAGTGTTTAAATGAAAGTATAGCTTACGCCCTGACCCTCTTTTATGTAAGTTTCAATCTGGGAGCTAGCCTCTTTTTAGCTTGTAATGCCCATTGTCAAGCGTCAAGCAGCCTTGTTTTGGAATACAAGGCACAGCCTCGTTTTGAGATGCATGAATTTTTGTATGAACCCCCCCTAGTTATTAATCTAGCTCTACAGTACTGGAGGAAGTACAACTGGAGTCGGAAAAACTTCTTACACAGATATTCTTACTATTAGCTATAATCTATCAAATGTCAGAAAGAATCTCCTTTCATTACTTTTCTGTCAAAAAACTGTACTAGGGAATCGCATTAACGGGGATCAGAGAAAAAACTCAGATGAATACTGGATTTTTCGTAACAGGCGCGGCTGGGAGTGGCAAGGATAACTTCTTTGTAACACCATACTTATCTCTTCAACATAAATGAGCACGAATGAGTTGTAGCGTGGAAGGCACGGTGCATTATTATTTATGTAGGTGAAGTGTTGAGTTCTTATCTAAATATTACATTTACAAACTGATTTTTGCAAATAGTCCAAGACAGTAGTTAAATACCTCTGTGTGCATGCTATATTCCCTTATCAGGGCACTAATGGCTTGATGGATGTGAAAATTTTAATGAATTGCTCAATAAGATGGGTGTATCTTTTTACTAGATTTTTCACTTTCCATTAATGTGCATATGTACATGCAATTTCCATAATGAAACATTAGAACCCGGCATTATTTGCCGAGAAAGTCCTAGCACAGTCTTGATACAGGAATCGGAGACAACTTCAAGTCTCAGTACTGGGTCAAAAATTTCATAATAAAATGACGCGTATCGTGGGTACTTTGCCCCTCTACCCCTTCTATTTTCTCACATGTCTTATGAATAGCCTGTTGGAAAACACTTATTAAAAACTGTAAGATAATAACAACAGCAAGCAATACATATTTCATAAGCAGACAACCGGAAAGGCGTGTAACTCTTGTAGTTGTATTCCAAGAATCATTTGCAATAGTAGCAAGAGCTGTGCACTTCTGGAGGTTAGGCCTTCCTTTTGCCTATTTACTATTTTCCCGTCTTTTTTTATAAGTATGTCTAATTTTTCGCTGAGCTTCAATATTCTTAATATTTTGGATTTAAGCGTTAGATTATCTTTAAATTGTTCTCACGTACCAAAGGTGCAAATTCTCTTGAAAATAAAAGGAATATATTCAAGTCGTTATTGATGCCTTACTTCATCACAAAGCAGAATAGAAGTGGAGTAAAACAATTAATATTATAAACTCATTTTCATAAAAACAACTTTATACGAAGATGAGCCTGAAATTTGGGGGAAAATTAAGAACAAGGCTGAGGCTGAAGCACTGTAGTGAAATGTATTTCTGGACAACAATGCATAAGCTTTTCACTAACATATGGAAATAAAAAGCCCATTCCTTGCTAGACTGAGGAAAAGTGAAAGCTTTGTTACCTCTCCTCTTTGATTTTCGCGAGTTAGTTGACCCTAGCCAAACTAGATATTGTGCTAACATTGTATATTTATGATAGCGTATAAACTTTTTTCAATAAAAAACATTGATGTGCAAGAGAGACCTCGGATGTACCATTTGCTTTATGGTCTCTCAATCAATCATAACATCAAATATCTTGTATATTGTCTTGTTATGTATTTCTAAATGGCCTACATGCTACTAATTTAAGAACAAGTTAAAAACAATTCAGCCTCAAAATTTCAGAAAAATTAAGAACAGCCAGCTTGAACCTCAATTTTACTGGTTCTTATAAAAAGAGTGTATCGATAGTGCAAAAGTAAATCTACTAGCATTATTATTTTCATTATCATTCTAATGAGGGTGGCCCTTCAGCTATGGCTGTTTTTCAAAGAAATCGATAACATGAAAACTAAGTTACCAAAGTCTAAAGCGATTTTCAAAAACTTGCAACACATGCAGATGATGAAGATATGCTGTAGTATAACTCGAACACACAAAACGTTTTCATCTTTATTTAGCTTGAGTCTTACATCATCTTAAAAGCATTTGCAAATTCAGCGATGCTGAGTCTCAGTACTACCGTACGCTTTATTTCTACGAACAAAAGATTGCAGTTAAATCGATTAGCTGGTAGGCCTATCAGCGAAATTAGATGACCAGTTACCTATACAAATAGGTTGGTGTTCGCATGATCGTCCCTCAGGTATTTCTATTTGAATATAGATAGTATGCGACACGGGGGTGCATCGAATCAAAATTAAGCTTGTAAACACTACATTGCTTTGTATCGCATAGGCAACGTAGGTCGTGAGATGTCATTTCGGTGGCTACTGTACACGCTGAGGAAAATGCAAGAATTGCAAAGAAATATACTTTAATACACAATTTTTCATAGGAAAGCGTTTTATAACAAACATCGCTCAACTGCTCAAAAGTTAAAAATGTTCAGTACTAGGTTTTTGAGACAAAAACAGGGGATAATCTAGAGGGGGAGCCATGGCGTCGTAGCCCCTTCCAAACGGTAGTATTTTCTATAGCAAATAACACTATCTAGAAACTTCTCACACGAAAAAGACATTAGAATGGGGTCATGCCCCCAAAAGTCAGTTCTGGATCCACCCCCGGAGTAAGGAATGCCATAGATAAGTGCATATGTATTTCAATTTCGATTGATCTGCTTACAAAATGTTATCTATGTTATTTTAACTGCCCTTTAACTGTTAGAATAATGTTATTTACTAAGAGTTATCATCATTTCATTCGTACATGGAGGCTTTTCACTTTCCACTAATATGCACTCTATGCACTCACAAAACTTTGGAGATCAGACATTTTAGCTAGGGAAGTCTCAGAAAATTTCGATAATGGAACCGTGAAAATAAAAAAAGGAATTTTTCAGCACTGGGAGCGAGAATAACGTCTTATTAAAAAAAGTGTATTGCATGTCAAACATTAATTACTAATTACGAAAGTAATCGGTTTTTCATATGAAAGCGATAGGAAAAGTGTGTTCTTTATTTAAAACTTTGTCAGTTTGTTCATGGCTTAGATATCAAAGCTTTCCAAGGTCTTTCTTGGCAAGAGTTATATTTAAAGTGCCGATATTTTGTGATTCCACATCGAGGTACATGGTAACAAACTGCAAGTGGAAGTGCATAATTGGCAACAACTAGCTCAATACTAGAAATAAATGCCAGGAGAAGCGAAAGCAACATGCATAGCATTTTGTATACAATTAATTTGAATTCTGAATGCATGTGAGCCTATGTACTTTATGATGTCTCAAGAACAAAGTATTGATTAAATTTTGACACTAAATTCTCATTTCATTTCATATATAAAATTCAAACTTTTAATTACAAGTGAGTGATAAAAATTAAAAATAATTAGGTAAGTTTAGGACACTTGGAAAGAACTCAGAAGAGCTATCGAGCCAAATGCCCTAATTCTTATTCTAAGCTATATTGTAGGAGAGGGGATCCATCACTGTAAGGTTATTGATGTATAGAATACTATATAAAAATAAATTTTAAATGCTAGAGAACACTTGATAGAATAACTGAGGTCAGCAAAAACACGGCATTGAGAAACCCCCCTGTTTACTACCATAGTTGCAGTGGGCGTTACCTTCTTTATAACAAGTAAATCGAGTTATTTGTTGTTGTTGCGTCGCTCACGTTGTATCGTTGATGTTTACAGTTGTGGGTGAACATCGCAGTAGCGGTGATGGCTCCCATTAACTACGGAATTTGGGGCAGACCCAGCTCAACGATTGATTGGTGCGAGGAGAACTACGTCGTTACGTTATTTATCGCCGAGTTTTGTATGTCATTTTGTTTTCATTTTGTATTGATTTATGTCAAACGAGATAAGATTGTACGAAGGTATCCTAACAGCCTGCACTCACTATTACTTGGAAAGGGGTATTGTTCTGTACAGATAAGGATCATACTGTAGTAAATAGAATGTAGGAAAAGCGGATCATTTAGTAGCATTTATGCAGAAAGCCATTATTTTAGCCTACGACTGTGACTGATTAAATGATGGGAGATCGTAGATCGCCGGGTAGATACCTGCTGCGTCGTATAGTTCAGCTTGCATTGTAGAGGCACTGTGTTCCGCATCACTAGGCACATTGTATACAAAAGGTACAAGCTATATTGTTGAGAAATGGGCTATTTTATTCCAGCAAGTAAAACGTAACAAACGCAATAGACAAGGAAGCAAAGTTGCCATGCTTAGTCATTGACTTTGAGAAACAAGCGTCTCAATATTACCACATTTTATACTCAAAACCCCATCCACATAAAATGCATGAAAGTCGTGTATCCAATTTAGCCTATCACTTGAATTGTTAAATGAAATATTTGCTTTCTTCTTCATATGGCATTGCCATGCTTCCTTCTTTTCGAATGAAAACATATGGAAGTATTGCAAATTATATGCATTAGGGAGAAGGCTAGACTTCTCATTTAAGGCTTGCTCCAAACCTATTTCTCAATATTTCATGTTGAGAAGCAGAGGCAATAATACATATTATATAGAATGCTTTTGTTTATCTTTATTGTATTGATTGAATGAGCTTTTTCTACAACACTGGCTTCCATTGATGTTGTTAGTGGCAACTGATGTTTATGGTGAAAAATTTCAGTGGATGTCTTGTTTTATTTACACTTCCATTAGTTTCCTACTTGCAAAAGTACTAGTGGTTTCTTTGATGAATGTTTGCACCATTTACCTCATGTTTTGAAATGATACAAGAAGCTAGAACATATTTTGTATGGTAGATGTCATATCCCAGTGGCAGGATAGCACATCACTGAATCATCTTATCATTAATTTATTATTAATGTTTTGTTTTGGGACTCAAAGTATCTTAGCAACTACCTTTGCTGAGTCAGCTCAATGTAGTGAAGCACACTCAGAAGCAGTGTGTTTCCCAAATTACTAGTGTTATGCATTAACCCCTGGTAGGCAACCCTTTTTTCCATGGGGCAAGGTCTATGATGCTAGGGTTTTTTATCAGACAGGTTGGGCTGTAATAAGCTAGATCAATGTATGAGCAATGTCAATTATTAGAAAATTCTAAAGGTTAGTGGGCCTTTTAGAATATAATTGTATGTGAGCTTTGGCCCGTGGGCCATCAGTTGCTTATCCTTGCATTAGGCAGTACCCCCTTTTTAGTATAGCAAACAGTATTTACTTTAGACTAAGGATTGTTGTCACATTATACATTCCATTATTGGTAAAACCATGTATCCAAAAGTATCATTTGCTGCAATTTTAGGGGTAGCATTACTAGGAAAGACAATTTTTGTCAAAAGAGGAAGTTATGAATCTGTATTTGGATTCATGAAAGCTTTGATCAGTTGGTTGATTCCATTTAAGAACAGAACTGTCAAGTAGAACCATATTACATGAGAAAAATGTAATGAGATATGTGGAATTCCAAGGCTCTATTTTCAATATATGCTGTTTAGTTATTGTGAAAGTAGTATTATCATCTGATAGAAACAGGAACAATATTTAAAATTGTAATTCACAAGCCTTAAATTGGATAATTTTGTCTCTACAGCCTCCCCCCATGATTGGGAGTGCTAGCCTTTTGTTGGGGGAAAATAGAGCCTTTCAAGGAACTTTCTGGTGTGCATGTATGCAAATACACTTAAAAGCTTCTGAAACTATAGTCCCCTGTGTTGGGAACTTTGCCCCTCCCTTATTGGGGGAATCTTTGCAACAACTGGGACTTGTAGGGTATTCACATAGACACTTAGATGCACATACCCTTTCCTCCACTGATGGAATTGGCTCTCTATCATGTTTTTACAGGACCATCAGCAGTAAGGATCTGAGAAAAAATTTGCCTCTTTGGCAATTTGTTGTATTTTTAGTTGTAAGTGGTCTAAATTATCCTTTAATTTGGCTTTTGCATGATAGTGTAGCATCATTGGCCCCCCATCCAACTTAGCATTCTATCATTCCATTTTTACATTACTTACCACATACTTATCACTTCATTTTTGCACTGCTTGACAATTGTCTTTTCTATTGGTGCAGGGAACACAATTAGTAACTGGATCATGATTGTGCCACCATTTTTAGCAGCATACTTATCATGGAAAAGCAAACAAGAATCACGAATAGTTGCATCATATGCTTCACTTGGGTGTAAGTAGTTTTTAATTCCATTACAGCTTTGCAATCTTTAGTTGATAATGTCAACTTATAGCTCTTCTGCAGGCCTTTTTTTTACAATATTAAATGCTTGATTTCATTACAGTTAGGGGCATTAATCACTTCAGGGAAGGGGATATCAACAGGCTACACCTCTTAAATTTGCTAGAAGTCTCACACACCTACCCAAAAATTTTCTTGCCAACTTTAGACTACATATACCATCCGCCCTCTCACACTGCATAGAAGCTGCTGTTATGAATGTAGCAATATTTACGTGGTGGAAACTATTAAGCATTTTGAGTATATATTCTGTCAGGGTATTCAGCTCTTCCTATTGACAAATTGGTCCAACCATTATTATTAATATTCAAATTAGTTCAATGATTATTATACGTACTTTGTGATCTGATATCTATGTAACTGTTTTCAAAGATTTGTCTATTTCCTTGATTGCTTTGAGGATTTAGCCTTCAAGTCTTGCCCAGTAAAGTACCAATCCACTGACGCGTTCTAGAAAGGGAAATTACTTCCATTCAGGAGAGGACTGGCTGAATTTTTCAGCCCAGGCAAAGAATTTATTCCATATTGAGAATATAATTTAACGTTTTCTCCATTTCATGCAGCCCGCCCTTGGGGCATTCGCCGAATTACCCGTCCGGCCACTTCCCCCCGGCATCCAATAAATTATTTCTACATTTCATTATGCTCTCCCTAGATCAGGGGTCGGCAGTCTGCGGCTCCTTCATCTTTCTCATGTAGCTCTTCGTGGTCTCCCAGCCTGTAGCCGATTTGTGGCGTACAAAACTCCTGATTCTAATATACATTAGCAACAAAAAGTTTCGTCAGATAAATTTTCGGCGGATAAACTTCGTCGAAAAAAATTTCGGACAACTTTTCAGAATTTCGTCGTAACAAAATTTCTTCGTGGATTTTCAACGCATCAAAGATAAAGACTGTATTCTAAGAGCCAAAAAAACTAATACTCAGTCCCAGCTTAGGCCTCATCTACACGATACCGGATTAGTATCACACCGGACTACTTAAAAGTAATTGACATTGGATAGGGGGGTCTAGTTACATGACACCAAAGCAATCCGGTGTGGTGCTGATCCACAGGCGTAGAGTGATATCAATTCGCTTGGAAGGTGAGGTGGAGCCACTCCACTCCACTCTCCGGTGTCGTATACTTGCACGAATCCGATACTCTCTCACACCATAGCCTCCCTTTGAGAAAATCCTTGCCATCGTTGTGAGGTTAGCGGCAAAGTTTTTAGTTGTTTGAGTTGAATACACTGATTATTGTTTGAAGGCTTGAGAATTGAACGCAATATGGATTACAGACTCATTTTTGAGGCACTTCTTGGCTCAGTAGTATCCTTGGCCTCAATTTTGCAGCTAAAAGTTTTTGCTGTTTCATCTTTCTTCCAACCACTACATAAGATATACAAACATTCAGTCTGTAGCGTATGTTTTCACTGTTTCCAACAGCAGTTCCATTTCGGAAGTTATCCATTCAAACAACTGCTTCTCAGCCGATCTCTGCGAGCAAGTCTTTTCTATAACTTCGCTATCTGCTCGATCTACTCAACTGATTCAACTACTTTTAGTTAGTGCGAAATAAAACAATCCAATTTGCCTTCGCAGCTCCCAACCGAGCGGTGCCGTGTAACTGAGATCTCAAAGTGGGTTGATAGTACTCCGGCGTCTTGTAATTGTAATGAAAACAGACCGAAATGGTGTGGAAGCAATCCGGAATCAAAAAGAATCCAGTATCATGTAAGTCAGGCCATAGTGTAACGTTTGAACACTCAATGGGAATTTGGCTCACTCTCCCCCAATTTGGCGGCAAAATCAAATGAAAAACAGTATAAACTCTGAGTCTATGTGAAAAAATTGTAAAAGTTGCTTTTGGCACTCTAAGAGCACCTACTCAACATGGTACGAAAATTTTATCAAAAGAGCGTAATTAAAAGTATTCTTTTAAATATAGGTATAAAAATTTAATACTTTTTGATCTGGAAGCCCCTCGAAAACATTAATTTCGCCCTTTGTGCTCAGTTATGTTGTATCTTAATTACAAACAATACGAGATTGCTTAAAATAATTGTATGGATCCTGGTGGAAATTTTACTGTCAGCACAGTTTAATATTTGTAAAGACAAACGCAGATACTTTGAGCGGATGAAAGAGATAGTGCAAATAACTACATAACGGCAGATATAGATTTCTTCTGAAATTGGGGACGAAAAGTAGCTACAACTATTTTTATCAAACGATGATCATAAAAGAACTTCAAGAGCCGACTATGCTGATGGTGATGATGATTATTATTATGCCGAGGACGAGGATGATTATGCACAAGATCAACACATGGCTAACTCTGTAATTTGCATCGACTAGATTAAAAAGATGCAGTAATTTGACCTGCAACCTCATATTATAGTTTTTCTATGCGAATTCCTAAAATTCCTAAAAGCAAAAACTTTCGTCCTGACAAAATTTCGTCTCATTTGAAAATTCGTCGAAGAAATTTTCGTCAAAATATTTGTCCGAAATTTTGTTACGACGAAATTTTTTGTAGTTAATGTATGCCATCGTATTTAACTCCTTCCAAACTATGGTACGAGTACATTCGGTACATTTTTGCCTGAGTCTTAGAGATGCAGCGGAAAATTTTAGACCTTATTGTGCAAAATTGCCAAATGTGCACTTTAAGTGAACAGTTTGATTGTGATCATGTGGTGGCTTGTTATTGCCTTGTTTACAAAATAGAGCCGAATCAGAAATCGGGTGGCAGGCATTCTGTTGAGATCTTAAAAGATCTCATATCTTGCGAAGGGACGTTTTACGACTTTATTCTAACAATTTTTCACACTATGACTATACACCCCTATCCATGGTTACCAGATTGAATTTGTAAGAATCATGGTCCAAAAGTCCTGGATTTCAATAGGTTTCTTAAAAAGACACCCGAAATTTTCCATGATGGCGTCATTTATTTTTAGCCACATATTAAGTTACATAATTTCTAACCAAAACTTTGGATCTTAAGTTGCTTGATTGTTGCTTGTATCTTTTGGAGCATTTTTCAGTACTTAAAAACATGACAGGAAAGCGAACCACGTAAAGATATAATTTCTCAAGATACATCATACACCCATCTATTCAAAGGAACGCCTATCTTGCATAGCGCTCAAATCTTGATTGGTTAATACACTTGCTCACAACCAAATTCTCCTTGCCGTCTCAGCCAATAGAAGACGACAGTTTCGTCAGCAAACAGCTTTCGAAGCCAAAGGTAGGCCAATTTCGCGTGTTTTGGCCTATCTGCGATTGTATGATGAGTGTCATTTTGCTGATGTCTCTCACATACCCGACCCTACATATATAGAGGTGTCTTTCATGTTCCCTGATAATTATTCTTGTAGTTTCTTGTGCTTTTAAGTACATCAAACTGAAGTTGCTAAATACTTTTCAAGTCAAGCATTGTTGCTCGTAACGAGTTGCTTATAGAAATGTCGTCTACATGGCAACAACCAAAAGAATAATGAAGATCAAACCACAATGCTTTAAAAATGTTAAGGAAGTACTTTTTAAATGTGAAATGTCCTGAGCCAAGGTCTTTGATAAAATGTTTATGTATTCATCTCAAATCTATCAGCAAAATGTAAATCACATGTGTTACTTTTTTTCATATGGCTTATTTCTTAAAACTTCCCGAGATTTTTTTGCCAGACGTAAATTCTCGATAAAAATCCCATCAACCATAAAATTCGGATACCGAGGGATAAAATCCAGGGTTTGTACGGGTTTTGGAAGTTTTAGGAAGTTCTGGAAAGTATATGAGAGTCAGTATAATTACTTGTAGCAATGGTAGGAATTCAGTTAACGTTCTTCTCTTCCTATAAGATTGGACTTTCGTGCCCAATATTCATGGTAATGCAACAATATCTCCTTCCATTTGACAAAAGAATGTCTAATTTGTCATGGGATTGTTTCTTTTTATTGAAAATGAAAACGTGGAGGTATTGCGTTTGAAAATTTTAGCCTCGTAAATTACTTTTATACTCATCAATTTCTGTGGGGAGTTTTGTTTTCATTCTTCATGTTTTTGAATAAGACAAACCATCTAGTTCATAGTTAAATACAAGTCCGTACTGGTTTTGGAAAGTTTTGGAAAGATTTGGAAATTGATAATGCAATTTTCCAAGACCTGGAAAGTTTTGGAAAAGGAGATGTTTATCAAAATGGCTATGGAAAGGTTTTGGATTTTTGTTTGGGGAAATTCTCAAATATCTTGAAATTGATTTGACATAGTGTTGTATTAGACATCTTGTATGATATGTCTGTTCGTTTTACCAATTGTAATATAAGACGTAATCCACCAAAAAAATAATAAAATGTAGCATTAAAAACAATGTTTTTCTATTTTCATGGGACTTCATAATGCAAACGACAATATGTTTCATGGTTATGGAAAGTAGATAATGTGACTTTGGAAAAGTTTTTCGAAAGTTTTAGAATTATGGTTACAAGAGTTTGTCCGAACCCTGAAAATCCCAAATGTGGCAACCATGCCCCTCTCTTCCTACACTATATCTAAGGAAGAATTGAGCCATTGGTTAAATTTGTGGCGTACAAGAGTTTTCTATTCCATATTGGTTGCCTTGTAAACACGAATTATAAATATAGTGTGTACTATATCCGCAATATAAACAGTCTGTTAGTACTACAAAACTTTACCACAGCACGAAAAAGCAGCAACTTTGTCAGACATTTGTGATGGTTCGTTTATTCCAGTGTTTTATTTTCAGCCTAAAAGGGTTCAAATGGCTCTCTCACTGGGGTGATTTCTAAAAATTGCTCCGGCTCCTTAGAAATCACCCCTGCTCTCTTAGTGCTAAAAGTTGCCGATGCTTGCCTTAGACCTTCCACTTTTTGAATTTTAATACACAATAACATTATAATACACAATAACATTATAATACTTAATGACACAACTTGGAATGGCCTTCATTCTTTTGTAGTTGTCGGTCTTGGCTCATTTGCATTCCATTGCACATTGATCTATAAGATGCAGGTAAATATCTATATTTTCATTATAATCCTTTAATTTATTTTAATACCATGTAAGTTTAGGATATGCGCCTAGTAGGTTGAGGAATTTGCTTGTGAATTTGAAATAGGTATAGACAATAATTACTTAGCCAGATAAAGAATAAAAGGTAGAGGTATCCATAACTTACAAAGCTTGTTCAATAATTATTGAAGCCATTCAGAACTCAAACGTAACATTGTTTGAAAGTTTTAAAAATGCTGATAAGTGAGTATTTTGAAGATCTTAGTTATATGTCCTTAGTTACAGAGATCAGAAGTGTATTAGCAAATGCATCAATGAATGAATGAATGAATGAGTGAATGAATGAATGAATGACTAAATGAATGACTAAATGAATGAGTGGAGTAAATGAATGAATGAGTACTGGAATGAATCGATGAGAAAAGGATGGTTGATTAAGTAAGTGAATGAATGTGTGAAAACATAAATGAGTAGATTGCTGTGTTAAGGAAAGAACTATGAAACAGATGCAGGATTGAAGCCCCGAGAATGAATCGAGAATCAATTAGCTACAAAATCATTATACAAATGAAAAATTTACTGAAGGTGATAAATGAAATAAGTCTTATAGATTTGTTGTAAGCCAAGCAAGAGATAATTTGCTAACTAGATGCATGATTGACTCAGTTAGTTTTTGGTAAATGAAAAGCTAGCCCCATACTAGTTTGGCATTCCATTAATTGTGCCTGTTTTCAAAGGTATCAAGTTTGCTTAGTAGGTGAAAATGACGATGTTTCTCTTCGTCTATAACAGGGGATGTGCAAATTTTTTATCGTTCTTTTGTTTTCATCGAATGATATTTGGGGCAAACATAATATGAATTTGCAGTTTTTAATCCGATCACGTGATATGTTCTCAATTGGCTTTGCATACAGCTTTAAATATTTGTTGCACGTGGTCAAACATTTATTAATTAAAAGTCAGCAAAACCGCGGTAGAAGAAATGAGCTTTATTTGGGTGAATTATAATTGTGAAATCTTCCTTGCTTCGCCATCAGGCTTTAGCTCAAGCCATCAGATTCCGCAATTCAGTAAGATTTCTGCTATGGAAGGGCAGAAGACGCCCTTAATTACCGTACCATTTTGTGACCACACCCAGTTTACAGTATAGAAGTAATTATCGTACTATTTCAGTTCATTGGGATGCAACATAGGATATAAAGAAAGCGTGGTAAAGCGCAATTGAAAGCAATAGCGATGAATTAAATCTTGTTAGAGGTATACGGTTCCACACATCATGTTTCCTGTGGAGAGGGCCTACGGTTCGAGCCCGACTCGAGGCCTTGACTGAATGCTCGCTCACTGTTCACCCAGCAGCGAATGGGTACTCCATGGCAACACTAGTGAGATAAAGGCGGCAAGGAAAGGAACTGGCCACCCTACCTCGTGTGCTGATGGCTCAGGATAAGTGTCGTCTCTAACAGTCACTCTCCTACTCTCAAGTTCCAAGTAAATGAGAGGTCCTAATAAACAGAGTGGGTCGGAAGAATTCTGAAATTTAATAAACGGGGTGGGGGTCAAATT
>WIPJ01000076.1:165399-176332 GCA_018155075.1 Cassiopea andromeda
AAACGGGGGGGTCGGAATTTGAGAAATGCCTTATAATGATTATAAAGCAACGGTTAAAAGCAAAAATATTTTGTCATAAAGCAGAAAGCTAAAATGCATACTAAAGCGCGATATTTTGCCCTGAAGTTGGACCTGAATTGTACTAACAAAGAAAGGAAATGTAGTAAAGAGCTCGTAAAAAACTCCATTTTCCTCAAAATTATCAAATGGGAAGTTCTAATAAGGTCCGGGGGGGTTGGAAAAAAAGTCGGAAAATAATAAGCTGGGGGGGGGGACGTTTATTAGGCACCTTACAGTACGTACGAAAGTATACGGGACTACCTTAGAAGTCTCTCACCCTGTCCTAAAAATTAATCTTCCATTTGCACGAGTTAGAGAATTGGTCTTGGAGAAAACTGGGGGGGCGTGTCCCCCATGGCATCTCCACTATTACCTTGCAATGCAGTAGGCTGACGCTTGAATTATACTCTTTTGTATACACCAGCTATTAATATTTTAAGACCCTTGATGGTAATAATTTATTAATACCCACGATGCGTTATCTGCCACTTTTTTCTTCTTATTACGATTTGCCAATATCTCTGTTCGCATTGTAGCTTATGGACGAACTTCCAATGATCTATGGTAGTTGTATTTTGCTCTACTCGTTGTAAGTCAATACATTTTCATGATAAACATACCTATTTATGTAATTTACATCATCTTCTTCTCATGATGAAATTTTTTCAGCTGATTACAACTTGTCACATATGCATTTTTATCTTCCATGTGCAACAGCCTTTTCGAATCTTATAAATTTATGTTCATGTAACTTCTCGTATTGGTGAGTTGAGAGCTAAAATTTCCTAAAGAATAAAGTCATTTCAGTATGATTGAAATTTCTTGGTACTTGAAACAGATCTTTGAGCTTTTATACTATTGATTTAAATACTATTGTTGGTTTTGAACGAGTATATGTCCTTGCTAAGGCCTGAGATTTTCCTGAGTTGGTCTCTTATTGCAGCATCGTCCCTTCTCAGTATGAGCAGATTCCAGCATTGGCAGGCACTCAACTAGGGGGGTACTGGGGTTCTGAACCCCAGCCCTTTTCAGCAAAATAACGAAAGCGCCTTTTTTGTAGTGCCCTCTTCTTAGTATCAAAAAGGTTTTTTTTCCTTAGATTGAGAAAGCGTATTTGCAAAAATTTTTATGGGGGCTTAGCCTCCGGCCCCCATTTTTCCCTCGTTACCGTGAAGGAGATTGCAATGAAGATTTGGACTTCAGAAGTAACCATACCAGTAAACTTCCCACACTATCTCATTCGTTTATGAATCTGCATAATACTATTCAAAGCCCGTATCTTCTTTAAAAAAGTTTTAGTGTGCCCTTTTTCATGGATTATACCCCTGCCCTTGCATCTGGTTATATTGAGAACCAATTGTAAGCTTTTTGTTAAGATGTGATAGGGGATTGCTGCTCTGGTGGAGTTAAAAATTGCTTATTTGCAAATCAAATTGTTTTGCTAATTCTAGAATTGAAGTTAATGGCAAAGAGAACAAGATGAACAAAGAATTAGTTGCATTTTTCGTGATTATAAGCATTTTTATTACAATTGTACGTATGCCTTATTTGTCATACTGTAATATACTATAGTTTGTAATATGCTATGCCATAGTTTGTTAAACTGTATTACATTAACTTGTCAAATATTGTTATATTATATTATATTACATTATGTTATATTACATTGTATTATGTTACATTATATTATGTTACATTATATTATGTTGTTCTGATCGCGATTAAATGTTTTGGTTTGATATGTAATATGCTATGCCATAGTTTGTTAAACTGTATTACATTAACTTGTCAAATATTATTATATTATATTACATTATATTATGTTATATTATATGATATTGTTCTGATCACGATTAAATGTTTTGGTTTGATATGTAATATGCTATGCTATAGTTTGTTAAACTGTATTACATTATCTTGTCAAATATAATTATATTATATTATGTTATATTATATTATATTATATTATATTATAATATAGTATATTATATTATAGTATATTATATTATATTATATTATATTATATTATATTATATTATATTATATTATATTATATTGTTCTGATCGCGATTAAAGGTTTTGATTTGATATTGCTGGCGAAGAACCTGCTACAGTGTTTCTATTCTTGCTTCCAGCTGGTTGTCTTGTCATCAACATTTATCCCAGTAACCAAGCAATTTGCAGATCGTACTAGTGATCTAGCATTAGAGATTATTGATCATACATCATGTATTTCCTTTCTAGGTATACATTATAGTGTTGAATCCACTCTTCTTTCAGGTAAGATGCAATAGAGTACAGTTTTTCTAATAGTTATTCTCACTTTCTTTTATCTTTTGACTTTTTTCATAGTGGCAATTTACGGCAAAGTTTCGATTATTTTTATTTTTTATTCCTTCTTTAGTATTGTAAGAGCATTAAAATATCAGTGTGCAGTTAAAAGTAGGGCACCAGTAGCCAGTTTTCAGTACTGTAATGTAGTCAAAAGAGATCCAAGCCTAGTTAGTTTTAGCAACTAAGCCTTGATTAAATTTTCATATAAAAGAGCTATGCATGTTATATATTCTTAATCGTAGTGGGCATATGGGCTCTTAGCAGGCTGGTTGTTTGGCCTTACGATGTACAATTGCAAGTAAGTCTATTGCATTCTCTGCATGTCCAAATTGCTTCCTTCTACAGGCTGCAGTTTATTTTGTGGATTTGACTCATCGTTTGATTTCTTCGGACACTGTTGTGTCGTTTATCATTGGAAATTTTCCTTTAAATTTCATATGCACCTTAGGACACAATTTTCCATCATGCTTTACTTGAATGCCAGTTCTGTAGCATATGTTTGTTCATAAGTTATTCACAGTGATTATCCTCAAGCACTTCACAGTATCCTTATCAGTTATTTCAATGATCTTTCTGTGATTGACTTTCTCTTAAATCAGGAGGTATAATGGCTCTGCGGCCTTAGTCACAATGTCAATGTTGAGGTATGGAAAATCAGATCCTAATATTTTTTCTATGATATGCATAGCTATCACGTAGTTCTTTTATAGTTAGTTATACATTCCCTCTTCGTATAATACCTACCGCATACTTGTCTAGACTATTGCAGGGGAGACTCTAGATTAAGAAATTTAGAGGGACCAGTTATGGGTGGCTTAGTATCAGCAAGAAAGATATTGACATAATATCAGCAAATCCTAGGTTGCATGCTCTCTTTACAAATATTAACGAGCTGTTTTCATTCCCATTTAACACTGCTCATAGGTTGGCCCCGTTAGATTTTTCCTTTACAGCTAGTGCTCTGTAGATGGGAGCAAAGGTGAATGTAATATTTCAGTCAATAGTTATATCTCTTTGTTTGTTTCAAGTCTTTCTCACGCTTTTTGTTGTTACAATGCAGTTACGGGTTTGGATTTATTTTGTGGAACATCGACAATAACTTTTGCCCACAAATGAGGTGAGTATGATTTCCACAATTAAACATTTATGACTTACCTGGAATGATTCAGAGCACCATTGTTGTAGCCATTCTGATTTTGCGCAATTTTGCATCATTCTATAAGGTTTTTACCCTGGCAACTGGTATACATTGCTTTAATTCACAATTTTAGATGCTTGCTTTCCATGCATATTTAAGATAGTCAATCTTCTAAAGTTACATCTGCAGTTCAAGCTTGAATAACTTCATAGAAAGCAGTTTCCGATGAATCTATTTTATACATCTAGAATCACTAGCAGCTTTATTGATGGAAAACTTGTAGCTGAGCATGAGGCAATGGTTGACATAGTTTGATGTTATGATTGATCTAAGCAGTCGTGGTTTAACGGTAGTGATGGGTTTGTTTTCACAAATAACCAAACAAATACAGAGCAAATCTGATGGTTTTTGGTTAGTTTTTTATTGGTAAATTTTGTTTTTTAGTGATATTAATTATTTTGCCAACTATTATAAGTCTATGAAGACTTTATAGCGTTCAAGTTGCAATCACACTGGTTCAAAATCAGATGTAACACTAGTTCTAGCATCAGGGAGACTTATGTATGCTAAAATGTGGTTTTTCTTTGATTCCAGGTTATTTTCCTAATAGCAAAATTCCATTGACAGCCTTCAGCAAATAAGCCTCAGCTTAAAGGAATTTATGAGTATACATGCATAACTTTTTGTAATATTTTACCTGCACTTTTTTTACAGAAATGCAAGAGCCATTTTGCCTGAATTTGTTAAACCATTGACGCAGCTACATGCTTGGTGGCACACCCTGGCTGGTGCAGGAACTTATTTTTCCATCATTTACAGGTAAAAGCAAGAGTGAATGATATGAAAAATGCTCTGATGTGTTAATAAAAAGCTTTCAACACAATTAGTTTTTTTGCTGACCACCAAAATAGTCTCAAATAGTAAACTCAAATATATGACAATATGCAATAGTTGTTCCTGGAAAAAGATGAGAATATTTTAAATGAATAACTGGCTCTTCTGTAGTTATCGCATTGCCATGTAGCTTTTCCATATTTAATTTCTCAACTTAAAATAAGGAAATTTGGTTACTCGTACTACGTATTTTGGTTACTTGCGCTGGGAAATGTGGGATTATTGTGTTGCTTTGTCTTGTATTCCTAAGTGCACCTTTCTTGGATAAGAGACACCAGTTTGCTGCATTGCCACTTGTAACCTAACATTGATCTTTGATTATTTTTCTTCTTTCACTCCATGAATTTTCTTTATGTTCTCAGCTCACACTTGCGATTAAAGTGTCTTGGGCATCAGCCAGCCTTGAAGGTAATCTTTTATTTTTGCACCAATCGTCGTAGGAAAAGTTTGTTTTTTATTTCACTTTCAGACCAAATGCAGGCTCAATATTCCCATACGGTTGTATATACTAGTATGTATATGTAGGGGGACACGCGTGCGCTTGTGTTGCACATGGAATACTTAATTAATATTCCTTATGTCACGTTCTAAATGAGCAAATAATGTTGCTTCTTCAAAATTCACACTGTGATCGTATGCACTCGGGGTGCAGAAGTATGGAAACAATGGAACTCATTAGTATAAGAACATGGCCACAAATGGTTTAGCACTTTTTGTAGTTTTTGATGCTATGTGTAGTAATTAGAATTAGTTACCAGACCTCAATGTATACGGCATGATTTAGATCAGTAAAGTTGGAGCATTCGCACACAACATTCGTACAGTCTCTGTTTACATTCTACAATCGTCATAGCATAGTATATGAACCCACAGATAATGAAGACAGTAATTGCGTGAACATAACAAGTTTATAACACTATGCTGGTGCAGAATTTTTTCTCAAGCTGTATTAACGGTCGTTCTGATGGGAAAATAGTTTGAGGCTGCAGATTTTGAAAGCGTTCTTTATCATTTTAACTTACTTCTTTGTATTTTATTGTTGGCCTAAATTAACATAATTTTGCTGCAGATTTAATTTGTAAATAACCACCTGTAAATGAAGGAATCATAGGACACTCATTTTCCGCACTTAGCCATTCGCTTCTTCACACGTGAGCATTCATACATTGCTAATATTTTATCCCTCATTTACAGTTCCATTACAAAGTATTACCTTTGATTGAAAAGGATAGCTGTCCCAGTCATGAAAATCATAAAAGAAATACAATGGTAGTTAACGGTATGGCGATCAACAACAACAAAGTGAAGAATGGTACAAGCAGTAATGGTATTGCATATGTTAATGGTGATCTCGCGTTCAAAGCGAATGGTACATTCGAGAGAACAAAATGATTTGAGAGAAATATTGTGCTACACTTTGGCAGATACAGTACTTCATAGTTTCTATGTTTAGTTAAGTGCAATTGTGGGGAATATTTAGTGGTTTTTAATGCATAATTTGTTGTATTTGTACACGAAGTTTTTATCACGTATTTATCATTTATTTTGTTGCTTAATTTACACACAATAGTCGCTTAAAATCCTTGTGAAACTTGCAGAAAATAATAAAAAGCATGCTCCTTTAAGCTTTTTCACCCTTGCACTTCACAAGCACCCCCTTCCCCTCTACTGCTTGGCTCGTGAGACACTCGCGTTATTGTGCAGGAAATAATATTTCCATTGCCGCATGTACTTCTCTCAAAAAACAGCTTTGTTTAGGGAGAGACGGGGGTGATAGTTAGGTTCCAAAATAAAAAGCGCGACGTGTCCCAGAAGTTTTGGCCACTATTATGGTACTGTATTCGATATTATAGCAGTAGTATTCAACTTGCAGTACAGTAATAATCCACGTATATGAACCTAAGTTTTTCAATTTAGCCTAAATGGATTATTATGTAAATGGACTTGAAGTAAATTTAAGCTAAAATAGTTCGTAGAAAGGAGGGCAATGTCTACAGGAAATTACAGCACTTGCTGATACTTGGCAAATATTTGAAAGAGTAGTGTCAAGTAATTTAAGTAGCAACCCCAATGATAAGAATCTAGCTAAAAGTTTTAGCTTAAATAGGTTGTTGTGCATGGGGGGGAGGCTTAAAATTTTAAGCTAGCTGGTTCTTCAAACCATGGTTTTTATACGCGGACTATTACTGTATAACAAAGTTTTCCTAAAGAATAAAAGCAAGCCTGCATTTCTATAGTGAAAATAGCTGGGGTTTTTACAATGCCCCGTGGCAATTTACCCTGCATGCAATTACTTGGAAGAGGCACTCAAAGCCGTTAAAGAGTTCGGAAAGATTGGGGCCCCATCTGAATTGTGCCTCTTGGTAATGAAAAACACTTCTTTTGGCCACCTCTCGTGGGCTCTTGTGGACACAGAATCTGAAAAGTTCGGGGGCCCACAGGAGCATAGGAGTAGCCCTAGCCCCCAACCTACGTCGATTACGGCACTTCTTGCAGGAGGAAGTCCCCTTGCTTTTTTCTATTGAAAGTAAGAAGCCTTCAAGAACTTTAGGGCAATATTTGATGTCAGTGCTAACGATCATGAAAGATATCTACCTTGGATTAGCTGCGAGGAAAGTTGGATACCTTGAATTTAGTTTCTAAACATTCTACATGCACATATTTTGAAACATTTTATTTCACGCACATGTCAAGAGTTGTATAAATGCAGAAGTTTATTCAATGACAGCCATTGTCTGGGCCGCCGAGAGAATGCAGAGGCCCCGGGGCAAAGTGAAAAGGAGAGGCCCCCTGCGAGCAGAAAATTTTCAGGGTCTGGAAGTTAACTTGGGAAGTTACAGCTGCTTTCCATTATGAGGCTCCCTAACCTTGAAGCATCAGGTGTTATGAGGCCCCGTGAGCCTTAAGGCCCATGGGGCAATTTTCCCCATGCCCCCCTCTCGGCGGTCGTGGCCATAACTAGTGCGTATTTTGGATGCAGCTCAACATTCAATCATTTTGTAAAGTAGAATAATACTACGTATGTAATGCTTACCTTGAAAATATTGTCTCCTTAATGCATATAGTATAGCATTAATTTGAAGAAGAGTTCTCGATACACTAGTCATTAATTTCTCCATTGCTTGCATTACTTCCACCGAGCCTTTTGAGTAGTGCTGGGCGCATCGATCATCGAATTAAGACCTTCATGATTCCCTAGTTGCACCCAAACGAGTGTTTTTAGCCCTGCTATCCAAAAGAGAATTATTCCTGCCATGAACTTCATTCTGATTAAGAACTGACGTTTCATGGGACACTTTTTGTGTGTGGCCACTGCAACGTAAGATCTGCTTGCAAACTAAAATACGCAATTTGGCATCCTTTGGGATTACATATCGGTTGGTATAATAGGTAGTTGGAACTACATGGTTGCTTTATAGTATACGAAGATCAGTAAACGGGTGACAGGAACGAAAACTCAAATTTGCTAATGAACTGAACCTCTCCTCCATCCAATCTCGGTCTTGTACAATTTTTAACATGGTGGATAAGTGTTTTTCTCACTCGTCATAGGGATGTATCGAAGAGACTCAAAACACGCTTTTATCATTACGACGAAACAATTAGGACAAAGAACAGATCAGAAAAAAACGAAATGATGACATTGTGACTTTAATCTACGAAAAATCAAAAGGACTAGCTTTTGTGATGAAGTATTTACAATTTTGAATTCTATAATTCAAGAACACATCACATTGTACAAGTCAAGTATTATGTAGTTAATTACGAGTTAAGACACGTATCATGTGCTGTCCAACATACAATTTAGGAAACGTAGTTGACGCTGAATAATGATGTAACTTACATTAACACTACCTAAATTTAGTGCTGACCTTGCTTGGCCTGCCTTTTGCAAAACAAACGCAGGAGATAATGCAAATGCAGTGGGAAATGCTGTGCCAAAGGAACTTTTGGGCGAATGAATCACAATAAAATGGAACTCTTCAGCAAGTCAAAACTGGGATATTGGTGACAGAAACAGTGGAGTCGAGCTACCACTCTGAAAAATAGCTCCATTCTTATAATTTTTTCATTTTATACACGTGAATTCTACTACACTAGAAGAAATATAATAAGCAAAAGATAGTTGATTGCAATGCTGTTTTTGAAATACTGATCATACAAATGAAGAAAAGGAATATGAAAAAAAACTAATAAATACCACGATCCAACTTAGCCATGACATCCAAATCAGAAAATAAAACAAAATTCAAATTGATGCTTGTGAAATTGAGAATTGATATAGAAAGCTTGAGATAAAATAAGCATAAAGCTATACACGAAGTGTGCTTCTTGGAGCTGCTGGAAAATAAAGGACGTGGTATCGTTGGTTATGACTCTGAATAATGCGAAAGAGAGTAACCAATCTTGGAACCTGTTCTAGAAAGGACTCTACTGATTGGTCCCATGACCAAGGGAATAACTTGTACCAATGCAGTATAGAGTATAACAGTGCCTGTCACAATAAAGCTACTAATCAAAGAACAATAACTAAAATAATAAAATACAGACATAACAATAAACAATAATAATAATTCAAACAATTTCCTAGCCTTATTGTCTTACAAATAATATGCAACATTAAAATCAGGACGACCACAAACAGAGTTAAAATAGATCTTTCTACCGTCGTCCTGATTTAAAGTTTACTCAAAAGCTTCGTTTTTCACAATCAATAGCCATAAATAAGACAAGGGCCACAATCAATGACGTTGATTAAAAACTAACTTCCAATTTGGTGGGTTCAATGGGTGCAGCTTAGGTATTTGCACTATCCCGTGCCACTAGTAAAAACCGTTAATGATCATCGCAAACCTTACATTTCAAAATTCCCTAAGAATCCCATAAATCCTTTCTAACTTCAAATTAACATGGGGAAATTTCTAGACATTCATGTTCGCTTCAAACATTAAACAAAAACACCAACGTTTCTACTTAATCCACGCCTTCAATTCTAACGGAAATTCTCCACTCTCTAAATTGCGTTCTAGAAAATGGGTGGCTTGAATCAGACAGATATTGTCCTGTGTTCCAACCAAAATGGGAAAACCAAGGATGGGAAAAGCTACCTGAGCTTAATAGTGCCATCAGCTTGTTTCTCGCTAAGGTATTTGAATCAAAAAGGCGTAACACGAGAGCAAACATCAACATCATCGAGGCTATCTTCTTTGGTAAGAGATTCATGGAACAGAGAATAACACCTTCAAGTGATTCCTCCAAACTCATTTGCATCTATACGCATAATAATGAAGAACATAATATTGGTTTTCGGGCATTGCCCAATTTTCGGAATTCAACATTTTCTTACCAACATTATGAGATAAATACCGAATGCTGGGTGTAACATAATCATAGTTAGCTCAACGCTACAGTGCATGAAGACCCCCTGTACTAGCAGAGAAGCCAACAAGCAAAAGGGAATCCTATCTGTGAATTTACAATGACCATTAATAAAATTTAGGGCCTAAATTTACTAAGTAGCACGATCATATCTACATTATATACAAAAAAATTAATATAGCAAACCTGCCACAATGTTTTACTTGTCAATTTTAGGATGAGAAATACGTGCAAGGGGGCCTGGAAACAGTCGCACAAACCGTATACTGTATTCGTAATGAAAAGGCAAACTATGCGAATGCCGGCTGTTAGAATATATCGTGAGAACAGAGCTGCAAGAATATATTTGTCGTTCAGCAATAGGCTATTGAGAAAATCATCTTCGGTAGGCAATTAAAATTTTTCGGGTAACACTAAAAATTACCCACGTCTATCGTGGGATCAATGCTAAAGGAAATGAAACTGAAGGTACAAGAAAGTGACCAAGTTGTAGAAACATAACTATAATTGAACCTGGATTGGGGACTGGAAGGGTTTAAATTAGCAGAATAACAAAAAGGGAATCAATGAACGCTCTTGGCCTTTTCGAATAATTCAAACCTTTGCCGGCTATACAAGAATCGTAATGTCGATTTAGCATGCATTCGAGGTTCATGAAGATAGAAATGAAAGCTACTTAAAAATTGATTAAACCCAAATAGCATAAGCCATAAATCCCTGGACTTCAATAGCTGCCTATTACTCCATGTACTCACCTTAAGGGTTCTCTATTTCAAGAAGTGGGGCCTATACGCTTGGGGGAACGTCTCTTAACTAGTCGAGCTGCTCCGTAAATTTGTAATATCTCAATTCTGAATGCGATTATTAAACACTTTCAGTTTTTAAGCAAAACATAATAAAAGAAAGATACATGAAGTAAAGGCACAAATTAATACGTGTAATTGACATAACACCGCAATCCAAACAGGTAAAATCTTTGCAAATGGCTAAGTGCAGTAAAAATGAGCCCTGTAAGAGTCAACCATTTAGAGTAGAAAAACAAATCCACCTTGAGATACAAAGAAGTGAATAAGAACTACGAAAAATCATGTCTTTATTGGTTTTGTTTGTCTTGTGGGGGGGGGGGGG
>WIPJ01000076.1:181072-260359 GCA_018155075.1 Cassiopea andromeda
TGTGTGTGTGTGTGTGTGTGTGTGTGTGTGTGTATAGATAGGTAGATAGATAGATAGATAGATAGATAGATAGATAGATAGATAGATAGATAGATAGATAGATAGATAGATAGATAGATAGATAGATAGATAGATAGATAGATTTTACATTAACAATACATTCGTACTACGATACAAGTACGATACCATGGGGAGCAAAATACTATGACTACCCCATGGTCTATACATAAAAATCACACTACACTAAATATATAACAGAGAAAAAATTTAGAGAAAAATGAAGAACAGAAAGACTAAACTGGGCACAAAATGAAAAGACGTAAAAGAAACAACAATATATCTTACTGCAATCAAAGTAAACTATGTTATCAAATTAATCGAGAAAAATGCAATATATTTCTGTACAAACTAACAGTATAGTAAATGGAACACAAACCTTCCGAAATCACATAATTTTAAAACAGCTGTCTCTGGATTCAGTAATAGATTTTGTGGCTTGATGTCTCTGTGACAGATTCCAGTAGAATGGATGTAGAACAAGGCACGAAACAGCTGATACATATAAAGCTGAAAGACAATACAAATGAACAAAAATTATAACGTCATAAAGCTCTATGTGGGGGAAGGGTTGGAATTACTCTCAGGTGCCAAATAAACGCCCCCCGCTTATTAATTTTTCGATTTTCTTCCAACCCACGGACCTTATTAGGATCCCCCGTTTATTAATTAAGGAAATCGACTTTATAAAAAACTCGTCATTTCATGTCCTTTCTATGTTGGTACTATTTACGCCAATTTTCATGGCAAAATAGCGTGGTTTCGTATATATTTTAGTTTTATGCTTTATCATAACCTGTTTTTGTTCTTTCCGTCCCTGTACAACCATGTAAAGTTGTTACTCAAATTGCGACCCACCCCGTTTATTTGACCCCCCACCCCGTTTATTAAATTTCGGAAATTTTTCCGACCCCCTTGTTTATTAGGACCACCCGTTTAATTGGCACTTGAGAGTACAAAACAAATGGGATAGGATGCTTATAGAGCATCAAAATATTGGACAACAGAAGCCAATAAGAATGGAGTCGCATTCTAGGGGCAAGATGCAAATTATTTCAACTATTCAAAACACAGCAGGTTCTTGTGCCAATGATAACTCTAATGTGAACTCAAATAAATTAAAATAACTTTACGATACTTGCCAGCATGTTCCTGCAACTAAAAAAAAGCATATTCACGGTTTGCAACTGTTGAGCACTTAAAAGTAATTAAAAGCAAACAACTCTCCAACATATCCCACTAAAGTGTTTTCACAAATCAGTCCAAAATAAAATTCGATTCAAAGTTGGTTTTGATAAGCTGTACGTTATTTAATTTATATACGAAATACCAACTGTAAATAAATATGTTACTATTATATTTCAATAAATGTCACCGTTCATACTACTTGCTTTTTCACTGTACGTGTGCAAACAATACTCCTAGGGTATTTCATGTCTTCAAGTTCAGATACCTAGTATTTTACGAAAGATCTTTGCAGTCCCTAGTAGACAGGTCTTTTAACGTGATTTAATATTCAAATTTTCTGAGACGCTTCTAGTGTTACTGTCCATTCCTTTTTTGATGGTACCAAGTGCTCCTATCACAATAGGTACTAACTCTGTTTTCATTTTCCACATCCACTAGATCTCTATTTCAAGATCTCTATATTTACTTTTCTTTTCAATTTCTTTGCTCGATACATTCTTATCACAAGGTACAGTCATATCAGTCAGCCTGCATGTTGAATTCACTTTGTCTCTGATTATGACATCAGGCCTATTCGCACTTACGTGTCTATCCGTTTGTACTGCCATGTTCCAAAGCACTGTATGTGTTTCAGTGTCTGGTTGGTGTTCATACCACTTGTCTGATGTTCTGATTCCTAAGTCATTACAAATATTCCAATGTAGATATACTGCTTATTATCATTATTGGACCTATCCCGATTTGATGTCCTTTTAGTTAGTTGTATTTATTTGCTATTTTTTGGTTTTGTTGTTGTTCTTCTTACTTGTAACTAGGCTAGTTAATTCAAACTACCTTTGATAGTGAGGTTTGATATTGTATGTTAGTGTATGAATTAAATATGTAGAGTTTGAAAAAAAATTTTTATACTTTGGTAAAGTAGAAAACATTCCGTAATGACAGGAGGTGAACCAATCTGTGGCTTCAGCTTACATCTCCATTCTCATATGCCGAGTTCAAATTCTGATTCATCCCCATTCATTTTGTCAACGAAAATGTAAGGAAAACGCAAATTCATACGGTATCTGATAATTTAAGAGCATCTGCCATTGTGAGTGCTCGGTTCCTTTGATAATGAAATATCGTCTATGGCCTGTTGGATTTTGGTAGACGCGATTGAAGTAGGTCAAGCACTGAGAAGTTTGAAAAACTCGCCGACAAGGCCTTAGGCAGATTAGATGTCCTAAGTCAAATCACACTTTGGTTAGAACACAAGCTTTTAATAACAAATTGAATATTCCCAGAGTTTTACTTGATGAATAAAACTCTCCTAGCGTTTTTCAATGAGAAAAACAATGCTAAAACTCCTAAGATATGAATTACAGATAAAAAAAATAAAACATAAATTTACTCTGCTAATAAATCAATGCTAAACAAGAACTTCTATACTAAAATATAACCAAAGTTGAGTTTTGCAAACTAACCTTAATGTAAATCATTGGAATTGTTTGTTTATTACGGCTATAATGCCTAGCTACTCTGTAAACAGTTTCTGGAACATACTCCAACACAAGGTTTAAATACACTTCATCTTTCTGCAAAATTAGAAACATCGTTGTAAAAATTTGGATAGAAAGGTATATGAACTAATTTACTATACACAAAATCATCTTAATCCGGCATAAAAGTAATAAGATACTGGATTTGCTGACAGTGCAAAAGAAGAAACTGAAATCACATTTCCATGTAAGAAAAGAATCCTCAATGTTGATCCATCATTTTAATGACAAGCAGCATAACGAATGGCGCGACAGGAGGGCAACCAAAATGCTCGTATAAATTCTGCATTTACGATCATTAATACCCCGCCTTTTCATGAAGCATCCTTAAGGATGTGATGTAATTCATCGAGTCCGACGCTTTATATAATAATATGCTTTTGTCTTATAAATTTGGAAGATAATAGTAGCAATAATTTAATAATAATGACCTTAATTATTTATTGCCGTTAGCCTATTCAGCATTCGCTGTTTTCAAGGGGTCGTCATGAACTACAAAACTTTTACATCAAAGCTAACTAATAGCTATACATCAATAATAATATACAAGAGATGAAAAATGCATTTAAAATTAAATAGAAAGACGAAGACTGCAAAATTGCATAGCTTCTTTTACCTACGCCAGGGGTCTCCAAGCATTTCCGCCCAAGGGTCGTATTAGCTATTAAACAGCAGGTGGGCGCCGAGTACACAATTGAGGTCCAAATAAAACAGTAGTAAAACAGCAATGCTGATTTCAAAAAATTATTTCACATTATTTTATTCAGTTACTATGTGCTATAAATTACAAGTAAGCGGTTAATTTAGGCAGGATACGAGTAAATTTTTCTACTTTTTCCGCGGATAAAGAAGTTTCTGCGGGCCGGACGAGAAGGTATTCAGGGCTGCGTCCGGTCCGCGGCTCATAGTCTGGAGACCACTGAACTAGGCCATTCCATGAGCTTGCATCCCCTGTACGAGAAACCCTTTTGTTCGCCTTCTGGATAACCAACTAAAATCTCAGAAGCTTGAACTAACTGTCTAAAAATATTCAACCTACGTATTACTAACAATAACACAAACAGGGTTTGATAGCTGCATATTATATATCAAAACATGTTTATTATATTTTGCAATAATGTATTGATCTCTTGTATATTTTGTAGTAGGATTTCATAAACTTTTATCTAATTTATGTCAAAAAAGATCAGGGCTGTAGAAGAGAGGCCTGGAGGCTTCAGTCCCCATCTCCTAAGCAATACTGAAATAACAAGAATAGGGAAGGCTCTCAAATACATATCGTTGATCTAATTTACCCTTTTCAATCCAGAAAGGGCTTATCATTATACTCGAGAAGGGAGTTTCCCTAAGATTTCATGGGCGTGATTCTTAAAAATTCACCAGAAAGTAAGGCCCCTTGACTTCCATTTTTCTGTACTTCCTATTAATAACAGCTGCTCCATGGGCATCAGATATAGGGGTCCTCCTTTTAATTTACTGGGGTCTATAATCCTACATTTGTTCGATGCCAGAGTTTAAGGTAAGAAATGATCACAAGAGCATTTCATTCTGAAAAGTCACAACTACAATTTTATAAAATTTGTAATTCTATGAATTGAAAGCACTAGGGTATCTATAACGATGTGATACGTTTTACACGAAGTACCACCCACAACAATGAAAAGCTCTTCAATTGTAAACAATCACAAAACGTAATCAAAGATCACCTTGTCACCAGATGTATAGAAGAAGTACTCCAGTCTGACAATATTGCAATGATCCAATTGCCTCATGATCTGAAGCTCTCTATTCTGCAAAAGAAGAAAGACTAATTGATACAACAATGCCAGGTAAAGTCATGACGACGATTCACAAAGCATTTTCTCGCTTCAAATACTTGTCTTTTCAAGCGCTACGAATTGGGATGGGGCCTATTAGGGTACTAAGCCGATGCACATCCCGAACCTACTCCACACGACAATGATAAAATACAATATTTTGTGAGTGACCTTCAACAAGGACCTCTCTGAATCAATAATAAAAAAGCAGCTGTCACGAACTACAACGACTGGTTTTGCCTTGGGTGGGCTATAAAGGGTGCCAGTTGCCATGACAACACAGAGGCTACTACAGTCAAGTGAAATGCTATTACAATTGCATCGTAAAGGGGATCATTCCTGAAAAGTAGTGCAGCCTCTATTAATAAGCGTAGGGAGTGGGGTACCAGGGGGGTTGCAGCTTCCCCAGATTGACAAAAATCCGTTTCACTTGGGAATTTTCTCTGAAAGAACTATAGACAATCTTCTGACTGCCCTCCAGACCTCACTAGTCTTTCGGGCAGAAAGACGTTGAATACTATGACACATGCTAATGACAAACCCACCTTAAACCGTTTGTCCTGCAAAACTTTCTTAATTGCTACCAAGTCTCCCTTTTCGACAAGTCGTGCTTGATAGACAACACCAAATGACCCATTGCCAATCACTTTCGTATCACAGTAGCTGATTTCATGAGCTTGATCGGGCAAAGATCCTGTTGTTGCTATGACTGTCGTCACCTTTCCTCCATCTTTATCTCCTATTAGAAAAAACATTTCATATCAATCATGATTAGCGTAGGTAGTTGTACCACAATGAAACTGAGGCATGGGGTAACTACAAAATAGGCCGTCTAGGGCATAAAATCCAGATAAAAATCGCGCAAAAACTCATGTCCATTGGCGAAGGTTGCGCAACTATAAAATGCAAATTAAGACTCAGATAGCAATCAGACATATGGGAAATTTAGACTCAGATAGCAATCAGACTATGTTCTATTGATAATCATAATTAACTGGATTATACTGTAAAATAAAATGATGATTATTAGTGCCAATATCTAGTATGTGATACTACTATCACTGCTTAAATTTTGCATGCGAACAAGATATAGAATACTCCAGAATCGAAAGCAAATTACTTCTGTTCAACTCACAGAACAATTATAGTACTACGAGTGGCAGAACATATCGAACTTGCTAGAGATTTCGCTTTCGTTCTGTAAAGGAGAATACCCCCCTACCCTTTACATGAGAGAATTCTACTTAAGTAAACTATTACGAATGAGCATAAACGGAAGAGGTGTACGAAATGTTAACAGACCTTGCAAAACGAAGTCACGCACAAGACGATAGTTTTGAAATAATAGCGGAGCATTTTCTATTGGATGGTGCTGTCCCATGTTGCGTGTAGCGAGTAGTGTAAATAGCTCGCTATCCCAATTTACAAGACATTAGGCCATTACAAAAGAACCGGAGACTATTAACCAGTAATCAATATCACACACAAAGAGAATCTTTGACTAGATGAATTAGTGGGTAATTTGGTAGTACAGGAATGAAAAAGAATTCAAATTAGCCTTGAGGATGATGCAAAAATAAATAAAAATTGGGAAATATCTGAAAAAAATCTTTTGAAACTTGAAGAACTAATACATACTTTCAGGATAAGCATTTCTCATAAAGAAATTACTACAAAAGCATTCACTTTCATTTGACAAAAACTTTTTGAATCACATCTGGCTGAATAATTTTGAATAAAAATCTGCTCTGCCAATTTTCTATCCTAGAATCTCAGCGGTGCCACCTGGATTTTCACAATGGGGTGGCAATACTTCAAGAAGTTTGTAAACATTGTACATGCGTGCAAAGATGTCAAGATAGCATCTCCAACAGGCTTGAGTGCCTCCATTCCATCCCTTTCAAAAACTCCCCATTGACTTGAAGGGAGGAACTCTCTATAGGTACCAGGAGGGAAAGAGGAGAAAGATGTGATCGCAACCAATCTGTAAGGAATATTTTGCCAAATTCTAGCTCTAAATGGATCATCTGATTTTATATCACTATCATCTTTCTAAGTACTTCCTTCTTCTCAAACAACATTTGAAAACATCACTACTTTTCTTTAGAACTCTCCAACAAAGACTTTCATGGATACCTTAGAGATGAACATCTAACACCCCATGTAAATTCTTTTCAACAGTAAAATGGTCTACTAAAAGCATGATTTACATCTTCCATGATATATATAAGAAACATCCTATGTGCAACCCTATAGCAATGTTTATTTACTTGATAATGTCTGGAAAACAGCATTGCCAATTGTATCTCAATGTGCGCATGTCATGAAGCTGAGATATTACTACTGCACAAAGTGTGGTGGGGATTAGGGGTATCTAAATATGCAGCTGATGTTGAACTTTCTATTAGACATTGTTTAATCTTTTCAATACATCTGTTCTTTAAAAATTAATTATTGAAACTATGACACATATACATATATCCCTAGATCAGAGCTTACTCATCCTTTTAAAGAAAAACATTATTTTGCCAAAGCCTCAATTTTCCTCATTTTCCCCAAAATTGTGCCTGAGAATTTCAAAAACGTTGCTTAACTTTTACTGAAATAAACTGGTTAAATTTGCTACATTTTTGTATGTTAATTTTTGACACTAGAATTTGAATTCTATATTTAACACTTTGAAAGTAATAATGACATAATGTCAATTTTTGGCCAACAAAGACACTTAATTTTGGAGATTGAGCCTTATGAATTTCCTAAGCTTTTCTTAAGATTCTGGTCATTTGAGCCTCCTTTTCTTATAAACTTTTCTTACAAAAAAGTGTATACATAAACTGGGTTCCCAACATTTTACACTCAAAAAATAAGGATTTTAAGGAGAAAAAAAGAAATTTATTAGCAATTTGCATGGAGAATTTAGTTCAATTGCAACAAGTTCCACAATAAATATGGAGATATAAGGAAGTTTTTGAGATATTTGCCCCTATTTTACTATCAAAACACACAAGACTGACTTTATCAAACTAGTCCATAAAGCAAAATTGCAAAATAGAAAACATTAAATTTTTCCTAAGGAATTTTTGAAATCCACTGATGTGAAATTCTTCATATGACATTGTCCTTTACAATAGATATCAATATTGTGACTAAGAACTGTATTGCCTCAAGAGCTTAAAGAAGGTTTGATAAATTTGATAATAACTAAGGACAACTAAGGACTTTAAAGGATATTCCTTCAGAATTTTAAGCGATTTTAAAGAGAAAAAGGTGATAAAATACTGAAATGCACTGCTCTGAAATACAGGCCACCTATGAACTACTACATCTACATCAAGTAATACTGTTGCTCACTTTCAATACTTTTGAAGCAAAGAAAATACACACAATAATGATGGAAACTGAACTAAGTAGCATCTCTTGAGGCAAAATGGCCAAAAATACCCATCTACCTGATGCTAAAACCAATTTACCCCTATTCATTCATTCACTCACTCAGTTATTCCATCTATTCAATAATTCAATACATTCAGGGACATAACTTCAGCATATTTTTGGGTGGTTGTCAGAGGTTTGCCCTGCAAAAACTTTCTGTGACCTTCTTCTTTAGTAGCAGTAGTTGAGCAAATGGTCCTGGGTCCTGCAGCTTCAAGGTTGTGGCTGACCCCCATGCCCCTTTAAGCTTCATCCCTGAATAACTCCCTCACACACAACCACCTTGAACTGCCCTGTTTATTTCATTACTAGCCATGATTACTATCAGACTTCTCCCATCCAAATGCAAATGTATTTCATCCAGATCTTATCATGATCTGCCAGTACAACAACTAGTATTGCAAATACAATATAATTCTTACCCCCAGTGTAATTAGTAGCCTGCTACTAAATGAGAACCAAAATGGTAATAAAGAAGTGATTACATGTAAGTCATAAGAGATACTTCTAAACCACCCAAGAGCCACTGAATCTCAAGATTCATTTCTTTCCAGTGCTCAACAAGCCATTTCAAGCATTCAAGCATGCAGTGAAAAAGGCGGTAACAACATGCTCTGCCTGTCCATGTTAAGATGGTCAAGTGGATTCGAGATACAGAAAAAATTATCCACCACAATATCAGGGGTTTTATCAACTGTTTGGTTAAATTTTTGCCATCAGGGGTCATCCATAATGAGTGACTACACATTTTCACCAGTTTCTAGCCCACTTCCCTCCCCATCCATCTATGCTTGTACTTAACATCTCCCAGCTCCCCTGCCTATGCAGATGGAACCTATAACCTTCTCGTAAATTCTGTACTTTGATATTATAGTTTTCCCTTGAACTGACAAGTAAAACATATTCACTGCAAAATTTTATTTGAGTTAGAGCATGACTAAAGAACTGCATGAAATATGAACAAAACAGAAGTTCTTAATCTATAATACATTTACTTCTTTATGATTCTTCATTTTCCACCTTCAATAAGAGAAGATGATAACAAAATGACTTGTAAATGTCCTGCATGTACATGTAATGTAAATGCAAAAGATGTCCGCTTACAGCTAAACACCCCCCTCTCCCTTTGTCTGCTTTTGTCCACATTGTTGCTAGTCCCCACCCCCTAGTTTCCCTTATGGATGACCCCTAAGTACCCCCTTGGCATTGTGAATATGGCCAGCAACATTGGACAGAGGAAGAGGGGGAAGTAGGATGTGCAAAGAGTTACAAATGGTGAAATTTTAACACTGATATTGTAAGTGTGAATGATGTACACTAGCCACATTATGAACACATGTGAACAGAAATGACAATTTGAAAGCTTAAGATATTTCTGGAGAACTTCAAAATTAAATAAAATGGAGATCCAAACTCACCACTAATGGTACATCAAATCAATAATAACTTAGTGTAAAACAGAATGAGCTTATGAATACACAGTGACTATCATTCTGAGTACAGAAGGAAACTTAGATGACAAAAAAGATGACAAAGATACTGTTGATACTGGTACTGCTTGTGATGGCAATCAGCAGTGATGACAATCATAATTATGATAAGCTATGATGATGGTAATGAAGATGACTATGACTATGACAATGAAGGTGAATATGATAATAAAAATGACAATGGCGGTGGCTATTATGGTGAAGAGTATTATGACTACCATACCCATGGTAAGGTTGGTGATAACTCTAAAACAATGAAGACAACTTTGATGGTGCTGATTGTTGTTGTGATGTTGGTGATAAATATGTTAGTAGGCTAATGATTGAAGGTTTGATATTCTATAAAGAGGCCAAAAAACAGGTGCTATGTAATTAATAAGTAACATTCAATTTCAAACATGTTTTTATATATGAGCTACTGCTCATATATAAATTACTTTTTATCATCACAAGCACTACTGCTATGTTGTATGACACTAGACATCAGCTCCTGAAACATGCTTGTTATTTTGCTAGCTATATTTTTGGAGCACAAGTATGTCTGTTGTTGAAATTTAAATGGCCATTAGAGACTTTGCAAGCACACAAATGTAAACACAAGTTGGCAAAGAAAAAGAGGAATCACTAGGGTGCAAGGTAAAATAGTGGAATACTAACACTTAGAAAACAAGCAACATGATACCCCTGCTACAATCTCTGTTGGGGCATCCAATTCTATGATTCCTTCTCCAGCCAAGGACAAGGAAGGGCTACAATGGATGGGGCTAGCAAAAAACCTCTACAAACAGAAGCTAGACTTCTCTTGAGTCCTGAATAGAAGGGGTGTAAGCATAGTAAGGGTGGTTGAAAATTACCCATAAATTGGGAAGTTGTAATAGGTGGGGTGGGTGCAACATGTCTCTAATCATAAATAGATAAACCCAAATTTTCACATTAATTAATACTTGATTGAACAACAGACTCAAAAGTAATAACTGGACTGTACAGAATAACATTAGGGAGGCAGGAAAAAATAAAAAAGGGATAGGTGGGAAGCCCCATCTACTCCGGACTCGAGAGTAGATAATTCCTGATCAGATTTCCCTCCTCTAAAATTCTATTTCTGGTATAAACTAAAACCTCCTTTATGCACAATGCCAAAGCATCTTCTACTAAACCATAGATACTATGTTTAACACATCAATATGTGTCATGCACTTTGCACTTTGGTACAAGATCTAATGCTCTTTGAACCTGGTATTAACTGAATACGATAACAACTTACTCCACAGGATTATCAGAAGAGATAAGCCTCAGATACACCATGCAAGAAAACATCAGCCCTGAAATCTACACTAACATATATGAATGTTCCAGATAACTGTAATAAACTTTGCTCCAAATTCTAAATGAAGAACCTGTAAAATAAAACATGCCTAAAGAATCCCTCAATTTATAGTGTGCTAGTACTGAAACTGATATAATATTCTAATTTAATGTGATACTCATGTGCTCAAAAAAGTATGGTCAACTAGTAGTGAGGGCTCAACAGCAGAATTGAAGAGAAAAATACTTATAACCCGATCCTTAAAGATATCTCTTTCAGCACATAAAAAATATATCTGATCCAACTCAAAAACTATCTCAATCTAACCTAAACCAATTTTGGCAAAATAACACCAGGAGGAAGGACAATTAATCTAGCTTTTGGTGGTAAGTAAGTTCCATTTGATGGATAAACTTATCTTCCACTAATATAAATGCTAAAGTATGGCAAGCTACAATGCATTTCTTTCCTTACTAACAAACTGACAAGCTCATTTCATAATACCATAAATAAGTGTTTACTGCCCCATTCAATACCAATTAACAACTGGCATTACAGGCACCTAGAGACATGTGCCAGATCACTTACTATTTCTTCAGGATCCCATATCCTGGAAATTTACCAAGCCAATATCAACATCATATTAATAATTATCTGTGTCAACAGATTTCAAAATTTTTAGATACGTTACTTGGCAGTGATCCCTAAAACTCTAAGCATAACTTCTGATATGTAAACTACCCATCAATTTCGCTGATAATCAAATATTACACTGCTGCTGTCATTTCTAGGCAGAATGATGAAATCTTAGGGAATACAGATGTAACGGACTTGGCTTAAGCCCAATTAAATATGTAGCGTAGGAGCCATTTTGAAATCACTGTTCCGTGGCTACTCCCTCGAAGTTTATGGAAAAAAATCTGAAACTCCTCAGCATCGGTTTGCTGGTTTCCCCTGCTAGGAAGTCGCCGATTTGCAACCATAATTTGCAATAATGTGATAAACAAGGGTTCCTACTGGTAATATGCAGTGAGAATTGTCAATTAGGCAGGTATGCCAATATCAGTGCAAAGAAATTTATGCTAGAAAGCTAAAGCAAATCCCAACTATACCGCAGTACCGGAGGTCACAGGAATCTACAGTCCTATCAATCAATAGAAATCATCAAAGAAAGAAATGCATGCTTGGGAGTGTAGTGTATTGATTTTGGCGATACTACTAAATATTACTAGCAGTAAAAATGTAAAAAGTACGGCTCACGCAGGCCATATCCTTTGCCGGGTAAGGAAGCGAGGGACTTTAATGTGGGCTCCACAAATATACCCGCTTGAGCTACACCAATACAGACTAAGGAAACATAATTTCTTCAAATTCTGCTATCGAATTTCAGTGAGATCATACATATGATAAGTCACTGGAGTAAGGTAGAACAAGCTAAACAGAAAGAGACTTGCTAGAAATTACAGATGGAAGATTTGCACTTACGACTGACTTTTAAACCAAGCAATCCAGGCGAAGGCTGAGACTTGCCTTGTTCATGAACCATCGATGTTGTTCTTGGTCTTCCACTCATACCGCAATCGTTAATATATAAGAAACTGCTAAATTGTATCACATTCCCAAGTGCCGATCAACGCAAATTGCATCAGTTCCTTTGCTTTGAGGTTTCAATCGGCCTAAGCCCAATTCACCAGCCGATTGTTAAAATGCAGTAGGAAATACTCGATGAATTATGTCGCTCGTGATACTATAGATACTTGAATACTATTTTTCGATACAAATCGCGTGCATTTCAGGGTTTTTTTGATTTGATCTTACCGCATATTGACTTTATTAATGTTCTTCCAAATTTCAAACCCCAAAATTCACAATGGCTGCCTAGCGTCTTGATAAGACCCCCAACGAAGAGCACTGTCCAATGGCAACGCGGCCAAAATCTTTATCCAAAAATCGGATCTCATCGAGTAGAGGCTAGGATCTCATCGGGCAGGGAGACGACTAAGTCACCCCCCTCCTGTACGTATTTTTTTAAACTGCATTTTTTTTAAACTTCATAGTATATTCACTATATTCAGGTAGCTTGCAAATGGCTACTTGTGGTTTACAAAGCACAAAAAAGAAAAAAAGAATAATTGCAACAAAAAGCTGGCCTGCTAATAAGTTTGGATTTGACCAATCTTGTTCTTACAAACAACAACACGGAAAGACCAGGAGCAACACACTAAATAAAAATCAACAGTGACGCAAACTAATTGATTCTATTTATCTTTTATAACAGAAAGGAAGTACATTCAAAACGTTTCTTGAATATCCAAGAATAAACGGCAGAAGTTCAATGTTACTGAGTGATTGTCAATTTTTGTTGCCTTGGTATCATCTTCATATTTTATGTTTCTTACTTGCAGGGGTATGGAAACCATTATTGAAGTGGAGGGGCCTGGTCACTAATGTAGGTGATACGCTCGGAGTTCTCCTTATCTGTGAATAAACGGTCTCCGTAGAGACCCTCCTCTTTGAAACGTGTAAAAAATTTGAAACATACCACACGTTTTTTTTTATAAGAAAATCATTATTTTGCCTGAGCTTCAATTTTCTTAACATTTCCCGAAATTGAACCTGAGATTATCTTAAATTTTTCTTAACTTTTACTGAGAAAAACTGGCTCGAGTGGTTTACACTTTCGTTAATAATATTGCATACTTGAATTTGAATTCCATCTTTAACATTTTGAATGCAATAACGACGAAATACCGATGTTTGGCCTATAAAAACACTTAATTTTGGAAATTGAGCCTCGTGATTTTCTTACGATTTTCTTAAGATTTTGACGATTTGAGCCTCATTTTCGTATAACCTTTTTTCTTATTAAAAAAACGTGTATGTCATGGAAAAATATGGGGAAGCAGTGTCGCTGGTCCCCAGTTCGACGCCTCTGAAATGACAGTCAGGCGTGTATTACTCTAAAGAGCAGCATTGAATGTAAAATTACTACAGATAGAAAGCAAACAGATCTTGAGGCAGGGCACGTTTGTTTAACTTTCACTTTATGGACTTCGGTGAAACGAAAGTGATATGCTTGTTGCAAAGTAATTGTGAATTATTGTGAATTTATTAGAACAAAGTTTATAAGAATATTCAGGCTCAAAATCTCTGAAACGTAAGAATAATCTAAGCATAATGCAAGGCGCAAGCTTCATCAAGACTTAGAATTCTGTGTATGTGAGCTATAGTACGGTCTGTAGATTAAAGTTTGCACTACTGATACAATATCTATTGTTCTGTTCTTCCACTTTTGTTTTGGTCAAACATGTTCCTTTGATTTCATATGAAGCTATGCCTTTGGCACTTGAGAATAATTTAAGAGTAACCCTAGGCTCAAAGCTAGAACAATTTATTTATAAATATATTTTGCAAAGTCTACAGTTGCAGTTCTCGCCCTTTCAACATTTGTGTGTACCTACCTCCTGGGAACATCAGCCTATACAGGGGCGTCGAAGAGAATTTTAAAGTGTAGTGGCCTGGTCACCAAGTTTGGGGATAATCTCAGAATTCTACTTATCTGCGTTGGCTACAGCATCATATTCAAAGCTTTTGGAATATGAGCAAATAGAAAATTGCCTTTCACGACACCTTCTTCCAGAAAAATGGTGTTAAAAATGAAAAACACTAATTTATGCAGAAAAGTGAAGGGGCTAGTGACCCCTGCTATAAACATACCAACACTGGGATCTATCAGCATTCTGGGGACTTATCACTGAGGAAATAGTGTAATTCTATTACGTCATGAAGAAATAGTGTAATTATGATTTGAAAGATGGAATGTCTTGTTTGCTTCGAAGTTTGAAAGCGAAAGATGCATCTCCAGAGAGGACGTGGGCAGCACAACTATTCTCACCAAGACAGCACCTGCTCCATGCTTCACTCTGAAGGTTACAAACTACGATTTCATCGTCGCCCCCAGTGCTCCTCAATTATCAACACAAAACTTTTTAATAGCCCTCATCCTATCAGTTTTCTTCATGTAAAATGAAATCGTGTCATTTTGTGTAAAATAAAATCGTGTCATAACATAAATCAGAAACAGCAAATGAATTCAATATTCTGTCGATTCTCTCAGTGTCTCAAGCATTGTTGGAGGTCTCTTCACAAATTGCGTGGTATGCTATACTTTCACAGTTGTCAACTGCACATTAAGTAGTAGTTGCTCATAATGTACGATGTTTGCTAGAGTCATTCTATAACAGACAAGCGTGTCCAACGACTAGCAGTTGAGAGTTTAAGGTTCAGTTTCAAGTTATATTTTTAAATTCCACACAACATACATAAAATGTAACATAGTTAGATAAGAAACAACTTTACTACTCAAGTTGGAAACTGCAACTCCAAAAATGCCTTTAGATCAATCCCCTCAAATTATCACAAATAAGAAGTCATACTCTTTTTGCTTGTCACTGTTCTGTAGATTTTAAAACGTCCCTGGAAAAGTCTTGAGAAGCATGCTATTTAAACGTAGGGGGGGGGACTTTTGCTGATAATGGATGGAGCTAACAAGCACTACCCTGCTTTTATTTTATGGGTGTGCAAAGTTTTACCTGATCATACTTGTGCTTATGTAAATTAATGCATTAAAAGGATTGTTGCATTGTTGTAATCTTAGGTATGTTTTCTAATAATCTTAGCTGCAGATCCGTTACTTTGAAAAATATCTTGCCTTGTTCTACAGCAAGTCTTGAAAGTAAACTCCATTGCTCTAATAAATCTAATCTCAGGGCATGTGCTTTGTATCATCAAATATCCTACCTGTGATGAGAAGCTTGTTTCTCAATCAATCTTTACAGAGAAGGAAACTGGATAGATCGACAGGAAATTTTAGAATGGTATTTTCAGTTTCATTGAGAAAGAACTAAAAATGAAATTAGGCCAACGAGAGCTAGATCAAAACCTCATGTCAATGAAATGATTTCGAAATGCTGCTCTGACCTAAGAAACTTTAATCTGAATGTAAAGTCTCCCCACCTCTAGGAACAAACTGCTATATTTTGCTACAGATATATGCAATGAATCATGTGAACCGCAAATTTACCAAGCTTGAATATTTCCCTTTATGCAGGCCTATTTTATGAAGAGAGCGAATGTGGTTAATCAATGTATAGATTGAATCTACTGCAGTTTTACTAAAGCATTGTATAAGAAAGCTGGCAGTTCCTTTAGATTTTCAAGGATGAAGCTATTGTTTATAAAAATGTGCCCGTTTCTACGAATAGAAGGCTGTCATTAGATAACTAGTTCATAGGAAAGGCAATAATACTGGAGCATACTACTGCGCTCACCTTCTAGAGTCATCTTTAACTTTCGTTATTGCTTTAGCCGCAAATGAAGGTTAATCTAGAGCTCAAAGCCTGTGTCTAAGATGCTTGGACACTCTTGGAAGCAGATCTGTTTAACTAGCCTTTCCCTCAAAGCTGGCAATGAAAATCTGATAGCTAGAGGTACAGAGTATGTACTCTTCCATTTTCCAGATTGCACTCAACCCAATAGAACAAAGGTTTATTTGTGACGCTTGATTAAGCGGTAACTGTATAAAAATGTTACTTGATTGATGAAGTTTTGTGCATGGTACTCTGTGAAATTTCGAATCAAGTGAAGATTAACAGTGGATTAAATACGCAAGCCATCGTCAAACCATGCAAAATTTTGTACAGACAAATAAAAAAATTAAGTTAAAGAAGCAAAGCTACACCAACATGCTCCTATATCTTCTTTGACTTCAAGTTTGGGAGATGGAATGGAAATTACATACTAAGGTAAAGACTTTCACTCAAACTTCTCTTTCTTAATCAAAGAGACTGCAGTCGAATTAATTATTCTTGCAATATGCTGCGCTAAAATATGTCATGAAACTGTAAAGTTTTATGAAACTTCTAGACAGACTCCAGATCGGTGAATAAGCGAGTCAAAAAGAGCAATTGTACTAAATTCAATATTGACTTCCAACGTTGGCCTAAACGTTCTTCTAAATCCCAATACTTTATGCTATTTAACAGAGAGCCCTGCAAATTTGAAAGCAGGAGAATGCAATAAGCATTCAAATATCAAGCTGAGGTTTAAACTGAGATATTACCTTTACTGCAGGTGCCATTGCATTGATATCGCTGTAAATCAACTGGGCAAAATTGACTGTCATTCTGCTGTGTCTCCAACATTGTTTATGCATGTACACACCACTACATCTAGTTATTGGTAATGTATAAAAATTTAACTCTGCATATCGTTCTCAATGACGCGGCAGCCATTGCGCTTTGGCAACATTTTGTTGCATGTCCCAGCAGATTTGTCCATGAATTAAAGTTTATGTTAATTGTATCAGAATGTACGTGATTTTATCCCCCAACAATTCACCTGCTCTCTTGTCAAAATAAAACAGAGCTAGACGACAACCCTTTTGATTGGCTCTTAATGCTCTCAATGTGCTCTAAATAATTCATATCTACATAGGACGGGGGTTGCCAAACTGATAGATAATTGCCACACTGAAATTAAAGATATCTCTACGTAAATATCGTAATATTTCTAAAACATAATGCCTTTCTTTATTGATTGTCCTCATAATTGCTTCGAGGAGGATTTCTAAGGTTTCACAGTTTTTCAAGGCTGTTAAGTAGTTTAACGTATATTGCATACTCAAAATATATTGTAAAGATCTATGGCTTCCAACATATGCTTCCGTTATAATGGAATGACGTATACAAGTACGCGTGCTGTACTGGAGCAGTGGGGTTGATCGTCAAGTTTCCACCCACCAACAAGGCTAGAAGGGCGAGGTATCCCTTGTTGAGTGAATTTATCCATCATCACCAGGAATGCACGGTTTTTCTTTATAAGACAGTATTTTTAGGCTCAGTACTGAAACTTTCTTAGCCTTTTCATAATTCAAGTATCAAAGCTCCTTCAGACTTTCTTAACAAAAATTTTTGAGTTCCAATTGTTTTGCGCATGCACATTAGTGGAAAGTGAAAAAGATCCATGCACACTTGAAATGATGATAAATCTCAGTAAATAACAGAATTTGAACTGTTAGAGTGTAGCTAACATTACATAGAAAATATTTTGTACATAGATGAGTCGAATTATAAATGCATAAACGCTAAAAAACTTTCCTAAATCTCAAAAATCCAGTACTGAACTTTCTTAACTTTTTGAGCAGCTGAGTACTATTTTAATAAACCATTTCTTCAACTACGGAATACATTGCCTTCCCCTGGTTTCCCTGAAACCTACAACTTATCATCCTTCAAATCTAACATCAACAAACTTAATCTTATCTCTCTACCCACCTAACCTTTTTCCCTTTTCTAAGTTTTTCCTTTGTCGGGGCAATGTTATAAGCCCTTCCCTTTTCTAAGGTCTTTCCCCGTCATTATATACTAAAAAAACATTTATATATGATATATGATATATGCTGTATATATGATTGATACGGCAAAGAACTCGTATCTTTGGTATTCTTTAAATGAATCTTGCCCCCTACCCCTTGTATATGCAAGTATCCCTTGTATTGTAGCAATGGGTGAAACTAAAGAAAATTGTTGGTGATTTACACAAACCCAATTTGCCGACAAGCAACCTTCGCCGAGCCCAGGTTGCCGACAAACAGGACTTTCCTCGAGTTTTATCAGCAAAAAAGGAACATAATCAGGGCCTTTTTTAAGAATTTCGCTTGGGGGAGGGGGGAGACCACGTGTAAAAAGGGATTCTTAATCCATAGGTAGTTGGAAACTAAGAATTACCTAAATTCAAGGTGCTATCCAACACAATGCTTTTTACTTTCGTGATCAAGTAAACACAACTGAAAGACTGTGATGAATGGATTCTCAAAGGGATGTATTTATGATGGAGCATTTTTGAACTATGTCAATCGGACTCATAGTATACGGCAACTTGCAAGTGGATAAGAACAGGTACTGGGAGGCAGTTTACAGCGAAAACGTTAGATCTGCATGCAAGCAAAGTGAAAGGAGACTGGACGTATGGGGGCTTGCCAGAGAAATTTTGTTAATTGAGATTCTCGTATATTATGTTAAAACACTAGTATGTTAAAGAGATTCTGAACACAATTGATCTTCAACAAATTTACTGACAAGCTAAATATTGGGGGTACGGCACCCCTCCCGCATCCCCCTTATAGCTACGTCCATTATTGTAGCATTGTGCTCTAAAGCTTGTTTTGTAATATGTATTGTATTAACTATACTTTAATGGAGTTTTTAATAAATGAAATGAAAAAATGTAACTAAAGGTTGGCCTTGAAGATCGGATTGCACATATTCATTGATTTTGTAATGGACGAAGTGCACTCTTACCATCGGCTTTCATCAAGCAGCTAATATTTCTACAAGGTGACATAATTCATCTTCCATTTTTATCCTCTTCAATGTATAGGCTAGAGAACATAAAAAGCTCCGCAAAATTTTTCAAGGTGATAAAGTATTGCCTTAGTTCTTGATAGTAAAACATGAATTCTCCAAGAAGGGAATTAAATATGCTGACATTAGGGCCTGGAATGACATTCCAAATAATATAAGAACTGTCATCGATAAGTTTGTTAAAAAGCCATCTAGGAAGACATTTGATGAGCAATAGAAACTAATCTATGCCCCCTCAAAAAAACGACCCTCTATAAGATCAACAGATTTATTTCTTTGCTATTGTAAATTTGCTTAATTGTATGTAAGTAAATTTATGTTTGTAAGTATGCTGAAGGGATATCATTATAAATAAATCAATTAAAAATAGCTATGGGCAACATTAGACTTGATTAATACAGTGGGAGGTATACGATTTTTTGAGAGATGGTTATTTGTGATTCTCCAGTTATCAATACAACGATGTAATATTTTTTACCTATCTCACTTCGAATCTTTAAGAATTGGAAGGATATCTGTGAGGAAATATAAAAGGTTCGTCACCTGGAAGCAATATACTATGAGTTATATATGTGCTTCCTGTCACTTTCCGATACAATCTTTTTTTCAAAGCAGTGGCTAACTTTTTCCAAACCTCAATATTCTTACATCTTTATATTCTGAGCCTAGAATTACTCTTAAATTATTCTTAAATACCAAGGTATAGCTTTGCCCAAAAATTTAAGGAATATATTCCAATCTTTTTTGATATTTTATTATATTGTAAAACAAAGCAAGAGTTTACATTTCGTATAGATAATGCAAACGTACATCTGAAAGCGGTAATTGTAACTAGGATACAAAAAGACTCTTGTCTTGTTGAAGCTTGACCCTTGCTTTACAGTAAAAACCTACATATAAGAACCTTTAGTTTTGAAATGGGGCTGATCATGTTCTTATCTATTGAGGTGGTTCCAGAAAAATGGCCTCTGGTTCTTACCAGAGGGTCTAACACAAATGCTAGAAATAGTAGACCATACAGCAATTCAAACATTGTTGCAATATAGTTAACCGCCCAAAGTTTTCTGGATCAAAGCATATGTTTGAACCTACCCATCGCACTTATGCATGCGCCATTTTTGGAGGATTCACGACAGAGGCTAATTGGCAAAAATAAAAAATGAGCCATTTATACGAGCCTAGTTGAAATACTAGACTGAAGAGGTTCTAATAATTTGAAGTCAAATTATAGATTTCAGGCTGTAGCCTCTTATTGCATGAAGGTTCTTATTCGCGGATTTTTACTGTATTCCTAACTTATTATCAAATTTCAGCGATGTTCAGTCTCAATACTCTTATAATCTTTATTCTTAGGAATAATTCACACGTTACATAACGCCTCTAGGGGAAAGGGAGGGTACCTTAATTTGTTACGCTATTGTTTAATTTATACGGGAGAGCTATAGTTTACGAAGGGGAGAGGGGGTTCTCAAAAACGGTAAATTTAGCGTTACGTAACGGGTGAATGACCCCTTTTAAAAAAGAGTGTACTTATTACTACAGTACATCCTCATTTATCCGAGCCTCATTTATCCGAGCCTCATTTATCCGAACCTCATTTATCTTAACCCCGTTTATCTTAACCTCATTTATCCGAACGCCCCATTGCCGTCACCGAAAATTTTCAAATTTATTTGTCTGACATAACTGATATAAAGTAATTAGTACTAGTACCGCGATTCACCTTCATCTCCGTGAACTTGCTGCAGGAGAGAGAGCGGAAAATTTGAAGCAACCCACTATCCATGCTTTTTTCAAAAAGCTTTTTTAAATAGTACTCAAACTTTGTAAATCAGACCTAAAAGGCGATAAGATAATGGCTTTCTCTTGTCACTATTTCGAACATATGCCACATTATATGGCATATTTTTCAAGCTTAAATATTAAGTGATCATTTTGGCTGGCTCCACATTTGAGTTCACGCCATTCGGATAAACGAGGATGCACTGTACTTTTAATGAAGATACGACCAATTTTTTCTATTTGCAGAACAAACAGAGCCCCCGTCATTTAAATTCAGGATTTGCTACATGTGACCATTACATCGCTTCTCTGAAATCAGATATTAACGATTTTACTACATTTATTAATGATGGACGCTACGGCCCTATAGCAAAACCTCTGCTCTCTTTCTGAAAATATCAATCAAAGACAGATAAAGAAGGAACATGAGATATTTATCCTCATTTCATACTAAGTCAACATGAATGATTAAAGAGAGGAAGTAACTGAGATTAGTTGCACAAGGAAAAGAAAGGTGAGCATCTTTTGGGAAACAATCCAATCCCGTTAAATCGTCCTCCTATACTAACAACTGCATGAGTTTACCAAATCCCTCACTCAGTCAGATTTTCTTGATAATGTACAAGAGCGACTTATCAAGTTTATAATTTTGATACAAATAAATTAAGCAATTAGATTACTATTGATCATAAAAGCGTTAAATTAACTATGCTTTCTACGTACATATAATTTTGATAGAACTTTACAGCATTTGATTCTAACAAAACCTGCAAACCTTTGAAAATTGAAAGTATCTCGGATAGAATCGATAAGATAGTGCGAGTGAAACGGAGTTTTTAGGCGAAGGAACCAATAGGATCAGTACGACTTAGCGAAAGTGCGACTTATCCGTGGTACGATCTATGCAAATTGTTTCGACTTGATTTGGTTGATTATATCCAAGGGGAATGAGAAATCAGTCTGAATAAGTGAAAGAACGACAATCCAGAGTAGATCTTAACGGGACTTGGACTGTGCTTCAAAACAATTAGAACAACGATATTTCAGAGCTCGTTGATGTTTGGAAAATCAACTGCAACAATTTATTAAATACAGTAGCGTGCTTGGGAGATTAACTTCAAGGAGACATATATTAAAGAAAAATAACTTGAACATTTTTACTTAATTGTAGAAAAGAAAGATCGAAAAAAATTAAGTACTTTAGAATTTGATGATGTGGTATGGGGTAGAGAAAGCACCATCATTCTAACGAAAACAGGGAAAGGAGAGCGAAAAGGAGATGCTTGACTTTTTACTTACAGATTTTCGTTAATGATTATCGGAAATGTTTGAATTCTTTCGTGGGTTCTCAACATCTCTATGGTCCTCAATAAACTAAGCGTGCAAGTCTGGAAAATTGCTGTTGCTATGCTCGTCACCACTTCAAAGCTGAGGGAGGGCAAACTACATATAGAAAAACGCAGATGAATGTGAAAATGAAAAGTCATAATCAGTATTTCTTTTTGTGGGCACTTGAATAGGCAATGTTTTGCACTTATCAGAATACATCATCTTTTATTAGAAAGTTTGTTTCGGCCAGCACTGAAACTTTCCCAAGTATTTCACAGTTCCAGTATTAAAGCCTTGTTAAAGTTTACTTAGAAAAGTTGTTTTAGTGCTAATGTTTTGCGCATGCACAATGAAGGAAAAAGAAAAGCTTTATGTACACAAGACGCCATCTATAAAGGTTGTCCGCACCTAGGGGGGCGGAGGGGTTAGCAACAATGCGGACAAAAGTGGACAGGGGTAGGGAGGGGATTAGCTGTAAGTGGACGCCTTGCGTAGTGAGTGTGACCTCTGGAAGAGAAAAGAGGGCACTTGAGGGTGATTTTATCGTCATCTTCCTGTGTTAAAGATTGAAAAACAAAGAAGCAAGCAAGAAATAAGAACAGTATGCATATCTTTTTCAGAGAGGTTTTATTTTCCTTAGGCTTTGCAGCTCCTTAATTGTCTTCCAACTCAGTTTCCGCACGGTGCTCTCTCCCCCTGTTCACGCCTGTCCGCTATTAAAAACCGACACAAATGTGCGGACGTCCTTTATGGATGATCCCTAATGATAAATCTTAACAACTAACAGAAGACAGACTGCTGGTGAATCTTCATTTAAAATAACATATATAACGTTTTACAGGTATTCCATATTCGCGAGTTTGATATATATGAACTTATATAGGTCTTGTTAAGTTTGAAAAATCGAGTACTTAACTTTCTTTCCTATTTGAGCAGTTAAGTACTATTTTTTATAAACCGCTTTCTTATATAAAAAACGTGTAACTTCCTCCCAACCCATAACTACCTTGTGCCAATCCTAGTTCTTAATAGGAAATACTTTGAACCTTCAGATTCATTCAAGATTGTTTTTAAAATGGTAGAAATTTCTATAACAAACGTTGTCCAAGTTTCTGTTGCATTCAAAGGTACATCACCGTACTGTTTACACTTCCTAGGCTGTGCGCCCAATGAAAGAGATATCTGTATCAGGAATTCTTCTCTGTTGGGTTCTTGCTTGCTTTTTTGTCAACAGAAGCCCAATCAGCATACATATTTTCATTGGAGACTTCAGTCGTAGGCTTAGAATTGGTCATTGTGCCACATACAGGCCTTTCAGTAAGCTCATTCAGGTCTATGCTCCCATTGTGCGCCAAATCACCTCTGCAAATACAAGCATACAAAATTATAGAGATCACATGAAACTTAATCATAGCGTGTACCTAGCACATGCGTTTTCCAACCTAGTACCAAAATTCTTGTGAGAAAGATCAAGGCCAAACTTGGCAGCTAGGATACTTTTGGTCCTACATGTCAATGGTAACATCTAGCAATGTGTCAAATTTTCCATGTATTCTGTCGTTATTCCAGTCCTCAGGCATATTGTAAATGGAAACTACTTGATGCTCTTGAAAAAGTGCGGTGCCACATATTCTGACCTCCTATGTTCTGGAACTAATGAGTACATTAGAGAAACTAATACTATTTCCTTTCTAGGCATTCTGGACAACAAAATTTGGTTATACAACATACAATTGCAATTCTGCAGTCATGTCGTCAAAGTGTCATTGTCATCAAGAGCTAAATTTCCCAGAGTGTCATATCATGTATTACATCAAAGTTTCATGTCACTAAGAGTAAAATTTCTCAGTTTTATGCATGGCATCAAAGTGTCATTTCTGCAAATGCTGCTGCATGAGCTCCATGAGATCTCTCACCAATGTTTGTTGTATTTTGTGGTAGACCTTATATGCTCCAACATACGTACTTTTCTTGATAGCTTGGAAAGGAAATTTATCCCAAATGTGATTTTGATATGAAATTCTGCCTATGATGCTGTAACTGATCATTTTTCAGAAAATCCAACACCAGTGATATGCCTGGGCAAATTTCTGAGGGGACAGTTTTTCAGAATGTAAAAAATTATGACTAAAAATGTCAAGGAAACACTATAACCAGTAGGATGCTAATTTTTCTGCATCAATATCAAATTTCCTACAGCTCGTACACTTTGGGGGGATCATATCTCACGCCCCCAGTTAACATATCCCTGGGAATACATTGCAGAGAGCACTACATGTTTCATGACGGAATGCATAAATCAAGAAATCTAGAAGTTGGGAGGTAATTCCAACATACTTACCCATCAGCTTTAGAATTTGGTATATCTAAGGAAAATGAAAAGCAATGTGAGTGTAGCAGTCTGAAATACTCTCTAATTCATACTCTCTTTCATGCAGCAACACAGAAATCTCAAGATAGATTCCAAAAAAAACACCTTGCTAATCTTGAATGCGTATGCTTCTTAGTTACCTTTCTAGGAACAAGTTACTTTATGTTAAATGCAAACCAAATGACAGCTAAAATTGAACGGAGCAGGTAATAGTGTAATATGTAGTTAGACTCTTTTATATTCTATGCATAAGCAGCACTGAGTTCCTTAAAGATATGCTCATTGTTAACTACTGGTAGAGATCTCCTGCTATCACTGAGACTTGATATTTCAGTTAGCTATTAAATTTCTTTGAGATTACAAACCAAATCAGAAATTTACCAAAAATGACACTGCTGTTCTGTCTATGAATTGTTGACTTTATGCATGTAAAATAGGTTTGGTTTTCTCTTTTTCACGACTCATCCCTGATAGACAGCAGACAACATCAAGGACAACTCTACCACACGATGACATGCCCTCGTGTTGTAAATGCGAAATGGTTTCATTAACTGATGAGCTAGCAAAAGCTTCGCAAACCTAGTTCATCCTTATTTTCAATCTATAGTAGTTGAGAAGAATCAGTAAATAGAATCAAGTGCCTGCCATCTTGGTCTACTACGAGCTCCAATGATGAGGCTGCTTAAGCATAACAGAACAAAACAACTTAAAGGTTAAATATGTAATAAGAGCAATACCATGTACATGAGTATCTGGATCTAGGGAGGGTAACCACCTAATAGTTACCGCGTGGCGAAGTTGCTGCAAAAGCCTACTTTGTTCTATCGAATCTAAAAGCATTCCCAATTAACGATTGTCTATATTAATGTAAGAGAAACGAATAAATGCATCAAACAAAGATTATTTAAATTTATGTTCGGTGAATTCATATTTTTAGTGGCACGAATTTAATGTGCCTTCGCAGCAGCTAACATTACTACGCTGTTACGCTTGGAGGTGAGCACTCTCTAGCTGTAACCTAAAGGAATGGCTTAAGCCACAAAATGCGTCACAATCAAAGCACGGGAGCTCTCGATGCAGGGCTCAGCATACCTAGTAATTTCAAAGACCTCAATTGCATATTCCACTTGAGTAGTGCAACGACAGCAAAAACCAAGACGAATACTGTGCAACCAAGTGAAGCCACCGCAGCTACGAGTGCCCCACGTGATGGCCGAAGTTCGGCTGCTGAAAAAGAAGCAGAAATTTATCAACTCTTGCAGATACTAAAGTATCGAGGAACTTACTAATGCCAAGTGTAAGCCAAAAAAAGTAGAAAGTACTTCCTTAAGCACCCTAGAAAATTCAGCGGACCTAGAAAAGTTTCTTATTAAACTGAAATTGAATTGAATCAGTGGGTATCTCACAGACAGTAGAGACAATTTTATCTTCTAAGCCCTTGAAAAATCCTGACCAATGGGGACATCAAAAGCCTAGAAACTTAATAGCATTGAGAAGAAGTTTTGCATTGTCAGCTATCTTTAGGTAGACTGCAGGAAACGAAGCCAGAGAAGGACTGAGTAAAAACTATAATCAAACTATATGGTTTTCTGCTTGCATTGATATAAAGTCTAGAATCTCCTCTCATCAATGAGACAAGACAGAAAATTCTGCGCCCTGACAATCTATGCCAAACAATTTATTGAAAGGCCCCTTGATTTCTAAATATGGAACTAGAAATCATAGAAATTTGCCAATTCCAAAAGTTAGGCTAGTCTATGCAAAGAGAAGTGCCTACTTCTCTGGTGTTAAAAATTCGAATGAAAATCCTGACAACAGGAGAACAGGAGCCAACCACTCGTTTAAACAAAGATATAGAAGAACCTTCTAAACTTGTAGGGCCCAAAAACTACCCATTGGTGGAGCAATTTTTGAGAATATCAAAGGTAAATCGAGAATAGTGAACACGAATCAGTTGGTGAAGGGGGGGGGGTTTAGGACAAAGAAAATATCGAGGCCAAAACGCAGAAAGGTTATCGCTTATCCATAACCCTTCTGACATAAATAAATAGTAGACGATTGTGAACGAAGAATAGCAAATACAATGAGAATTATTAAATATCTATGATGTGGGTGACAGGGGATGCGGTAGTCGCGAGGGGGTGCAATACAAATATCTCTTGTGGAGTGAGAGGAAGTTCCTCAAGGTAAGACTCTTTAGAACGTCGCAAAGTGCCCCATTGTAAAATAGGATAGTAATCGTTTTCGTTATTGATTAAGAACATTTGCATAAGACGTTTACTTATGTGGTACAATATGTCAATGTACTGAAGTTCCTGGGAGCCCCCCTCCCCAGCTGCCATGGCTACGGGTAGTAACATCATTTTGTAATAATATATGAACAGTAATAATGTAGTTACCTGAGATTTCTGTGTTGCCATAAGAGGTTGAATTTCCTTTTGAGGTAGTTAAAACATTTCCTGTTGTCCAAAGCACTGGCCAGGCATTTGTGCTCACATCATTAGTTTTGGTAATAGTGATAGTCCGGGAAAAAGTTTTTCTTGAACTTCTTGAACTAACATTTGTAGTGTTTGGTGAGGATGCTGGCGTTGAGTGTCTCTGTGCTGTCTTGGTTGCAGTAAAGATTGGCTGTCCAGTTATGAGTTCCGATGAACTCACATGAAGACCTTGATAGCTTACAGTCAAAGTAACTCTTTCTATCTGATGCAGTCTTGAACTGCAATAGACATAGCTCCCAATGTTGTATCCAGTATTTGAATATGCCAAGTGCTTCAACCAGTCATACAGTTTAACAACATACTTAACTTGGCAAGTTCCAGATGGTTTCCTATTCCAATTTATGTAAATGCAAGTCGAGTTGATAATACTTGTTGCAAGACCAAACGAATTATTCAAATGCACTAAAAGTCCAAAAGATTGCATTAATTATTACATCAATGAGGGTGTGAATCAAGATTTTCTACACTTATCTTTACTTCATTGGAACTGTTTTAAATTATAAAATGACGTCTAATGATGCCAGCTAATGTTAATCTTTACATAAATAGCAGTAGTTTATATTTTGGTGAAAGAGATATCTCTATCATTGCATTATGCTCAAGAGGGAACATCAAGAAGGAAGTTGGTGTACACGGGTTTTGATAACCCATGCATCTTTTAATTTTTGCCAGTGGTATATTCCGTAGATCATTTGACAAAACCCACCCACTTATTCAATTTGACACGTAATTTGTTTGTGTTCCATTTTGCTTGGATAATTTTCTGGAGGTATTGAAAAACAACCGATAGTTTTCAGACCAGAATAAAGGACAGTCCTTCAAGCTTTTAATAATACCTCTTAATGATGACAAGATACCATTTCCAGTACATTCACGAGTGGTGTTTAGCTTTGACAGACTTTAATCTTATAGAAATTGTTCGGTATCTGATACAGGTATCAGATTAGTGATGCAAGCTGGAGCTATAAAGAATATGCAGCAGGGGTGTAAAGACACGGTTGTTCTACCTCATTGTCCTTCTAATAGCATTTAGAAGCTTCCTGTGCTTTACAAAAAACTCTGCTATAGACTACTTCCAGGACTCTTATCCGTCACCTTGACTGCGATTATTAAAGACAGCATTCGCCTGTCTTAGAAGCCCACGAAAGGAACGCAATTCACAGACATTTTCTTACGCAAACTAAGGACCTCTTGGGGAAAGAATTTATCAGTATATTCCGGTGCACACAACGAAGAATATCTGACATGAGTCTGCATTGGTAATCAAGTCTTCATTTTCATGAAGCATAACAACTTTGGCTAGCACTGTATCCAGTGATGTATTAACTGGAGGGGGCGTGAGGAAGGTGTGACGCCCCAATGTGTACTGTGGCAAAAGTAATAACATACTTGCAAAGTGGACAAGTTGGACAACAAAACTGCAGGAAAGTTGGACATGATGCAGGATATCTGGCATCCTGTTGGTCATAATGCCTTTTACCCAGCCCCCCCCAAAGGGAGTTATCTAAGCACATCTCCAAAGGCATTATGTTAGATATTTTGAGGTTAAATTAGGGATGAGGGGAGCATTCAAGAAACTGGGGAACATATCTATTCAGGGAAACCCTCACATGCTAAAATGGGTAACCCAGCAAGTTGTAATGGGGCACTTTCTGAAAATGACTGGTGCGCGCCCCATGTGCCCCCATGCTCCCACGTCTATTGGTAAAGTTATAGGAGTTAAATTCCTTAAGCTAATCGATATGTAGTGCATCCAAGAATCGCTAAATTTGAAAGTAATATGCTCAAAGGAATGATGCAATATTCCTTCTCACTGAAACTTGTCACAAAACTTCATGTCCACAAGAGATTCTCTTCAGGTGTTTAAACAGGTCAGTTGTTTCACTGCTTTTAACTCTGATGTCATGATTGGTGAAAAACAGCTGAAAACTAAAAAAGATATTTCCCAAAGTGCTTTACAATTCAAGTATTTTGCATTAGGTGGACAGTAAAATCATTGATTGATGTGTTCAGCAGTTATATTTTACTATCTAATAAAATGCAAGCAATTACCACATTTGCGGTGTGAAATTGCAGCTTAATTGTGCTTTGCAAGTGAAAATCACTTCTTGCAGGTGAAAATCAATTCTTGCAGGTGACCAAGTGGTACATAAATCAATGTACAGAGGGCGCACTTACTATCTTTTTGAGATAGCCAGCTTTGCCTTGGTTAGTAAACAAACTGTTACGACATCGCAGTCCAAGATATGGAGAACAACAGTAGCATTCACATTCAACAGTGTATTCCTCACAGCGTGGCTTACTTTATATGTGGTATTACTATCACAACAATACCTTTTCATGTTCTCATCATCAAAGTGCTCATCGTAGATCTGCGTCTTGCATTGCCTCGGCATAATACGATGCTTTGTCTCACGATATCAGATGCATTGCAGGTTTTCATGTTCTTTTTATGCATGACAACGCCGAGCATTTTCAGCTTTTCAACAGAATCAGTTGGTTGTGAGGTTTCACGCACCATTCTCTACTTCATCATAGCACAGACTTTGGCTGTCTCAAGTCTGTCTACAATTGCTCTGTCAGTTGAGCGATGCGTAGCTTGTATTCACAGTTTCTATCTTCATCTAGTATTCACCATCGAAAGAATGAGATATGGTATCTCAGTTGTATGGATTGTTGGCCTAATCTGCGGATCTGTTGCAGTCACGCTAACCCTACTAGACCAAATGACATTGAACATAAAGGACAATATTTTCATGAAAGCAATTTGTGTGCTATTCATAATTCCGACATCCATACTGCTATGCATAATTCAATTTCGTCTGTTGATGCTCAGTCGAAAGAAGTTGGCTCAGGTGAGACCAGGGACGCAATTTCGATGCGAAGCTGAAATAGCTGACTTCAGAAAGAAGCAAGTGAAAGTTGCTTTTGTTGCGAGCGTAGTTGCAGTTGCATACATTATTTGCATGGCTCCCATGGGATTTTTTTCATTATATGAGTTAATAGTAGGAAAAACCTGTGACTCCTCAATGAGAAGCTTTCTGGAGAAGTTCTTGTTGGTAAATAACTTTGTAGACCCTTTCATTTATGGTATTGGAACTGTCGATGCAAGGAGGGCTTCTCTAAAGAACTTAAAGAAGATAAGAGACTTCATCACAAGACGGTTCTACAAATAACTGTTTTGATGCAGTTTAAAATCAAGAATAAATTGACTTACAGGAGTGCTACGAGAAACGCTCTTCCGGCATTGTGACCGTTGTGGCACAAGTAGCAATGTGCTTCCATAGCATGGGTATCTCCTGCTATTCTCAACGAGGAGCATCCTCCTGTATACAACCATCAGATAACAAACCATCCTCTTCAGTCTCAAGTACTGTAAAGAAGATTCCTACCGATTCACTGTATAGCACGTTACAAGACAGACATCGAGCATCGCGCATACCCCTCCTCATCTAGACAATGTCAGAAAAAAATTGCCCAGAAAAATTTTTCAACAAATTCCTCCCAAGATCGTCGATTTCGAAATACAGTACACAGCATTGTCGAGATCTGCAGATACCGAGATATCGGACTGAATTTGCAAAAAAAGGATTTTATTACTCAGCCCTAAAGGCTTGGAATGATTTGCCCGCTGAGCTACCTACCCAAAATAGTTTCAAAAAACAACTGAAAAAATATTTGAAGAGCTAGACTCAACTTAAATCATGAATACCTGGAAGATCAGCGCTCGTTTATAGGGTTAAGTTTTTATTTCGATTTGCCATTTAGTGTTTCTGTTGGCAAAATATATACCTCATGTAAAAACAACATTATCATTATATATTACTATTATATTATATGTCATCAATGTATGGGTTCTACTCTCCTGCTATCACAGATAAAAATGTTTGTATATTTTGAGGATCCAAGCAACTCACACAATGGCAATTCATCAGATTTTGGGATGCAGTAAAGTTCCGCGAACCTATGTTCGCATCTGGATATGATTACTCCGTACAGTAAGTTCAGGGAAGGCGCTAGTGGGAGGTTATAGCCCCCAAGATTTTACCGAGTCCCCTCGTCAACACCTACATTTCTATGTACTGTCGGTACTTTCATAGTATCCGTTATAGCTTTTTTTATTTTTAGTTTTTTCAGCCAATGCTATAGGCTTTGTCCGTAAAAAGTCTTTGACACCGCTCTCTGTCGGTACTCTGGCAGCACTAACCCCTGGCAAGCAATTTTTCTCTGGCGCCATCACCGAGTAAGTTGATAATATAATATAATGTATGTTGTATAAAGTACACGCGTATGAGTTTAAGAACACAATTAACTTCCTAGCCAATTTCATTTCTAGTAGCATTAAACAAAAAGTCCCAAATAACTTACAATTAATCTTGATATCTGTATTACGTATTCCTGAATTGCCTTTACTGTTTTGAAACTCCGTTGTTAACCTTGAGCCACAAAGATGAGATGAAACACTCTTTAACACAAAACTTGCCTCATATAAAAATGAGTGAATCAAATTTGGTTGCACAATCACTGATGTCCCTTGGGTTGACAATCGAAATTTGGCAAATGGAGCTGGCCTAGCTTCTGCTATCGCCACAATTCGCAAAATTTCACCTTCTCCAATTGTGACCTCTTCTTTAGGAGGTAGTGTAATTGATGGGGCATCTACAGAACAAAAGAAGCGTCATGGATGTTTTCAGATAGATGTGAATGGATTTACTTTAAAAACAGAAACTTTTGTTGGTAGAAAGTTTCATGAAGAGAAAAAAATTGGCGAAATTTTGGAATAAACTGTCATGAGTTCCGATACATTTTGCAAGTTTTTGCGGTAAACACTTTCGCGACCGAGAAAAAGTTAATTTTTTGAGTGAAAAAGCATTTTCGACTGAAGAAAAGTGTGGTAAAAAGTAACAATTTCTATGTATTGTCAGTACTGTCACGATCAAACTACAATACTGCGTGAAAATTTCCAATTTAATAAAACCGTTGCTGGCGGTAGAAAATATCTGGTAGAGATTATGCCAGAGCTGACCTGCAGAGGACTTTATATTCGATCATATGAAGAGCGATCATTAATTTATAACGCTTTAGGGTTAAAAAGATTAAAAACAGGGTGTTTGTATGCAGGAGCAAAAACTTTCAAGAAAGAAATTTTCGCGAATTAGGCATTTTCTGTAATTTCGCGACAAAAACTCTCTTCAATTTTGAAATGGAATTGTCAAAGGCAGAAATTTTCGTGAAAAGGTCAAAAATCGCGAAAATCACGAAAATTTCTGCCCTTACAGTATCTGCTGCGCAGAAAGAGCGTGAAAATATGAGAATGTTAGGAAGTGCACAAAAACGCATAGTTCCAATGCACCTTAAAGAAAAATGTGCGTCAGTGGGCTATTGAGGAGCAATTAAAGAAATACAGCAAGGCATCTGCTAAGGAAAAATTAATTATGGTTTTGATAAGCATGTGAAACGTTGAATCAGATAGAAGTTAATAAATTTCTACAAATCTTGCTTCTTTACAAGTATTACCTACTCATACAAGATGCCAGTACTCCGCAAATCTCTAGAAGTCTAAATTCCTGGCCTTGATACAGCCTATTATATCAAGACAGCCCCTATTCATCTAGTGATGGATGCGCAGATACTTCTGAAAATACTTTTATGGCAAGGGCTTTTGTGCGTGATGAAGAGCTGTGGCATGAAAGGAAAAGCAAGCCTTGCTAGGGAGCTCGAACTTGGATGAATTACAAACATTTATTGCAATAAACAGGCCTATAACCAATGTGACTTTGCAGAGGGAAGGAGATGGTTAGAGCTAACAGGGCACACTGTAGCAATGACAACTGGGAAAACACGCAAGAGAAGTGGAAGGAAAGTATGGAAATGGCCTTGCCTCAAAGAAAAAATTTTGAATGCCGCGCTCTATATGGCGTCGGAAACACCCTTCTGCAATATTGGATTGAACTGCATTCACAATTAAGTTAAAATGTATATCGGAAAGGAAAAATTGATCCTCTAACTTCTGAATTATAAAGACTAAGACAAATCAGCATTCTGCAAACCAAGATACAAAAATACTTGAGAGCCTGTGCATGAAAACGAACCAAGGAAGAGACCCAAACTTTCCTTGTTCCTTTTTACCTTTTGCAATATTCCCCTTGTTCCCTTGATAGATTTTGCATGCTTATCGGGCCTCCCAAATGATGGGTAAAAACATGGACAATGAACTATGTATCTCACCATTAAGCCTAAATATGAATTATTGAATTCTCAACGATGGCATCTGCTCACTACTAATCTTCAGAGAGGGCGCAACCATGGGGCTTAGGGGGGCTTTAGCCTTTCGAAAATTTACCCCCCCCCCCCCGTCAGCACCTAAATTTCTACGCACTGTAGGCACTTTCATAATAGCTATGAACTTTTTTCAGTTTTTTTTTCAGCCAATACGATAGGTTTTGTCACTGTCGGCACTTTGACAGTACTACCCCCCAGAATTTTTTCTCTGGAACCACCACTGCTAATCTCTGAAGCACTCAAAGGTAAAAGCGACACGATTTTTCAAGAAACTCAAATATTAATGGCCAATGTTACCTGTTACACTCAAAATGTATCTTGGCAACAACGTTTTTGAAATGAATTGAGGAACAACAAAGCTTCGAGCCTTTATTTCCGAGGCGAATTGGTAGATGGAATCATTGAACTGCACGTTGTGAATAATAAGTGTGCTACTGGATGCCACTGCAGCAATCCTTCCTTTAAACTGTTCAGGCATTTCCTCAGCAACTTGTATGCTTCCGCTCTGTCTCTTAACTGCCAGAATAGCTAGCCTATCACCAGAACTGTAACCAAACTCTTGCTCTTGGATAAAGCAGGCAGATTTCGAGAAATACCATGTTAAATTCACCGACAAGCCTCTTGTTACTTCAATTTTTCTAGTAGACATTGTCCCCGGCCTTTGACCAACTAGAATGAACAAAACTTTTCTTTTGTTTCTGTACAGTGAAAAGCTTACATGCACCACAATGGCAAATCCATGGAGAGTCAAAAGGGGATATCCCCTAATAATGTTGAACCTTTACCCTGAATTTATTGCTACAAAAAAGGATATACCATGAATAATAGAATAATTCTAAGCCTAGTAAAAGCCACATTGTCTGACACGGGCAGCCGCAGTTTATGAATTTGAGAATGAAAGCCACGATGAGTAACCATGTCTGGCTTGATCTACAATTTTACGAGTCACGGCCCTTGTTCTCAAATCTTTTAAAGAATACAACAGGTGCAAATACTACAGCTGCCGCTTATATATGATTTTTGGACTTTCGAACTTGTATCAGAAGGCTAAAAAGCTATAACCAATACAGCCCAAGCTATGTTTCTTAACTAGTAGGACCCGAGGTAGGTTATAAAAGTTTGTTATGTAACAAGGCATAGCGACAACACCCAACAGGGGTTTTCGCTTCTGTTCGACGGTGATATTCCTACGATTCTTTTCATTTAAAGGCATAAGCACTCAAATTGTTTGCTCTAATACTGCTAACTGGACAGTACTTCTTACAATCATTGAAACTCGGCTCTTAGCTCACTAAGGCAGCGCTCATTGTTTATACCTCAGGTTGGGGCCAAAGAGAAATAGGTTGGGTAAATGATTTTTCAGGCAGCTTCGAGGTTGGTTATATCATTTTTTTTGTTTTATAAAGGCTGGGTAGTATAATTTTAATAGCTCTTTATTGGTTGGGTAACTATTATACTTATAGTCCACAAGGTTGGGTAACAAAAATAATAACCCATAAATCTTTCTTTTCGGTCCCAACCTGAGACATAAATAACAAACGGTGCCTAAAGTTTTGAATGACAGCGCTATTGAAGTGAAAGTCATCTAAGAAAGAGAAACAAACATCGAAAGGTAGTGATTTCTGTAGTTCCCCAGCTATTGAGCAAGTTATACCTATGACCCATGTTTTCTTTCTTTGTCCCTTTGCGGTGAGTTTTTTTATTAGACTACATAGAGAAATCCGTTACGATTAACCCAATTTGGAATTGCTCCTCTAAAGCTTTTCCTTTTTCATCATGGAGTGAATTCCCACATAATAGTATATTGAAAGATCATATTCTAGCACGTATTACTTTTGCAATGTCAGATGACTGTTCACTAGGCCAACCTCAGGGTAATCTTCAATGCACTTAAAATGAGAACGATGAATCAAATATAAAACATACCAGTACAGTATAATGCTGAGCAGCTGGACACAAGCACGAAGCCACATAAGATGAACGGTATTGCAGGTTTGGCCATCTTGCTAAACTGGCCTTAAGGTTGTCGTAGATCCGCCTGCTTTGATCTATCCAACCCCTTGGCAATTAGGACTATAAACTGGTTAGACACTCAAAGTTCATCCACTTTTTTCTGGCCTAGGTTCAAGGTGATTCTATCTGCATTAGCTGTGTGACCCCTTGTACAGTATTGTTAGAATTTCATAGTTGCCTGTCCCCGCAAAAAGATGGAACAAAGGCCACCAGTCCCATGTGACGTCTTTTCCACTTTCATTCAATCAGTAAAGCGACCTCTCCCGCGTCTCGAAAGGGCATACAAGACTTTCTTCGCTCTCTAAGTACGTGAAAATGATGCACCATCATTTATTGTAGTGATTATTTTCCGTGCATTAAATCACAATCTGTAACGATACGTGTGGTTAGTCACGCACTCAAATATTCTTTAGCTGTTCATATCTATATATGTTTTAGTTGCTTTTATAGTTATAGCTGAAGGATATTGTAGACTGAAAAAGTTGATCGAGGGTCGGTCTTCGTGAAATTGTTCTAAACAGGTATGTTTCGAATGGGCTAAGGGAGGTTGTGCTTCCATGAGCCCCCTTAACTCTATACCACTAGGTAATTTGATTTTAAGGCATAATTAAAATGACCTCTTTTTCCACTAACATCAAATTCATTTCTTCAGAAGCTGGCATCGAGCAGATAACCTGGATCAGCATATCTAAATAATTAACTTGTCTTGATACCCATAATCTTTTGACAGTATCTGCTACATTAACGACACCATTGAGCAGCAGAGAAATACTGAAGCAGTTCTAGGCTCCACTGTTCCCAAACAAAATGAGTAATTTAGAATTGACTTAAATGCTACTATACATGCTTTTCGTTATAGGAACCTAGCTCAAGGTCTAGTTCTAAAAGTTTCTTATTCTTGGACCTCTTTTTATCAAACTCTAGTACTAAAAGTTCCATAATTTTCACTGTACATATAGTACCAAACAGCGGTGCAAACATGGGGAAACATCAAAATTCTGAATTTTACCCTGAATTTTGGCTAAAACTCAAGATTAAAAGCACAAAATTAGGTAGAAAAAGACGTTTTGTGAATGTGAGTTTTTGCTGCAAATGAATGGAACCGGCTTCCCAATTCTTGATTTATTTGCAGTTATAACAGTCTTTGAAATTGAACTTTTCCTAAAGGTTTTTTCCATTAGTAGTATAAGCTCCTTAAATATTCCGGCTGTCTACATGTAGGTTCCTTCCAGAGTGGTCCCTTATAAAAAAAGCGTGTCTTTTCAGCATATTTTCAATGAGAAACTGCGAAATGTTCATAGGAACTTCCATTGGTAGCCATTCAAACGCGATATACTCTCGAATAGAAGGCTAAATGACCGAATAGACGTTATAGTCGGGGGGTTAGAAATAAGACTAAAGGTAAACAGCTGGGGGCTAAATAAACGTGGTGTGGTAACATGTCCTAGAAACACAGCTCCTTACATACTTGTCAACATATTAAAACTGCTTCCATCATATTCTCTAAATGCCACCATCATTGGTACGAGTTTCATCTATGCTGTCAGTACTAAGTGTGGTTTGGAAGATGCCATCTTAGATCAAAATTAATAGGTGGGGGGGGGGGTTGCAATAGGAATGTCATGGTGTACATTTTATGTTCATTTGGGGGTGCAAAATCAAATAAAGCTGAAAAATCCATATTTTGAACAGCACTTATGTGATTTATCTGCTACCTCGTACTAAAAAGTAATTTCTATGGATATTTTATGTGTGTTTTCATGACACAAAGTAAATCATTTCCCAAAAAAATCTGGCTCTGAAAACACTCACTCTCATGTATTGATTAGAAGTAAGGAAATTTCAAGGAGGCTTTTGCTAAAATGCATGAATTTAAGGAGTTTCTAAGCGCCCTTGAAAACTTTGATTAAATCCAAGGATTTTTTAAGGAGTTTAAGGAGTAGCACAAACCATGATGTCTCAGACAATAACACTTATGAAACAGCTTCCCTTGAACACCCAAGCTGTTATGGGCATAAAAACATGTTTATCTAAGTGATATATTGTACTTAGGAGTAAATTGAAAATAGCATACACTCTATTTATTTTAGGAAAAGAATGGTTAGCTGAAACAAAACGAACATGAGTAATAATATAAACCTTCACACACTGAAATAAAATAAAACAAAAATTTCACAGCAAATATATTCAGTCTACTACAGTCATGTGAGCACCAACAACCATCTTCATGTGGATGGGTGCTCGCTGTTGTATTCACTGAGCCAGGCAGCTGACGGGGATTTTAGGCCATCTACGAAAGTCTTTCCATCACCATCTAAGTACAGATCAATTTCAGTTGGCTTCGGTTTTGGTGGATCCCGATGGACGAACAGGGAGGCAATCGTCAAAGCAAGACCAATTATGGCACACACAATTCCAATAACTGGAATGCAAGCAGCTTCAACGAAGACACCGACACCTGCAGCTATAGTAGCAACACCCATAGTAACACCCTGAAGAATGAAAGGCAAGTGAAAACGGATATAATGAGAGAAAGAGTATTTCTCATTTTCTTTCCGTAATGTGATACATTATAATTTATTAAAATAAATTCCAGTTAACAGAGCACAACGGGATCGTAGAAACAACGGGATGAACAGCAATGTCATGCTGAAGTATGCATTGGACTGGTGCTAAGGGGGGGAGGTATGGTATTTCTTCAATCCCATTTCTCGATAAGATCATTTTTTATCTAATAATGCTGTTAATTGTTATAAGGCCTAAAAATAAAATTCTAGCTTTTCTAGTCAAAGCAGGAGGAAAACCTATGGTTTCCCAGCTTTCCAGCCAAATTCTGAAATAGGCTCATTTTCCAGATTTTCCAACATTTCCAGCTTTTCCAGCCGGAGTGGACACCCTGTTTCCAGGTGAAGGGACATGTTTAAGTGGCTAGCAAATGGTTCTAATGCCAGTTCCCTATACAAGCCGAGATGCGACTGCGACAGAAAATATTTCAGATTAAAGGAATTCTAGTAACCCATAGCACTTGTACTAATAACGTCGTTGTTTATATTCAGTTAGCATCTATTCGCAAGTCTCCTACTACCTTTCGCTGCCACTAAGCTGAATTAAATAGTTATATCTTTATCAGAAATTCATATTCAAGGTAATGCTCACTAGGCCAGGAAAAGAATGTTGTGATAATAAGCTGCAGTTGCATAAGACAAAATAGCGAAGCTTTCAGGCTTTTTATTAACGAAGTATATGTATGATTAGCATCAGTACGTAAGGTGGCGGCCCTGAATACCTCAAATGAGCTAATGATCTCGACAATTTGATGTGAAAGAAGCACAAAGCCATATCGATTCTGTGTTGCTACAGGGTTTTGGCATTCAGGGCCAGAAAATAATGAAATAATGATAGAAGATGCAATCATGGAACTTGTTTGAGTATACACTACCAAGTACGGTCGCAAGCATTGTCATTCCTGGGCATTGGTTTCCACACTGGCCCTCGGCAGAACCAGCTTTCTGCCACAATTCAAGATGGCGTCTTTAGTGCACATATTTGCCTCACTGCGTACTATTCAGCACCACTAGAAGTTTGCTATCTAGTACCTTCAGCTCTATATCACTGGAAGAACTATGAGACTTGGACGCTACATATTCGCCAGCACACTTCACTATTGCTCTCCCAACCAATGAGGAATTTATTCACAAAATGGGGCATTTTTGTTGGACTGCAGTTTAACATGAAGTTGCTTGAGGAAACAATTAACATTGCTTTTTAAACTTTACTTGGATATGACTACGTATGATAAATGAATGATAAACAGCACTGACAACGTTTTCTGGTCTTTGCTTTTATAAACTCTGAGGGTTGTAATAGTATGGATTAAAAACACTCTCCTATAAAGAAATCTGTAAATTCCATGTGCACTTGGCGTGCGCGCATGCTTATCCTTTCACTTCCTTGACCCCTGTCTTCACTACATACGTCATTACTACAGCCTCACTGTATAATGCTTTTCGATGTAGCTCTTCTGTTCCAGCTAAGAGTTTTGGAGTCAAACTTGATAAGCAAATCAAAACGGGATAACGATCTATAATTAAGAGATTTATAGCATATTGGTAAACTGAAAGAAACAAAACAGTTTTGAGCATAAAATGGGGAAGACTATGGTAAAAATTATACCTGACATATGTCCAATGCTTTTTGTGCCACGGGGGCATCTGTCCAGAAATCTCTTGAAATTTGAAATCCAATCACAACGCAACCAGCCACTCCTGCAATCAGCCCTGAAACCTGGGCAAACTCCTCAGTTACTGTGAACATCTTCTGCCAACCGCTGACCATAGTATCGACGTCTTCCAGCTGAGTAGCAGTTGCCTGTACTATGGATGAATCCACCTCCGCCGCATCAACCTCTGCAAATAAAATGAAGGCCACCTACTACCCAAAACATTTATGAAACGTAAATTTAGGAATCAATTATGTGATTGCAAAGTTGGATGAAAGAAATAGAAATGGTAACGTATTGAGTTTGAAGTTATAGTCATATTGTGTCGTGTTACTTCAATCCACCTTTTCGATACAAAGTCCAAGTGTTACATGGGGTCATATGACCTTTAAAATAGCGCGCTATGATTGGTTAAGGTCTTATCTTTGTAAGTAGAAGCGCGAAAACTAGGACAAGTCTGTGATCGTTTGCTGTGAATTTGTTTAAAACTAGAAAAGTTCGGTGATGTCAACTCTACGAACCCACAGTTGAATGACATAGACAAGATAGACGTTAATGATTGTCGGATGTTCCTGCTGTCCAGACGGCAGACTGGAAGTCACGCTGGCGAAGACATTAATCAATTTAGGCCGTGAAGGTAGTGTTGACTTTCACGAAAATCCTGTTCTTCATTGTATGAACATTTTATCGTCTGTAGTCGTTGTGGTATTTTTTGCAGTAACAGCGTTACACCATTTTAAGTAGTTGTAGTTCTTTGCCACAGACTCCAGTCCGAGATTTCGCATCTTTGTTTACAAAAACAAAGTCTTATCCAATCATAGCAGACTATTTGAAAGGTCACGTGCCCACAACTAGCACGTGGATTTTGCGTCGAAAAGGTGGATTGTTATGTTGCGTGCTTCAATCTTGCGTTTATGTGGAGTCCTTTTGTGTGTAATAAACACTCTTTCCGGGCAATGTGCTTTTCTGTCAACGTGTATTGTGATCATAACATCTCATGTATTGTGATCTTGACGTACGATGTATTGATTAGGGTTTAGTTGGTGTAATGTGTAGTAATTATTCAATGCAAATTATTCAGTCTTTCCGTTACAACGATACAGTCAGCATCAAGGGATAGCATAAGTTGTGTCACTTCTATTTTAGGCCTAGGCTTGAGGCTTCGATAGACAACAGGCCACCACAAAGAATCTCATCATTACAAGTTGAAGGCAAATGAACAATTAGCGAGAGATATCAAAAGAAAAGGTGAAAGAAATAACGAAGGTAATTGGAAGCAACAAATGGGCATAAAAGGGAACAAACGATGATTAAAGACGGTCATTGAACTTCTTGTGAATGGTATGACAATATTGTAGAATCAACAACATTCCATAATACAAGCGAAAAACGACTCATTAACGAGGTAAAGGCAATTACCGAAGCCATGAAGTCTACGACTGTGTGATAGTGACATGTTCTTCGATATCTAAAATCCATTAGCAACAAACATAAGGTTATCAAGAAATCTAAGCACTCACTTTCGATTTTTTCCACATTCTTCTCAATCTTCAATTGGATTTCTTCAGTAGCATTAGCCTGATATCTCGCTTCTATTTTGTCTTTGATGAAGTCGATAGCTATTTTGCCATTCTCGCAAGACGTCTGGAAGTTTTCAATGAAATCAGGAATGCTTGAAAATGTACCCAGTGCAATATCCACAGAATCGGCAATCAGTTGAACTTTCTCTTCTGGCTCTAGGTTCTCCCAGTCCATAAATGTCTTGATGGTAAAATAGATCCCAGCTATCCACAATGCCGAGCACATAGCAACCCCAAAGAACTTGGCAATACCTGACTCAATTGGGTTGCTCTCTTGCCATTCTTTTATGCTTGAGACTAGCTTATCCCAAGCTTGATCAGATTTTGCAACGTACAGATCACATACTTCAGAAATGAAATCCTGAAAGTAGGACGTGATATCACTTGCAAATTGCTCTCCTGTTTCACTTGATTCAATGTTCATCTCTTGAGCAGCAGTATTGAGTTGCACACTGAGGTTAGCTGATAGTTCCATGGTAGTTGAGTCTCCTCCAGAGAGTATTTTAAGGACCACTTGATGTATGATATCCGAAAAACTCTCTTTCAATTCTGCGGCTGTGCTGTTACTGCCATCGAAATAGCTCGTCATTTCATTCAATCTCGCCATCAAGACCTTCTTATAGAATTTTGGGCCATAATCCTTTGATGGAGCTAAACAGTACAATATCATTGACTGCTTCTGTATTATCGTCATAGTTTGGGTGACATCTGCAGCCAGTGCCAATCCATTCAAAACTGATGTCTCATTTAACTTAGCATAGAGCTGTTCAGCCCAATAATCACCACCTTCTGTTGATGTTACATACTTCTCAACATCTGGGCAAGACTCAATGTAGGCAATACGTGACACCTTATCAGTTACATCATTGTAGTTAGAATCACGTGCCAAACACCCAGTATCATTACCCACCCAGTAATACAACAATTTATCTCGCTGTTCATCAGTTATTTTGTCCTTGTATTGCTCACTCTGCGCCAATGCATTCATCAAGTAAGCATTCGTAAAATCTTGGCTCAAGAAAGTCTTGTAAGTGTCTGCAACAGATGACATGTCACCACTGAGATCTGGCTTAGAAACACCCAGTATATTCTCACGAAGGTTGCTGTCCATTTCGTATTTCATTCCCTCTTGTAGCAAACTAAATGTCAGCTCATGTATTGCTTGTGGGTCAGGTGGGGTTATCATGTACAATTCGTCTACACTCAATTGCTCATCAGTCATTGTGGCCAATGTCAATGCCATTGGAGCTGCACTAGAAACAGAATCTTCTGCAGAGCCATCAACTGCGTCTCCTGAAATGCTATCTGAAACGTACTGTGCAGGCTGACTGACTGCATGTATACTGCTGTTCAGGTCAGTGTTCCTTGCAGTGGCTATCATTGCCTCTGTAGCAAGATTCTTCTCAATTGTGCCCTTCCATGCATAAGTAGCACCTTGCAAATTGGATTTTGTAGCATCATAACTCACACAGGTTCCAGAGAAGGAAGCAAAATCCATGCTGAATGTACCTGACAGTTTTGTGTATCCAAGGTACGACCAATAATCAGATGGAATTGGAACACTGACTGTAAGCTGTTGTGTTGCATCAACACCAAAAACGACATGGTCACCAAGGCTGTCCAGTGTGTCCATGGGAGGAATACGAATTGTACCAACAGTCTTGCAGCTACCTGAGGAACAGTCAACTCCCATTTCTAACTCACCAAAGTCAACCCAATTGGTAAATGTTTGGGTGCTTGTTGTCTTCTCTTGCGAACTTCTATAGCAATTGTATTTGTTCACATGGGCAGTAGCTACAAAGTTGGCAGACAGTTCTGACTTTGTGTCATTGCGACTATTAGTGAGTGCAACAAATCCATGACCCTGGGAAAGGTTGCCATGAATTTTCACAGACCCGTGTTCATATTTCCCGTCAGTGACAGTTCTTGTCCACAATATCTTATTGTCATCAGAAATTTGTGCATCTGGAACATGCTCCTCATCCAAAAATACATGTCCTCTCACAACAGATAATTTCTTTGGCATAGAATATGTACCATGTGTTGTCTTGCTACTTTGATATTGCAAATTGATGTGTGGCAAAGAAAGGTCCTTCTGTGAAATCTTACATTTATTGGGCTTTTTCTGTTTTGTCATCCTATTGCCAAAATAGTTCCTTGTGATAGATTTCATTACCTTTGCAGGGCCGCTACCAAGGACTTTCTTCAGCACTGGCTCCAACTTATCCATGTGTTTTTGTAAAGACCTCTTTTCACCCACTGACAAACTCTCCATTCTTTCAGCCGCATTTCTGCAAGTTATCCCTGGGTAGTTCAGACAGACAAGATAGCCATTTGCGTGGTATGACCTTGGACCCTCTCTAGTGTGAGCACCAAAAACCTTGGTGCCAGCTGGATAATGTTTAAAGTGAATTGATTCAACTTTCTCCCATTCATAATCAATCTGACCATGTTGCACAGTTTTCACTTTCCTCACGTAATCTCCTTCAGTGAGCTGGCCAACATCTAGCCAGTGATTTCCTGATTTAGCTTTATGTGGATTTACTGCCCTCCATCCGTCTTGTGTCCAAAATGGATGATCAGATGTAAAGAAAGGCTCACTCCCATTGAAACCAAATATAGCTGTACTGTCTTCAAGCTTATGCACTACTTTTTGAGATGACACTACACCAATACTACCATCTCGACCGAGAACTTCGTCATTTTCTTTCAATGTCTTAATAGCAACTGATTTCGAGTTGCAAAGGAGTACCAAGGTGTTGCCAAGAAAGCATCCTGCAGCACATTCTTTTTGAGATTTTATGATTATGTTATCAGGCAACTGTCCAGACAGCAACAGGCCATATTGTCCTGGACCTTGCTTGGAGTACAACCAGCATCTAACAGCATCACCGTAGGATATAGCTGTGCGGTGCTCTATTCTTGATGTCATTCCTGGCTTAGAAGGAAGCATTGGTGTACATGACTTTGTATGTGACTTGATGCATGCATCTACACTTGATAATGGACGATTCAACAACCAACCACGAAACAGTGACAATCTATTTTCTTTGTGAACAAAGCTTTCAATTGAATCCATCATATTCTGATTACTTAAAGCTACCCATTTCTTTTGAATTTCGTTCAACTTTTGAGAACCAAGCACTGACAGCAAGAATAACTTCATCTTCACTGGTAGGCTGGCCTCTTCACTTAGTTGCTTAACAATTGTACCAACAATGTAAACCTCATCCTCTAAAATCTTCTCCAATTTCTGCACCCAATTTTCATTATCACTGAGATATTTCTGGAAGCCATGCTTCCTTTTGAGCACTTCAACAAGTAATGCATCACCCATTGATCGACCAGATTCTGCGTTCATTACCACCTCGATTTTACTCTTAGCCAGATCTCCATTTGTAATTTTGTTGAAGTTGTGCTCTGCAACCTAGAGAATAAAGAGCAATCCATTGCTATACAAAAAGTATCCTAGAGTCAATGCAATCTCGTCAATAATAAGTTTTAGATAAGGCATTATTCAAAACAAAATAAATTCTACAATGCCACTCTCTCCCTTCTTGTGACAATATGCAATGGGAACAGTAATGCTTTACTGGTTGGGAAGGGTAGTGACTAATCAGGACATATTGTTAGAGCAAAGAAGAGAACTGAATTACTTACACTATGTAAATCAACTACAACTGCAGCCACTGCTAGTTCATTTCTCAAAGCTGTGAAGTCTTTGTCTCCAAATGTGGCATTGATTGATGATTGATTGAAAAATGTCTCTGCTACCCCATTTCCTGAACGTTTGAGAGAATCACAAAGAATGTTCTGCATATCTTCATTTGGTAGAGAAGTGAAGGAATCGGCGATGTCCAGTATACCTTGTACATTTTTGTAGTTGGAAATGGCCCTAAAAATATGACACTTTGTTGAAGGAATTTGTAACAGTAAATGAAGAGATATTGCTAATGCCAGCTAGAAAGTAGCGTATAGATTGCAATAAAGCTTCACCTATGTAACTAACATCACCATGACTACAATAGCCACCACAACCACGACCAATAGGATTACAAAGACTAGATTCCAGTTTCTTAATTTATCTATGTAAATGCTGATGCTGTTACTTTTGAATCAGATTTGCTACGTTGTGGTGCAACTTTGGACTATCTCTGTTGATAAACTAAAGTACAACATTACACTGTATGCTTCTGATGAGGCATGTGAGTGATCCTACAGTATTGTTGAATGATCCTTTAAGTCAATGACTGCCTGTCAGTTGTTTAAGAGGCGAATTGAGTAAGCTACACTCAATGGATCCTAAATCGTTGCTATTTGTAGTTATCAGATCCCCTATATTAGTAGTGGAAAAGGTGTCCCCAGACAAGACTGTTGCAGAACACCTATTTCTATACGTCAAATTTCAGATTCTCTGCTATTCACTCTATACAATTGCCTACAGGACTTTATGTATGATTGAAACCATTCCATTTCAATCCCTTTGATACCACATTTACCCATGTTCTGTAAGTGATAATCACTATACTAACGGAATCTCCAAAACTATATTATAACAAAATATGATGATTTGGTGGGCTTAGATCAATTACCAACTACCAAGCAATATGTATTAAGTCAATTTTGAAACGTAATGCATCATGCAAAATTCACTTCCACATGGTACTCATTTCATCTTCATTGTTTTTAGTCTATTCCATGCTCATAAATATATAAACTTTCAGCACTAAATAAATAAAAAATTACAGAGAAAAAAGGAAAATAAATAAATAAATAAATAAATAGAACAATATGCATTCAACTTAAATTGCTGCTGTAGCAACGGGTCATATTTGTACCTTGTAAGGTCAAAGGCTACTTCTTCAAAATTTTCAACATAAACTATCAATATCATTGCAATTGTTGACACAAGAGCAGAAAAAACTTCTCTTTGCATACTATTACCTAACTCTCAGAATATGCCAATCTTTGTGATTTCTTATTCTGTACTTAGAAATCATAGATCTATCAATAACTTTATGAGGAAGATTTTTGGTCATCAGACAATAAAAAAGTGTGTCACGATTCCTCAATCACATGCGTCTTGGAAATTGAAAGCGTGATCAAATATGGCGAATGTGCAGCCCTGTACTTACTTTCATCCCGTTTTTCAGCCAAAAGACTCCAAAAGTAAAAATATTATCAAATTGAAAAATGCTATGGAGCATTGAAATTGGATGTAATCATGTATTTGTTCGAAATAGAAGAAAAGACATGAAGAGTTTAATTTAAAACTGATATGTGGCGTACAGAGATCGAAATTTTGTTGCGCAGCGGCAAACTTTAGACCTATTTTCCGGCTTGGCACGAAAGACTGTAAAGGAAAAGTTGATGTAGTCCATTCCTTTTCTGTTCTGACTCTTCAAGCGTCAATGAAATCGGGCTAAGGGATCAGTTTCTCTTTCTTATCAATGAAATCAGTGATGAAGACAAATGTACTCTATTCTGCAAAACTGTGTGGAGCAAGCCCCACACAGACCCCGATTTCTAAATACGCCAACTATGAAAAGAGTATTTCGGCATAACGGTGCAGATCTGTGATATACAGCAGTTAAAATAGGCCCCGTTGAAGTACAGCTCCGTTTTGTTAAGAAATCAAACATTTGAACAGCCGAAATATCTGGAACCCCATATCTCTTAAAAGAAATGACAAAATAGAAGTTGAAAGTAATAACAACATGCGGGAAAATAAGGGGGAAATGAGTGGCATTTCACTGAAAATATCAGGGATCTTCTTCTGAAATGGCAGTGGGTGGAAGCCTTTCTAACTGCGATACCTTTGAAGTTTCTCCGAACAATCTTGGGTAGTTGCTGTGAAATCAGCAATCTTGCCAAACTGCATCATTGGCCAGGTGATAGTCATCTGCAGAATTAAAGGTAAGTCAATCATGAGAATGTATAAGGGTCAAGTTTGACAAATGAAGTAGGGACAGACTGTTGACCAAAATCCTTGTAAAGCTTCATTTTATTTTCAAAAGACAAACTAATAATTAAATGTTCAGGCATGCACAGACAATTTACAACTTATCATTTATTGGCAAGCTCTATGAGCAGATATCCGCATAGTGGATAGGGTTCCATCAACAGTTCTGGTCGATTGTATTTCTACAAACATATACAGTAAATCCTCGAATAATCCATTGGAGGATATTTGTTTTTAGAGTTTTACCTGGAGACTCATTTGAGGGGAGGGCCTATTAGCGGGGGGATATAAATTTTTCTAGTAGTTGCAGAAATCTTGCTACCAGTAAACTATTTCCTTGATGCTACAAATCAAGCAATTGAATGCGTTTTAAGGACATAAGTTAGTGACTGCTTTTCTTTCCCGACACTATAAACGCAGTAATAGAATCTCAGATAGTTACAGCTACATGATTGGGTGAGGGTTTGTTCGAAGGGGGGCTTATTACATTTCGTTGTTCTAGAGTGGGGGCTTATTCGAGGGGTTTTATCGAGGGGGGACCTTTTCAAGGATTTGCAGTATACGCCTCGTCAATCACTGTCTTTTATATCAGTGAGGACTATCTACCAAGCTCTGTATTTTGGCGTCAGCCTTGTACTACAAAAAAAGATTGTAAATTTTTCTTGCAATTCATGTTGACACCTTCCTTGTGATTATATGAAAACGAGGCGTTAAGACTCAAAAGGGATGTGACTCACTGGGGTTGCATGCGATTCACTACGACTCCTCGCAACTTAATGAAAACCAGGCCAGGGCTCTTTGAGAATCAGGCTGCTTCTATGAGGCCAAATTTTAGAAACTTGGCCTTTGCTAACCCTCAAGCCAAAGAAATACCATTTCGCCTAAACTAAGAATTTGGCCAAATTTGGCTTTTTAACAAATGCACACACATTTCTTATTTTAAAGCAGTGGTCCCCAGCCTCCAGGCCGCGGACCGGTTCGGTTTGTGGACCAGTTGGTACCTGGCCGCACAAGAAATATTTATGCGACTTGTCAAGAGAATCACAGTGACAGAGCTTAACGCCCTGGTGAAAACGTACTCTACCCAGTTTACTTGGAAGTGTGAACACTCTACACTCCTCTCCCGGGTTGCAAAATATTGTCAAACATGTTGTAAATAGCGTAAACAAATAGTTTTGTTAGTCCATGCACGTGATCAGGGAGCCATTTTGGTACTCGTGCCAGGTCCCTCGCTGATCACGTGCTCGTCCCATTCATTCAATATTTTTCTTCTTTTAGCTTTTCCTTTTTAACCATATATGGACAATTTTTGGACCAAGATTTAGCTATTGTTTGTTGTATGTAAAAGTTGTAAGTAACTTCTGTCACAGAGAGTCGAAAAGTGAATTTGCCGACGTAAGACGCTATTTTCGGACGAAAGATTTGGACGTAAAAATTAGACGTACAAAGCAAAACGCCGTGACGCTGTGACAAGTTACACATTGCCGTTTATTCATTCTGCCTTTAAAGTTTCTTGTTCTTGCTGTTTGCAAGTTGCCGAAAGAAGTCGTGTATTCTCTGCGTCTGACGCTGCCGTTAAAAGTTTGAGGTCGTGAGTTTATTAGTTTAATTGATTTACCTACGTTTTTGAGTATTTTACTAAGCCTTCGAACTCACATCTGTGATACCCCCTTGAAAGTGGTATTACAAACATTAAACGGTCTACGGCGATAAAAAGGTTGGGGACCACTGTTTTAGAGAACGTAACGATGTCTGCTTATTGACTTTGGGTCACAACGAAGATGAAGAATCAATTGCATTTTAACTTAGGCACTGTTACATCTAGTAAAACCCTGCCATATTCTGTGGGGCGAAACTTAAAGAGGGTATGGGGGTGAGTCAACCCCCCAAACTTAGAAGATTCGCTATTTAGCAGGGCAAAAATGGCAGTATAATGTATTTTTGCAGGGCGACTTACTCGGCCTAGGACCATTTGAACAGCTACTGTTAATAAAACAGAAATAAGAAAAGGTCTAAAATGAACTTTCTGCAGGACAAGCCTCTGACACCCCTGTTGTGAATGGCCGCAGCGGAGGACTAAAAGGGGCACTGGGCTCTTGTTTCGGGCACTTCCGTTGCGCCTTCTCAGTACGCTCTCCCCATGTTCCCATTACATACGCCTATTTAGTATGCATGCGTTGCATATGATAGCAAGATTTAGAATTGTATTGGAATTGAGAAGTGAGTTGAGCAGAGGAGAACTTGATACAATCGATCTTAGAGTAACGTAAATAGCTTCCATTTGATTGATTAATTAGAATAAAATTCACATGCTCGCTTATTCACATTCCTTTTCTTATCCAATGCTCGCCCAATTTACGACAACCCCCAAAAAAGTTACTGAAGTTAAGTCCCTGCGTATACCCTTTAGAATTTATTTACATATACTTCGCTTCAAAACCCAGTCAGTGTATGTGGTTGATCCGCTGCCATTATTGTCTCGTTTTCAAATTGCTAATGTAGTTTTGCATTAAAACAAATAGCTTCCAAAGACTTTCCTACGTCAGGGGGGCATGGAAAGCTTCTTTGATGGCACAAACTTTAATGCGGAATTGAATTCATTTAGGCCATCCACGTGTAGATATGGGCTTGGAAATAATATCTTAGTCTCTTTAGATTGGATTTCATGCAGTTTGCTTCTGAAAAATCTCATTCGAATGTATGTACTGCGAATGGCTTCTTGAGCTTTTATCTTGGAAGCCGTGAGGCAGTAGTTTTGAGGTCACTTGACGTTTCTGCCGTGGCCGTAAGTCAGTCAAAGCCGGGGCAAGTAAGTCTTAACAATCCTACTTGCAATTGACTTGAGAATTTTTCTGTACTGATGACAACAACTGTGAGGGAAACAAAGACCATTCATCGCATCGACTGACATACGGCCAGAACACCAACTTGACGGCCTCGAAGATAAACATTCAAGATGCCGTAAGCCTAAAAATATTGTCCACATGCTAACTGCAAACATTGGCCTATTGCTATGGGTTCTTTGTTAATGAACTGTGGGGGCCTTAGAGAGGGATTCAAAGCGTCACTGCCTGTGAGGAATAGTTAAACTTTAATCATTGTAACATAAACTGTTGTTCTACACTTTGCTCCATCTTAGCTTTATCAATCAGAAAGTTGAGTGACTTGTGCAAGTTATTTGCGACAGTCTGGATCCGGCCCTGTCCGAATCAAACACATGTTTTCGCTTGACTGCTGGTGGTTTTTTCGACAATTACAATAGCCACACCTAAACTGTGATATTGGGCAGAATCTCCGTATCAAAACATGCACAACTGTCTGGCTTCTAACACGAAAGTCAATCAGAGCATGTAAGAGAGCTTTGCATGAGTGGAAAACAAAGTACCTTGAACAGCTTCCTTGAAGGTTCTTTCAGCCTTGAAATCGAGTTTGTATTCTAGACAGTTCCTTCTGGATTTGAAGCTCCGATTACTATGTCCAACCAATTTACCACCCTCTTCTGCTTCGCATTATAGCAATTGCCAGGCTAAGGGTAGCTTCTTCATGTCAGACAGTTTAGAACCGCGACTGGAGCTCCGCCCATTAGGATGATACCCCCGTGAATTTATTGCTGACTTCAAAAGCAATAAGGATAATCAATACTCACGCAAAAATACATCCCTAAAGGGCCTAAAGGAAAAAACTTTCTGCTATATGTATGCCTGTGAAGATCCACGTTTCTACATCATCAAGCCGATTTAGGCTAGTTCAGACTTGCGTTAACTTGATCTAACTTGCTTTAACTTTTTTGTGGCATCGCTGACGCTTGGCTGTTAACTTTAAGACGTATTGTTATGCAAATTTATCAAAATGCCTGAATGAATTTTGTTAAGGGGGTAGGTCATTAATTCACTTATAAGGGGGTCATAATATATAACCATAATTCTGTTCCATTACATATAACGTCGGCAAGGAGGGGAGAGGGGTTAACTAGAATCAAGAAGATGTGGGACAGAGGCAGAGGGGTGTATTGGATTTTTTTATGTCACTTTTCTAGTATATTTTCCTTTTACATGCAAGTTGTTAAAATAGAATGCAAAAACAACGCGCTTTAGCAGCTCTTGGACAAGAGACCTTTGAATTCATATCATAAAGACACATGCTGCAATTGTTATCAGGGGTAAGCCAGAAATTTTCCGACGGGGGACTAACTCTTCCGACGAGAGGGCAAAAATACGGTTTTCATGTTACTATAAATTCCAAAATCTCAGAGAAATTAGTTTTTTTTACCTTCCAATAGGGGGCTATACCCCCCACCCCTTCCCTAACGCCACCCCTGATTGTTATTTACATTATGCATCTATTACAGTGGCGCTATGGCACCAGATTTTGTAGGGGGCGGGGGTACGAGAACCTAAATTTCCGACAACATCTATTTTATTAGCAGAAGTGGCGTGGTGGCATAGAACGTGCGAGGGGCAAATGAAACTTGGCTCCCCTCTCTAATGAACATGTTAAATTTTCCATTTCAGGCCAACAAAAAGTTTGAAACTTACCTGTCATGAAATCACCAGAAACGCTTACATGTCTACACATTCTCAGAAAAGGTTCTTGTTCCAAAAGTGCTTGAACAAAAGGGTATAGGTTTCACTCACCTGCAACGTTCACTATTGTTATATTTAGGGAGATACTTGGGTCTCGTCTCTACTTAATTCCTATCCCTAAATTATAACATAGAGGAGAGCGTTAGTTCTCTCTTAGTGATATAAAGAATCTATAAAAAAGGCTATGTAAAACTTAAGACCTTTTCTCTTTAACATAGCAGCTATCTTGAGGGTCGCTTTCATCTACTTGAGTTACTTCTACTTCTTCGACAACTACCAACTTTACGATGAAGCTAAACTAATTTATAATACTCAACACAAAAGATGGTGCAATATAGAAAAATATCCAATAATAACGTTTAGTCCATAAATTGCCCAATAGACAATGTCTTAGGTCTCTTTGCACAATCATGGTGCAATGTTCCTTCTTCAGTTCGCTGATGACGAATTCTGGTGATGTGGAGGAGCCATCTTATACAACACTATGTTTTGATAGGCCGTAAGGACACTTCTCGGGAAATTTCCTTTCATTTGCGTTCCATGAGGATATATTTGACTAACACTGCAAAAAGTACACATGGCTATGGCTAAATAAACTCTTTGCAATATTATTGCATAAGTTATTCTTATGTTTTCTTCAAGGTTCGAACCAGTAATTTCGACTTTAAAACAACGACTGTTGACAAATCTTCTATGCTTCAGTATGTTTTATTCGTCTCGCATGCGATATGAAAAAAGTATACACCGAGGTTGAAAGAGCAGTTTTCGCGCGACTTTTTGATATGAAAACTTTCATCTTTGTGCTAGAAAAGGAACCAGTATTTTTAATTTGAAGTTTCAAGAAAGTTTTGCATCCCGCATCAGATTGGAAAATAAACATCCCTCGCAGAGGCACAATTCATTAATAGCTCGTTAGTTTTTAACAGCATTTCTTTCTGTTTTTCTGGATTAAAAATTGTCCAGGCTGTAAAACCTAGGCAATTTTGTACGTGACATTGAACGATGCGTTTCTATATCGCATTTATACTGATTTCGATTGAAACCACTAATCACTGAATGTATCAGATCATGGGAGAGAAGAGCAATGGTCATGAGGCCTCCTTTCTGATACACATGGCCAATTTTTCTGGCAAAACATAAACAAGTAAGTAGTATATGGCTTTCTAGCTATTTTTTGCAGCTTATTCACCCTGCACGAAAGCCTTGATAGTGAATACCCAACACCTTCTGTTATTTTTGATAGTTTTCACAAAATAAGAAGGGATTGTAATAGACAACATTCATCAATCATATTTCCTTTATTAAGCATAAAACATAAAATTAAAGACCGTTTTGCCAATATACATGCGAAAAAGTGCTTGGACAAATTGGTATAGCTTTCACTCACCAGCGAAGCTACTGCTTTTAACAGGCCGCAAGGAAAATTCTCAGCAGACTTCAGTACTGCATTCATTTGATCGCATAAGGGTATGCTGTAGTATCTGCAATATTGTACTTGTCTCGTACATGATATCAGAAAAGCACACATCGAAGCTTAAAGACCAATTTTTGCGCTACATTTGGATATGAAAACTTTTATTTAGCGCAAAGAAAATTACCAGTATTTTTAGTCTGAAGTTTTAAGAAATTGTCTCGTCCATTATGAAATAAGCAAGAAATATCCATCGCAGAGGTGCAATTTATAACAGCTCGTTTGGTTCTAAGGACATTTTCTTTCAGTTTTTCATAGTTTTCATAGCCTTTGAACATTCAGCCTGTATCAAAGCCATGTTTGTATTTTTAGAATAAGAATGAAAGTAATGTCTTGAAGCCCTTCATAGCTTAAAGGTATCGTCAAGGCTTCGTTCTGCCTTTGTTGTTAACAATAAATACGCCGCTGCGCGATATTACCTACGGAGCAGCAATTTAGCAAATGTCCTTTCCAATGCACGCACTTTTTCGTACGGCACAGAACACAGAAATTGAACTTGTAAGAGGTTGTTCAGTAATTCCGTCACGTAAAAGATGCCACTTTTGAGCCATCCACTCCCCATTATCACGCGCTGTCAAATTTGTTCACAAGACCCCTTGGGTTACGTCACGCTTAGAACAAACAACCCTCCCACCACGATACACAATAGCCCCGATGCAAAACGACATTCTAAATAGTAAAAGGATATGGAAAGCAGAAAAGAAATTTCATTCCACTTTTTGCAATATATAAGCATTTGAATTTAGCACTAAAGATCTCAAGTATCCCAAACATTACATGTTCCATCCAATACCTACCATCTAAAAAGTAAGATGGGAGGGAAATATATAAAATCTAACAACAGATGGTTTCTTTCGACAACCCTGATTAATTTAGGCTCTATGCTGAGTGTCAAAGTTCCCTCACTATGCAATATTTCTCAATAAAAGCTTTTACCATGACGCCACGGCCTTAACTGAAGTACCACCCACCTCCTAATTTACCAGCACGGAGAATCACTATAAACGTGTAGGGTCAACTATCCTCAATGCGAAACGTAATTATTGAACAGCCCCTAATACGTAACTGGGGATACCGTATAACATCCAATGACGAACAATTGCACACTAGTTGCTAAATTTACACCCACTAGGGGGTTCAGGGGCATGCTATCCAGGAAAATTTTGAAATTTAGATCAGCTGAAATGGTCGAAAATGTGTTTATTTCTATTCATGCTAACAAAAGTTATTTTGTGATGCAAAATTCTGGCTGAGTTTTGCATTACAAAATAAGTCACTGATAGTCATCAGTCAAGTTACTTTTGTTGTATAAAGATACTAAAATTTATTTAATCCATTGTTTATTTTTTCATCTTAACCATATCCAGTTTGCATCTTGCGACTTTTGAGATTCCTGATATCGTTCTTATAAGAACGCAGTTTGTGAGAAAGTTGCACTAGGCCGGTCAAAATAGTTAAGACAGTTCAGTTCTTGATTTTTGAGACTTAAAAAAGTTTACTTTTGTATGTGTATTCAAAGGTCAAATTACGCAGACTCAAGAGAAACCATAGAAACAGTGCATACAAGTTTCTTTATAAGAAAAAACTTAATAAGAAAATGAGGCTCAAATTGTCAAAATCTTAAGAAAACCTTAAGAAAACCACGAGGCTCAATTTACAAAATTTAGTGTTTTTATTGGTCAAGAATCGATATTTCGTCATTAGCGCATTAAAAATGCTAAAGACGGAATTCAACTTCAAATATAGAATATTAACAACGAAAGTGTAAACCATTTTAGCCAGTTTATTTCAGTAAAAATTAAGAAAAATTTAAGAAAATCTCAGGATCAATATCGTAAAAAGTTAAGAAAATTGAGGCTCAAGCAAAATGACGGTTTTCTTATAAAAAAGCGTGTACCGTAAAAGTGGATGGTGTTAAAAAGCGTTAATAAGGATGTAGCCACATGCCTTTACGTCACGGACGTAGAAAACATTTAAATAGTGGGAGACACATCAGTTCACGTGCACCCTCACAAGTAAACTGGGGTTACTATATAGGCAGAAAGGTACTTTGTATACCAATTTGTGAAAAGTGTGAGACAAGTACCCCCCGTGCATCCGTGAATTTCATTTCTAGCATATCTCTTCATAAAACTTTCAATTAAAGTTTTATAAAAGAGTTATCAGAAGATACTCTTCACCATTTTAGTGTCAGTGTTAATGTCTACTACAGTAAAAAACCCTCATGTAAGAACCATCATATAATAAGAACCTACGTCCTGAAATTGCATAATTTGATTTTAAATAATTAGAACCATTTCTGCCTGATAATCTAGCTACAATAGCCATCAAAAGCCATGAGATACTTCGAAAATTTTTAATCTGGACATAACAGTCATTTCCCTTGTTCCCCCAAACAAATTTGGTTTTTGGGAAAAGTACATGCGGTTAAGGAAATATTTTACGTGCACAATGACGTCCAGTCTCTCAGGAACAGGAAATATTGTTCTAAGGGAAAGAGGGTGCGTGCAAGGTGTAATGATTTAAATGCTGAGAGGGCTATAGTCTTTATAATTTTTTGCAAGTGTTCCAGGGACTTTTGGCAACTATTGTAGGCTTTTAGTAATGGTTCATATTTCTATTCCACCCCTTTCGTCACTCCAAAACCAGTAGATACATTCCGTGAAAGGTAGGTTCACACATATGCTTTTAACCACACAGTTGTGGGTAACTAACTACATTGCCATAGTCTTTGAATGCAAAATTGTTACCTATCGTTAGTTCTGGCATTTATGGGCTCTTCATTAAGAAACAGCACCCTTATAACTGGAATTACCTCATCGAATAAAAGCATGAATAGGGTCAATTCAAAATTGCAGGTACTTATATGTGGCATTTTACCAAACTCTATTGTGAAGTGATGCATGTGGCATTAATGCTTATTTGGGGGTAAAAAGTGATTCAAACGATAGAAAGTCCATGGATGCTTCCAATCACGTTAATGAGATTTACTATCTCAGTCAAAATGAGCTAATTGTACAACTGAATCAAGTCATTATTAGACACTCTGAGTAAAACAAACAGAACATCGGATCAACAAAAAATGTTACACACAGGATAATCTCATTGCACTGATAGAATGGCCACCAAAAGTCAAAACAAGGCTGTCAAATGATATAGATGTATATAGAAAATAGCAAATTAATGCAATTCCATGTCAGTCAAGCACACACAAGTTCCAAAAATCACGCTACTGAATGTAGACAAATTACAGAGACTGCAGATGCTTTAAAGCCAGTGCTACCATTGAAACGATGCAAAAATTTCGCTGATACAACATCAATACGACATGAGGTCGCTTTATTATCTGAAAGGAAACAGAGCTCATAGCCTCATTTTAGGGGATCATAATTAGCGGCACAAATGTAAGAGGGGCCCATTTTTTCCATAAGACATAACCACAGAAAAAGAATTATGTGGCATAATCAGGGCTGTAGAGTAAAATAAAGAGGAAGCTGGTGCCACCTCAAATACCTGGTAGCGGAACCAGCTATCATGAAGTGGAAGCAAAGGGGCTCAGGGAGTTTGGTAATTGGAAAACTCTTAAAGCCCATTCTTTAAATCTTAGGGAAACATGCCTTTCGAGTGCCGAGATGTTTCCCTTCTAGTTGAAACAATGGTAAATAAAGTCAATGATATGATCGTGAACGCCTTCAACATCATCCATTCAAGGCATCAAAGAGGAAGACGAAATTTTCTATTGGAGGGAATGGTTAAAACACTGAAAAACACTGTAAAACACTGTAGTTGGAGTAGCAAGCTAGACAACTGGATGGGCTATAGCCCCTGTAAGTTATATGATAAAACAGGCCCTAACCGAGCCACTTAGAAGCTACTTCTCATACCAAAATTACACAAGATAGCATAAAGGGATACAAAAGTTAAGCAGCACATAAGGGTTAAAAAGTTAAGCAGCAAATATATTCAGTTTCCTACAGTTTTGTGAGCGTAAACGATCATCTTCATGTAGATGGGTGCTCACTGTGGTAATCACTGAGCCAGGCAGCTGACGGGGATTTTAGACCATCTACGAAAGTCTTTCCATCACCATCCACGTACAGATCAATTTCAGTTGGCTTCGGTTTTGGTGGATCACGATGGACGAACAGGGAGGCAATCGCCAAAGCAAGACCAATTATGGCACACACAATTCCAATAACTGGAATGCAAGCAACTTCAACGAAGAGACCCACACCTGCAGCTATAGTAGCAACACCCATAGTAATACCCTGAAGAATGAAAACCAAATGAAATAGTAAAAAAAATAAAAGAAAATGAAAAGTAAAGTGAAAGATGATTTTTAGAACGACAAGTGCATTACTGTACCAATGCTGTATAAACACATTTACGTACACCTGTTACTTAAATAGTAAAAAAATCTGCAGGTCCCAGAACATTGAAGGTCCTCTTCTGTTAAGCACCTGATAGCAGCAAAATGTTTCACTAAATATCACAAAAGTCACAAAAATAAAAAATATTAAAAATCAAAAAGTTCATAGAAATCAATCACCAAAAATATCACAAAATATCACAAAAAATTACAAAAATAAAAAACTTTTTATGATAACAAAAATCAAATATTCACAAAAATCACACAAATGAACCACAAACAAATTTATCAAAATCAATCACAGAAAAAATATATCAAAAACATTGCAAACTACCACCAAAATCACAAAAAATATCTTACAATTTTCTACGAATGATACTACTTCAAGTAGGAGCACTGTGTACAGAGCAGTCGAGAAGTGAAGGCAGAAGGGGACTAAATCTTATTAAATTTAGTCCCCTGCTTCACTAAATTTTAAAAGGGCATACATATGCCTAAGGGTAAATTTTAAAATAATTGGAAAAACAAACTTAATATGATAGAGGCATGACAACAAGCCACCAGTCTATAGATGTTAAGAAATTTATGGGCTAAAACTGGTAGGTTCAAAGAATCGACCGTATCAAGTCATAAAATGGGAGAGAAAATGGTAAAAATCCTACCTGGCAAATGTCCAATGCTTTTTGTGCCACGGGGGCATCTGTCTTGAAATCTCTTGCTATTTGAAATCCAATCACAACGCAACCAGCCACTCCTGCAATCAGTCCTGAAACCTTGGCAAACTCCTCAGTTACTGCGAACATCTTCTGCCAGCCACTGACCACAGTATCGACGTCTTCCAGCTGAGTAGCAGTAGCTTCGGCAATGGAAGAATCCACATCCGCCGCATCGACCTCTGCGAATGGAATATAGATCAGAAGTTGCTCGCAATATTCGGTAAAATCGAAATTAATGTATTTACAAGGTGCTTGAAGGCGCTTGAAAGGTGAGTGAAAGAAAGTAAAAGGTGAGTGAAAATAATAGGTGAACGAAAGAAATACTAGATTTATATGAACTTTTTGAGAAACATTTCCCTGACTTTTGGCTAAAAAGCTCAAATTTTCCCTGACATTTCTGTGAAAACCTATACTTCCCATCGCCTGTTCTGGAAAACAACTTTTACAGTCTGATTTGAGAAATCAAGATTCAGCCCTTGACCGTTGAAGCTGCTATTCAAAACTAGTCAATATTTTTCTCAGATTGATCAAATTGTACAATCAAAGATAAAACTTAGAAAAGAATTAACCTTGAATGCAAACCAAAAATTGCATGACTCTGTGATGATCAAAAATGAAATCCTTTACAACATACAAACCCTATTTTTCTCCCTACTAGTTTCCCTGATTTTCCTGAAATACCCAGCCCTTCTTTCACTTAACTAAAAAGAGCCCTTTTCCCCCTAACTTTCCCCTACAGCTTAAACCCTGAGCAAAAATGGTTATAAAAGGAACACATGATGACTACAAAGCCTTGCATACAACAGCTGTCAATATTGTGGGGCCCATAAGTACGTATGACGTGAACAATGACCCATTACCTAGGAAATTGATTTCTAATTGAACTAAAGAAACCTGAGAATTCATTCAGTTTGCAGTATAGACTAGCAACAGACATGATCTTAGAATAATCGATCAATCAGCAATTTTAGGCACTTACTTTCGATTTGTTCCACATTCTTATCAATCTTCTCCTCCATCTCTTGAGCAACCTCAGGTTGTTTCCTCGCACTTATTTTGTCTTTGATGAAATTAAAAGCTATTTTGCCATTTTTGCATGATGTCTGAAAGTTCTCAATGAAATCTGGAATGCCTGAAAATGTACGCAATGCAATATCAACAGAATCTGCAATCAATTGAACCTTTTGTTCTGGCTCCAGGTTTTTCCAATCCATAAATGTCTTGATAGTAAAATAGATTCCAGATATCCACAATGCCGAACACATAGTAACCCCAAAGAATTTGGCAATACCAGCCTTGATAGGGTTGCTCTCTTGCCATTCCTTTATACTAGAGACCAGCTTATCCCAAGCTTGACCTGATTTGGCAACGTACAGATTAATCACTTCAGATATAAAGTTTGCAAAGTGAGCAGAGACATCATTTGCAATTTGCTCATTTGTTTCAGTCATCTTAATGTTCAGCTCCGTTGCAGCATCGTTGAGCTGCTTACTGAGATTTGCATTTAGTTCCTGGGTAGTTGAGTCTCCCCCAGCGAGTATCTTAAGGACCAATTGATGCATGATATCCGAGAAAATCTCTGTCATTTCCTCAGCTGTGCTATTACTGCCATCAAAATAGCTCGTCATCTCATTCAATCTTGTCACCAATACCTTCTTGTAGAACTGTGGACCATAGTCTTTCGATGGAGCTAAACAATACAGCACCATCGACTGCTTCTGTATTATCGTCATTGTTTGAGTGACTTCTGCAGCCAGTGCCAATCCATTCAAAACTGATGTCTCGTTTAGCTTAGCATAGAGCTGTTCAGCCCAGTACTCACCACCTTCTGACGACTTCACATATTTGTCAACATCTGGGCATGACTGAATGTAGGCAACACGTGAAAATTCATCATTTACATTGTTGTAATTAGAATCACATGCCAAACACCCAGTATCACTGCCCGCCCAGTAATACAACAATTTATCTCGCTGTTCATCAGTTATTTTGTCCTTGTAGTGGTCACTTTGCGCCAATCCATACATCAAGTAGGCATTTGCAAAATCTTGGCTCAAGAAAGTCTTGTAAGTGTCTGCAACAGATGCCAAGTCGCCACTGAAATCTGGCTTAACAACACCAAGAATCTTTTCACGAAGGTTGCTATCCATTTCGTATTTCATTCCCTCTTGTAGCAAACTAAATGTCAGCTCATGTATTGCTTGTGGGTCAGGTGGGGTTATCATGTACAATTCGTCTACACTCAATTGCTCATCAGTCATTGTGGCCAATGTCATTGCCATTGGAGCTGCACTAGAAACAGAATCTTCTGCAGAGCCATCAACTGCATCTCCTGAAATGCTGTCTGACATGTACTGTGCTGGCTGACTGACTGCATGTATACTACTGTTCAGGTCAGTGTTCCTTGCAGTGGCTATCATTGCCTCTGTAGCAAGATTCTTCTCAATTGTACCCTTCCAAGCATAAGTAGCACCTTGCAAATTGGCTTTAGTAGCATCATAACTCACACAGGTTCCAGAGAAGGAAGCAAAATCCATGCTGAATGTACCTGACAGCTTTGTGTATCCAAGGTACGACCAATAATCAGATGGAATTGGAACACTGACTGTAAGCTGTTGTGTTGCATCAACACCAAAAACGACATGGTCACCAAGGCTGTCCAGTGTGTCCATGGGAGGAATACGAATTGTACCAACAGTCTTGCAGCTACCTGAGGAACAGTCAACTCCCATTTCTAACTCACCAAAGTCAACCCAATTAGTAAATGTTTGGGTGCTTGTTGTCTTCTCATCCGAACTTCTATAGCAATTGTATTTGTTCACATGAGCAGTAGCTACAACGTTGGCAGACAGTTCTGACTTTGTGTCATTGCGACTATTAGTGAGTGCAACAAATCCATGACCCTGGGAAAGGTTGCCATGAATTTTCACAGATCCATGTTCAGATTTTCCATCAGTGACAGTTCTTGTCCACGTTATCTTATTGTCATCAGAAATTTGTGCATCTGGAACATGCTCCTCATCCAAAAAGACATGTCCTCTCACGACAGATAATTTCTTTGGCATAGAATATGTACCATGTGTTGTCTTGCTACCTTGATGTTGCAAATTGATGTGTGGCAAAGAAAAGTCCTTCCGTACAATCTTTTCCTTACTAGGCCTTTTCTCTTTTGTTTCTCTATTACCTACATAGTTCCTAGTAATAGATTTCATTGCCTTTGCAGGGCCATCACCAAGGACCTTCTTCAGCACTGGCTCCAACTCATCAATGTGTCTTTGCAAAGACCTCTTTTCACCAACTGACAAACTCTCCATTCCTTCCGCGGTGGTTTTGCAGGCTTTCTCTGGGTAGTACATGTAAACAAGATAGCCATTTGCGTGGTACGACCTTGGGCCCTCTCTAGTGTGAACACCAAAAACTTTGGTGCCGGCTGGATAATCTTTAAAGTGAATTGATTCAACTTTCTCCCATTCATAATCAATCTGACCATTTTTCACATTTTTCACTTTCCTCACGTAATCTCCCTCAGCGAGCTGACCAACATCTAGCCCACTATTTTCTGAATTTGCGATACGTGGATTTACTGCCCTCCATCCGTCTTGTGTCCAAAATGGATGACCAGAAGTAAAGAAAGGCTTACTCTCATTAAAACCAAATATAGCTGTACTGTCTTCAAGCTTATGCACTACCTTTTCAGATGACACTACACCAATACTACCGTCTCGACCGAGAACTGTGTCGTTTTCTTTCAACGTCTCAATAGCAACTGATTTCGAATTGCAAAGGAGGACAAAGGTTTCGCCAAGAAAGCATCCTGCAGCACATTCTTCCAGAGATTTTACGATGATGTTATCAGGCAACTGTCCAGACAGCAGTAGGCCATATTGTCCTGGACCTTGCTTGGAGTACAACCAGCTTCTCACAGCATCGCCATAAGATATTACAGTATGATCCTTTGTTACAGGCGCCGTGTCTTGCAACATGACAGGTTGGTCAGCTGTCCAAGAAGTTATACATGACTTGAAGCATGCATCTTCAACTGATGATGAAAATGGTCGATTCAGTAACCAATCACGAAACAATGACAATCTATTTTCTTTGTGGACAAAGCTTTCAACTGAATCCATCACATTCTGACTGCTTAAAGCTACCCATTTCTTTTGAATTTCGTTCAACTTTTGAGAACCAAGCACTGACAGCAAGAATAACTTCATTTTCACTGGTAGGCTGGCCTCTTCACTTAGTTGCTTAACAATTGTACCAACAATGTATACCTCATCCTCTAAAATCTTCTCCAATTTCTGAACCCAGTCATTCTTATCACTGAGATATTGCTGGAAGCCATGCTTTCTTTTAAGCACTTCAACAAGTAATGCATCACCCATGGACCGGCCAGACTCTGCATTTATAACCGCCTCGATTTTACTCTTAGCCAAGTTTCCGTTTGTGACGTTGCTAAAATTGTACTTGACAACCTGTGAACAAGAATGCTTCAAAATGGATAGATACAACAACCTTGTAAAAGTGAAGATTAAAAAAGGCCTATAAAAAAAAAGATCTGTTCTTGTCGACACTCAGAAAGTTTCCTTGTTCAAATATATGGTGCATTTTTTTGGATTTGTTGGTTGACAATGATAGGGAGTAATAGGCAGGCAGTGATGCAACAGGCGCGTGAATTTAATTACTTACACTATTTAGATCAATTGCAACTACAGAAACTGCCAGCTCATTTCTCAAAGCTGTGAAGTCTTTGTCTCCAAATGTGGCATCGATTGATGATTGATTGAAAAATGTCTCTGCTACCCCATTTCCTGAACGTTTGAGAGAATCACAAAGAATGTTCTGCATATCTTCATTTGGTAGAGAAGTGAAGGAATCGGCGATGTCCAGTATACCTTGTACATTTTTGTAGTTGGAAATGGCCCTAAAAATATGACACTTTGTTGAAGGAATTTGTAACAGTAAATGAAGAGATATTGCTAATGCCAGGTAAAAAGTGGTATATAGATTGCAATTAAGCTTCACCTATGTAACTAACATCACCATGCCTGCAATAACCACCACAACCACAACTACAAGAACCACAACAACTACAACCACTGCGACTAGGGCAACGGTCATTGCTACCACCATATTTCTTCTTTATTGTCACTGTTACGCTTCCGACGAGGCTTGTGAGTGACCCTGTAGAGATGTTGCATGATCTTGTAAGTCATTGACTGTCTGTCAGCAGTTTCAGAGAAGTGCTTTATTGGTTATTCAGAATGGAGGCTGCAGCGTTGTAATTTCTAGTCATCAGATCATCTATATTCTTAGTCGAAAAGAAGATTGTAGTATCACCAGCATTCATTGTTGCTTTTAACTGTTTTAGAGTAAACGGCAGATCGTCAATATATGGAAGAAAGAGGAGTACCTAGACAAGAGCCTTGCAGAACACCTAATCAGAGTCTCTGCCATAAACTCTACAGAATTGTCTTCAAGGCTCTAAGTAAGATTGAAACCATTCCATTCCAGTCCCCTTGAAGTCGCATTTACCCATGTTCTGAGTGTGGTAATTGCGATACTTATGTGTGTAATGGCCAAATCATTGACCAACTACCAACCAATATGAATTACGTCAATGTTTAAACGGAATGGATCCTACGTCATCCATTTCCGCACGATATAAATTTCATCTTCATTTCTTCAGTCTTTTTAGTGCTTCCACACGCACAATCCTCCAGCAGGAAAAAATAGACAATTATAGAGAAAACAGAAAATATGAAGCATACAACATAATTGGTGCCTTAGCAACGGGTCGTGTTTGGGTCATGTGGGTTCAAAGGATACTTTCTAAAACTATTCCAAAATGAACGACTGACTCTTGTTTTTTAATGAAGTCAGTAATAGTACTCGAGTTTTTGATACAAGAGATGTTAAACTTCTCTTTGCATACTTTCATAACTAGCAGATCTCTATGACTTCTAATTCCATACTTATGAATCATAGATTTTTGAATAACTCTACAGCTAAGACTTTGAGCATAGGCCATCAAAAAATTTACACATTATGACTCCTCAATCAAAGGCTTGATAACTTACATTCAACCATTTAAAACTTAACAGGTCGCTGCAATCAGAGAAGCAAATACCAGGGGATATTAAGGTGTCAAACCCCTCTAACAGATACTAAAGGGTAATTCGCAGGGACTTTACATCACCTTTGCAGGGCAGCAATAATGCTGATGCGTCCTCCCGTATATAAAGTCCAGTACACATTCCACGTAACCAAGCGTAGACAGCAAAAGGAAAAAACTAATGAAGACTGCAACTTTTACCCCATGATGCAAAAGAGGTAGTTCCAGGGCATAAGAGGGCGTGGCTTTGAAAAATATTGCTGGAGGCAAGCACTCAATCCCCCATTTTGTCTCCTTCTTCTCTCTTGCATTATACTAAAGTTCTTGCAGCTGGGGTCCGCAATCGCCGTGCCCTTCCCTTTATCAACTTCGTTGTTACTGGCCTGCTTTCCATCACGCAAATCTAGGGCTTGTGCACCTCCATTTCCAAGAAGTTGAAAACCTTCTATTTGTATTATCTGTATGTGCAGGCAGAAGTCATTAAAATGAATGTCTGGGATAGGAATAGGAATACCCTTGGTATCAATCAAAAAAGATTTTCAGGCTTAGCAAAGAGAGTGTTGTATCTTATATATATTTCGACGGAAATGGCTTTCTTCTATATATGTCGTCATAATATAGATCTCATTTTCACAGCGCAATGTACAACTTTGAAGTGCAAAATCTCGGACACCCCTGAAGACAGTCTGAAGTTACAAATCATTTGGCAGAGATCAGCAATAAATGTCCTAGTATGCACTTTGCAAATAATGCAGCAAAGAACTTGCCAATACCTTACAAAAATCAACTAATGGTAGTAAATGCTGCATGAAGTTAGACTATATCATTTTCGTAATTAGTTAGCATTTCATGACAAAATTCATTCATATCAAAAATACGGGTAGGTAGCATAAAGGACAACACAGGGTTGCCACCAAGTCAGGGAAATAGGGAATTATGTTCAATTAGGTGGAGTTAGGGGAGAAAGAAAGATTTTCCGAAACCTCTGGGAAAAATCAGGGAAGCATTAAGTATCTTAATGTTTCATTTCAGAGAGGTGACTTTCTCCATACTCAGCAACACATCCAGCTGAGTGCTATGATTGTTAAATTTCTCCTTCGGGTGAACGGTCTCCGACACCCCACATCTGTTCAAAGAAATAACAAACAATGATTGATGGGCTGTAAGTATACGAAGGGAAGTGAGTAGCATTTCACTAAAACTATCAAGAAAAATCAGGTAATTTTCTTCTAACATAGCAGTGGGAAGCCTGTCGGCTACGTTACCTTTCAACTTTAACCAAACAATCCTGGGTTGTTGCTGTGAAATCAGCAATTTTGCCAAACTGCATCATTGGCCATATGATAGTCATCTGTAAGTTGGAAGTTTAAGTCAATCATAAAAAGTGTAAGGTAATGTTTAACAATTAGAGTAGAGACTGGTTGCTGAGAAAACTTCTTTAAAACTTTATTTTCAAGACAAACTAAGAATATTGGATATAAAATTCAATGTTCAAAGATGCACAGACTATTTATAAGATTATCATTTATTTGCAAGCTCTTCTAGATGATCTCTGCATAGAAGATTGGGCTACAAGCAATAGCGGGTTGTTCCAGAAAAATTAGGGGGGGGTAGCAGTGCTGAATTTGCCTAGTACTTCAAGGTAGACCAGTATTTTCCAAGCACACTTTGCTTTTGTAAGAAACAAGTTTATAACAAAATGAAGCGCAGTCAAAAACGTGGTTTTATTGTAGAAAAAAACACGCATTTAGCTTTTCGTGAACTAATTTTGCAAAGAATGTGCCGACTCGATAGCTGCTGGAGGAGGGGGCATTTGTCTTCCATCCTTGCCTCCAGAATCTCCACTATTGGCTACATAACAGTCCAGGTCGGATAGATTTCTACAAATATCTGCCGTAAATCCTCAAAGTAGCCCTCTGTGAGGCAGTTAATTGTTGGATTTTTGCATGGAGCCTATCTGAGGGGGACATACAACTTTTTCTGGTAGATGGTTATCCCCGTATTTCCTCAAAAAAGCGCCGTGGCGTACTCTACAAAACCTAACTTTATGATGCGGCGGTCATTAAAAAATTAAAAATGAAACTTGAAAGCATAACAAAGATTGCATGAAAGCGTAACAACGACTGCATGAAAAATGAAAAATGAAAGCGTAACAAAGACTTCATGAAAAATGTTTTAAAGTTCAAAAAATATGTTCACAGGATGAAAAGCATCAAAGAATGTCAATATCACTGTCTCCATACACTCCTTGTTCATAATGTGAGGTCTTTAACACGGTGTTCATTAGAGGTTGGCGGTCTTTAAGGTCCGTCTACACGATAAAAGCGTAACAAAGACTGCATGAAAAACATCCATCATACAAAACATCGCCAAACATCATCAAACATGAGTGCGATAATGTTCAAATATAAATGTTGGATCGTGTAGACTACTTCATCGTGAAATCTTGAAAGTTGTCAAACATGTTCGGTGATGTTCGAGTATTTTGCAACATGCAGCAAAAATCTTATGTTTGACGACACTCTGCTCATTAACAATCAAGTTTGCTGAAATAGCGCTTGCGAGGCATGGTGGTAGGTGCTTACAATTGAACTGTTTGAGGTTGTTTGACGGCGTTTGATAATGCTTTTTGCACTTTGAACATCGTCAAATACAGGCCTGATCATGCTATACATGATGATGTTTTATCGTGTTGCTGAACCTTTAGAGGGAGGCGTTCTTTTCGAATGTTTGACCAGAAGTTCAACGTTTTTTAGAGGGTGGCGTTTATCAATGGAAATGCGATAAACTGTTTTTCTTGGCAAAATGTTTTCTCCTTTCCCAACTCTATAAAGCATTAATAGAGTCTCAAGTAGCTACAGTCACATGCTTGAGTGGGCATTTATTCAAAGAGGTCTTTACTAAATTTTGCTGTATTAGGGTGGGGCTTATTCGGGGGGGGGCTCTATCGAGGGGAGAACAATCACTTCCCTCCATATCACAGAGGATAATCTGGCATGCTCTGAATTTTGGTGTCAGCTTAGATCTATAACAAGGCTCAAACTAGCCTCCAGGCTAAAAAATGCTGCGATCTGCTGCGATCTACTGCGATTGCTTGCGATTCACTGCAGCTTCTTGCAATTATATGAAAACTAAGCAAGGACTGCCAGGTTTGCTCTTTGAGGCCAAGTTTTAAAAAGTTAACCCTTTTTGCCGTTTGAGAAATATCAGCTTGCATAAATTACGAATTTTGTCAAATTTTGCTAGTTTAAAAATGCACACCAATGCCTTATTTGAGTATGTAATGACATCTACTCATCGATTTTGAGTCAAAATGAAAAAGAAGAATCACTGCAATTTTGACTTAGCACTGTTATATTCCGTAAAAATGTTCTGCCTACGCTTTGTACTTTATTTAAAAAAACTTCGCTGTAAAGCCCAGTGTACATAGTTCATGAGGGTCACTGATTTTCTCAAAAAAAATTTAAGGACTTTTCAAGGTTTTCCTTTAAACTTCAAGGACAGGGCAAAGGGGCTGGTCTACGTAGGTTGGGTTGGGGGGTCCACGAACGGCGCGAGGTTGCTTTCGATCTGTGGTGCAGGGAGCGTGTCAAGGGAAAGATCGGGGTTTGGGGCTAAGCCTCAGACAATTTTGCGTTCCCCTTTCTTCCGAAAAAAGGGAATGCTATAAAACTGCCTAATTTGAAAACAATCTTCCTAAACTTGAAAACTAAAATCTACACCATTTTCCACCACATTGCTAAAAATTCCAAAGAGTTTAACATTTTTTGAAGAAAGCTGACGAAATGTAGGTTACTTTTTAAGAAGTTAGGACCAAGACGATCTGCATCAAGATATCAAGTAATCACATCAGAAAAGGAAACACATATTTTGTGTGCGCCAGTCATGCTGGTATTACATGGCAACAAAATTAAACGAAAATTCAAGAATTTCAAAGACAGTTCAAGAAATTCAAAGACAGTACAAGGAATTCAAAGAAAAGTAGTGAATGCAAGAGCCATTTTGACACTAAAAAAAATCCAGGAGTTTTCAGGGAATTCAAGAAGTGGCCACCCTGCATATGTCATTCTCAGTCCGTTGAATCCAGGTCGGAATTCGGCAATGTCGACCTCAAAGCTGACCTGCACGCCCTCAAGATCGGCATTATTTTGCCGACCTATTTTGCCTCTAAGGTCGACAGGCCGAAGACATTTAGTGGTCTGATCGGTAGAACCGAGATTTCATTTCATTTCATTTCAAATATTTTAGGAGGGTGGCCCCACAGCAGTGCTGGCTTTCAAGTGGCCCTCCATAAGATGCATCCCTCTATGCAAAGAAACATCCCTCTATGCAAAGAAACATCCCTCTAAGCAAAGAAACATCCTCTAAACATCCATCAACACACGACCACAGAAACATCCCTCTAAGCAAAGAAATTGCCGACCCCAACATTTCAGACGAGAGTTTGCACACTGTCTCTATTCGGCGGCCCTCAGTTTGCCCACCTTGTAACTCCCTTCTTAACATTCACAAATTCTCAAATTATTCACGTCATTCATTAATCATTTTACCAACATTCCATTGACCGTTTCATGCAATCAATTTTCTTCAGCAAATGGCCAGCGAAGGTATTTTTTACAAGAGCAAATGCTACAAGCACCGATCTCGTTTTTATCTCAGTCTAGAACGCAGTTCATGCAATTTATATACTAAATACTAATCTAGGGATATTATAGTTGATTACTTTCTCAATGATGTAAATTTTTGTTTTTATATTTTATGACACTGTTCTGTAACAATACATCTCATGTTTTCTTTAAGCTTTTGCAGCAGGCGTAAATTAGCTTCCTTTAGCTAAGTGTAAGCTTACTATAAATAAATTGATTGTATATTATATATCACTGTGAGAACTTCTGATACCGATTTATACGTTCCCTTAATGAATACAAAGAATGGTCACAAATCGTTTTCTTACCGTGGTACCCGCTGGTGGAATGATTTGAAACCTACAGCTATTCGCCCTCTCTTTTCACTTTCAACTGAGCCATTACACAATAAACAACAATAAAACAGCTCCTTTTTTGAACCTTTAATTCTTATTTACTTTATTCTTTATAAAGACTGTAACTTTGTTCATATTTGTATTTAGATTTTTATCCTTTTCTGTCATTGTTAGTATTGCACTTTTGATGGAAAGACCCTTCAGAAACCAGCCTCCTTGCTGAAGGGTCCCCCCTCTATAACGAATTTTACAATGAAATGAAATGAATTATATGCTAATGGCAGCTTCATTGAAATTATTGTATAATTGAAAAAGTGTAATTGAAATTTTTGACGAAAAGGGGATGGCCGACCTCAATGTCCAAAATGTCAGAAATACTAGTTTACAAAAATTCCGACCTCTGGCGCCTTCTTAGGTCGGTTCTGTCGACCTTGTTTTGTCTTAGGTCAGCAAAAATTTCGTCAATTTCGGTGGATTCACTGGGCTGCTTTTTGACTAACTGGATGGTCAAGTAACATCATTATTTGTCTCGTTTTCAAATTTTAAATGTCTTATTCCCTCGTTTCTGATTTTGGCCACGTGTGGCAAGGAAACGTGGCCATTTTAGTCTGTCATTCCTTTAAACCTAGAGGTGACCTAGAGCGGTGGTGACCCCAGGGGAGGGCTAGAGGGCCCCCGTCGGAAGGTGAACAACTATTGTCTCGGAGACATTTGGCATTTCTGTTACCCTGAAAACCGTGTTGTAGCCCCCCGTCGGAAAATTCCTGGCGCCACCCCTGCCTAGCAGCCCTGCACCAGGCTTAATTTGTCGATTTTAATGTGACAACCACAAGTAATAAGTACATGATAGCATTACACATCGCTAGTTTGGTGGTCATCAGTTCGTCCTGCCAATAGTCCTAAACAACACATATTTTCGCTTGACTGCAAGGTGGTTTTTTTCGACAAGCAAGGAGGCAATAGCCACACCCAAACTGAGATATTGGGTAGCCTCCCCATATCAAAACATACACCACCATCTGACTTCAAACACCTAACTCAAACACACGCCATCGTCTGGCTTCTAACACCTAAGCCAACCACAGCGCGTAGAAACTGTGCTAAAGTGCAAAACACAGTACCTTGAACAGTTTCCTTGAAAACTCTGTGCTCCTTGAAATCGATTTTGCACTCTTGAAAATTCCACCTTGTTTTAAAGCTCTGATTGTTCTGTTCCTCCCAATTTTCCACCTTCCTCTACTTCACATACAGCAATTGCGATTGAAACCAAGTATTCCTTCATGCAAGGCCGCTTAGAACAATGGCTGGAGCTCCGCCCATTAGGATGCTACCCCCGTGAATTAAGATACGCATCTGAAAATCCGCGTTTCTACACAAACAGGCAGATTTAGGTTAGCTCAGAGCCGTAGTTTCAGGGGCGGCGCCAGTGGAGGACTAGGGGGCTTTAGCCCCCCGTCGCAACATACTAACCCCCCATTAGAATGTTAAAACACTTTTTATTCGGAGATTTTTGGCATTAATAGCACCATGAAAACTGTATTTTAGCCCCCCCGTCGGAAGAATCAGCCCCTCGTTAGAAAATGTCTGGCGACAACCTATTTGGTGTAGCGGAATCCCAAGGATGTGTCCCAGTGGCTCGAGAAACCCCTGCTCACTTCTCTGCACGGAGATGTAAAATATACTCTCTATCGTAGCATTTGTATCCCTTCTAGCGGAGTACCTTGAGTGTGCTGGCGGAACCCCGGTTAGAAACGACTGGTTCAGAGTTAACTTGCTCAACTATCAGTGACGTTTCACTGACGTTTCACTGACGTTTCACTGACGTTTCTCTGACAACAGTTGTAGGAAGAAGTATTGTTATGCAAATTTACCAAAGTGGCCGCATGAATTTTGCTAGGGGGTAGGTCACAAATCTTTATGTAAGGAGCTCTTTTTAGTTTGAATAGTCAGGGTCGAATCCAGGGGGAGGGCCGGGCGCCCATGGCCCTCCCCTAATGGCAATGTTTCCTTTAGCAAACAAAAGTGTTAAGAAACTTTTCATGTGAAAAGACAATTAAGGTCCCCCACAAGTCCAACTCTGGATCCGCCCCAGGTATAGTTATCCTTTTTCGCACCTTTTAATGGTTCTGGAGTTTATGTGCCCCTTACAACAAATTTAAGCAGCTACACAAAACTTCTAACTATATCTAAAATATAAAAATGATGATATACATACCGATTAATCGTGGATCGTAGAAAGTATGAACGAGAATCGTAGTCAGTGGCTCTCAAACTGGAATCCACGACTCCCTGGGAGACCACAGAGGTTCAGTTCAGCCCAGGTCAGGTCAGTTTATTCATTTTTAAATTCCACAACATACAATTTTTGTAAAACAAATAACTAAGAGCAACAAATAGCTACATAAGAATTAATAAGACAATGATGCAAAGAAAGGGGAAAACATTGAACGCTAGATTTGTATGAAGGGGATCTTTGATGAGGAACTCTCACTAGCTAAGCTAATCAAGGAGAGAGCACCTCTAGTGTCAGATACATTATCAAAATTTAATGGAGATAATGTTTCTATGGAGATAATAGCCGCGGCTACTTGCAGCTACTTCGTGGTGAAAAGTGAAAAGACTCTAGAACATGTGACACGAGAGCTACGTCACCTTGATTCTTATTGGCTGCTGCACTTTGGTGGGCAAAACAAAGCAGAATAATTGACACAGAAATATTTGAAAGTGCTACAGAAAAGTTTCAAGATGTAGCATGTATAGAATTTACCATCGAACTTGTCAACAATGCAGAAAGTTTCGATGTCAGAGGTTATAAGCTTCTTCGGTGGAGTTATCGTATAGAACTGCAATCTACGGCCTACATTAAACGGCGTACCTCACATGCATTGAACTCAACCGAGTTAAGTTTAGCCAGTGCCACATTACCTCAGCCAATGCCACGCACCGTCTTTCACATGTGTCGAACTCAATGCTTGTATTCGACGCATGTAAAATACGGCTTTTGACTTAATTAACTACGATTGCTTCATAGCAATTGACTTCTTAATTAAATTCGACCAAATCTGCAGTACATATTCATTGAAATCGACTACAAAACAACAACCTTTATAATCAGGTCAAGTTCGACGCCAAATACGTCGTACAATTTTGGCCTGAAGAGAGACGGCTCTCAGTTTGTGTTTCAATAGAGAAACTTGAAAAGTGAGGCGTTAAAATAGCTGTTTTTAACACTTGCTATTTCTTGCTGAATAGCACTCTTGTGTGTGTTGGCAAAATGTCTATGTCTGAAGAGAATTTCCTTGGTACTAACTGGTAAGATTTACTAATCAATCAATGTAAGCAGATTTCCTATGGCTTTCTTTGTCCAGAATAGAACATTTTGCCAAATGCTTACTGTTGGCTTTGCTCATCTGTACTTCATATTCCTGTGATGTTGTTTTGGCGAATTTAGCAATGAAATGCACTCATGATTTGAAGAAGAATTTCAAAAACCTTCCGCATATTCAGGGGTAGTCGGAGTAGCTTTATTCCCAAACATTTCTTGGCCCGAAATCCACAAATTGAGCAAGTTGTTACCATGCTCTAGATTTATTCAACACGATAGAAAGATTTGTTTTGCCCATGGAAGGGTAGTCTTACTCTCTTCAGGCTAGCAAAGAAGATGCATTTCACGTCCCATATGTTATTGGAATGCTTATGCAGCGTTGTCCAACAAATGCAAATTAGGAAAGCCGCTTCAGCCTCAGCCTTGTTCCGCCGAACATCAGGTGCGTGTTTTTATAAAATCGTTCGTATTAAAATAAAGGAGTGCATTTGATCGAAACCATTTTCTAGGAAGTTTTATTATTATCAGTTTTTTCAATTTCCTACGCAAAGTTCTTCGTCTGACTTTCCTGCTCCAAAATATCTTTTGGTAATTAAGACCATAAACTATTAATATACTAAACTTTACTCAAGTTTATTGACCCAATTTAGAGTGATCATGAGAACTTTGTCATGTATATGTGAAAGAATTGACATTAAAGCTACGGATTTATCAGAAAATTGTAGCCTTTTTCAATGCTTCTGCACACGAAATTACCCTTTCTAGAACTCATAGGCCGGTTTAGTCAAACTGTGTCCTGATGGCAGACGAGAGACTTCAGAGACCATGGGGCGAAAGAGAAGGCCCGAAGCCCCCCGAGAGCTAGGGTTGGGTCTAGAGAAAATCATTTGGGGGCTAGCCATCAGGGCACAAGTGTAAATTGGCTTTAAAAGTGTGGCGTGGCTCAAAAAATATCTTATGGTTTTGGGCCACACCTCCTAAACTATGAGCAAGCTTTTGGGGGAACTCTTATTGGTGGGACAAACCAGTTGGTTTTTATTAGTCATTTGTAAAGCCTTGCCTGGCCAGAGAAGAAGGGGTCTGGGGGCAGTGCCCCCAGAAAAATTGTGAAGACTACGCCCTTTACTTTGGCATAGAATGCATCTCCTAGTAAATCAAGCTTGCTAAGAGTGACAAAGAACTTTGATAGCTTGTGGCAGTTTTCTAAAAAGCAGAGTGCTAGGAGGAAATCAGACATCCTTCAATGTTTAGATATAAAGTTACTAGGCTTCTAAAGGAGCATTTTGATGTTTTTGGGATTGAGCTTCAAAATTTGATTAACAAGTCTGGATAATGGTGTTTTCCCTAATGAGCTAAGAATGGGAGATGTACCGTCCTTGTTCGAAAGCGAAGATCTCTTCATTAAGAAAAACTATAGGCCTATAACTGTGTTGCCTGAAGTCTCTAAAGTATATAAAAGAATTATACAAGATCAACTAATTTCCTATATGGAACCATAAATGCCTATATATCTTTGTGGATTTTGCAATGGATATAGCACACAACATGCCCTTATGAGACTTTTTGAACAATGCAGGGAGTTTCTTGATAAAAATGGTCATGCGGGGGCGCTGCTTATGCATCTTTCTAAAACACTGGACTGCCTTGACCATGATTTATTGCTAAGCCCTATGCCTACGGTTTTAGCAGTAGTGCACTTGCACTCATTTATGGCTACCTCAATGAAAAAACAGAGGGTCAAGGTAAATGGTACATTCAGTGAATGGAAAGAATCAACAAAAGGTGTTCCGCAAGGTTCTGTCTGGGGACCCCTTCTATTCAACATATTTATTAATAATATTTTCTCTTTGGTGAATGAAAGTGAGGTCTACCACTATGGAGATGATACGACTATCTTTGCATGCGAATCTGATGCAAAGAAAGCTCAATATAAGTAAGAGGCAGATGCCAGCCGCCTTTCCAAGTGGTTTTTTGATAACAATATGAAGCTAAATGATGCAAAGTGTCATTTTATGCTGTCCGGAAATAACTCGCCTGGCATTTCAGTGAATGTCGGTTCATCTTGTATTGAACAATCTGACAAAGAAAAGCTCCTTGGGATACTACTTCATAAATACTTGGACTTTAATTGTCACGTTGAACATATAAGCAAAAAAGACTAGCCAAAACGTCATGCACTTGCATGAGTTGCAAAATGCATGGACCAAGAAAAGTTACAGGCAGTAATCAATGCTTTTACATTGGCTCAATGTAGCTATTGTCCTGCAAATTGGATGTTTCGTGATAGAAAAGTGAACAACAAAATAAAGAAACTCCATGCAAGAGCATTAAGAATGCTTTCAAAGATATGTCATCAAAATTTGAAGATTTATTGATGAAAGCAGCCTCAGTCACCATTCAAGAAAGAAATCTACAGTTGCCAACTATAGAAATTTATAAAAACAAACATGAATTTAATCCCAAATTCATAGGTGAAATCTTTGTAGAGAGGAATATCTCACATAACCTGAGAGGTAACAATCAATCACCTGTCGGTACCAATTCTACGTACAAATTCGTATGGTTTGAAGGCATTTGGGTACACTGCACACAAACTATGGCAACCTTTGCTGTTCGAAATAAGAGTGTCATACCTTAACAGAATTTAAGAAGAAAATAAAAAGAACATCAATTCAGCAATTGCAACTGCAGATTGTGCAAAATATATGTCACTAATTTAGGCATTTTATAGGATAATGTAAATAGTATTTTTCAGTTTTAACTTTTGTTAGATGATTGGCCTTAATTAGTTCTTTTAGCTATTCTTATCATGCCAGCCTTAAATGAATAAATAAGTTTGAAAAATATAATTACTAGGTAGGTCTCGATTATGCAGTATGAAACCATAAAGATAACATAAGTATAAATATGAATATAGCATGATATAGGAGGATGTGTTACAAAAGCGGACTGTCCTCTTCCACTCAATGTAAAGCAACATCTTCAATAAATTAAGCATAGCTGATAAGGTTTGGTTACTAACCTTTGCATTGACTATGCTGTTACAGTAATAATGGATACATTAAACATTCCAAATTCTTTACGGTGCTAACTTAGGTAGGGCGAGAATGGCCTGCACTGCTGCGAGCGAAAAGAGCAGAAAAATTTCAGGGCCAAGAAATTAACTATAGAAAATTACTACTGGTTTTATATTATGAGGCCTACCAGACCTTCGAGCATTGGGTGTTGTGAGGCCCCATTCACCTTGAGGCCCTGGGGCAATTTCCCCCCCTGACTCCCCCTCTCGGCGGCTTAGTGTATCCGGGTCGAAAAATTTTGCCAGTCCGCCCCAAAATTCTACCTTTTTGATTCAACAGTTGAGTGAACAGTTGTACAGCGTCATAATGCATTCATTGCTGCCTTTCTCCATTTGAAGATAGTTCAAGGCAAACGGTACCATAAACTGGGAAATGGACAATAACATCTGAGAAATTTTGTATAGCACAAAGGAGCGCGATGCTTAAACTCTCTAGTTCGGGTTAGAAAGGGTATGGTAATAGCTTGAGGCGGGTAGGAAAAGTCTAAAGCTAAATGGTCAGGGGGTCACAATATATGGGCGGCTGGCAACATGTCCTAAAAACACAGCTCCTTACATACTTGCCAAAACACTAAAATTTTTTCTATCATCTTCTCTCAATACCACCATAATTGGTATGACTTTCAGCTACGTTTTCAACGCTTTTGACGGCAATTTCTCTCTATTCAGGTGCTCATCTAGCAACGCAAATTCTGAGTCTGTGTTGGACGATGCCATCGTGGATCAAAATTAATAGGTGTGGTGGGTTGCAATAAAAATGACAAGGTGTACTCTAAAAACGAATTTGTTGGTGGGACGTCTATTCCGGACTGGAGAGTATCTAAGTCTGTGCTTGTATCAAAGACGCAGGAAGCATTTTAAAATGGGGGAGGGCACAACAATTCAGGGGCACCTTCACAAGTACCTTCTTTACACACGCTAAAAAACGTCTCATGAAAATTATTAATGCGGATGGAATTGTGTCATACAAAGTTTACCTCGTGGATTTCTCTATGAATCAGAAAGGAAAACAAGCAGATTTACAACGAATGACATTGTATATATGATTTTGGTTCTCAAGAAATCCTTTACGTATAACTACAATGTAGATAATTTCATATCTTTTATGCTTCTATGTCATGTGCACATCAAAGCCAAGTCTTCGTGATTTTCTTTTGACGAATTGTTCAAATGAACGCTTTAATAGTTAACGTGGTTCAAAAAATAAAGTGAAATAAATTAACGTTTGTGAAGAAAAAATCGCGTCAATTAATGTATCGCTTAATATCATGTAATAAGGTATAATGGGGGTACAGTACATGATAATTTGTGAAAAGTGTGAGACAAGTACCCCCATCCCCTGTGAATCTGTGAACCTCATTTCTAGCATCTCATCAGCAAACTTTCATTTGAAGCTTTATAAAGATTTATCAGAAGATACTGTCGACCGCTTTGATGTTATTTGGTGATGCTAAGGTCTGCTAAACCTTTCTATAACACGATTCGTATGACATAGATGTTCATTTGGGGGATGCAAATTGAAAAATGCTAAAAATAGCTACATGAATGCCTTAAATCAACTTGATAAGATTTACCACCTCAGACAAGAGACCATATTGTACAACTGAATCAAGCAAAGAAATTCTGAGTAGTACAAGCAGCACTATCGAATGTGTATAGGACCAACTTCGAAACGTTGCACACAGGGCAATAATTGTACCAGGGGCGGTCCAAACCATCGCAGTTAGAGGGATTTTTGATTCCACGCCCTAAAATTGTGACGCAGTCTGGTTGCCATACCCATTTCGAAATCTTGCTAGAGGTTCCTCAACCCAACCATAGCATTTTCTAATTGAAGTTGAACAGATTAGAGATTGAACCTTAGTAAGAATTGGGAGGGGGCATCTCCCCAACACCCCGTGGCGCCGCCACGTCATTGCACGGTAAGAATGGCCAGTAACATAAAAAATAAGGCTGTGAATTGTTATTAACATCTATAGAAAGCAGCAAATTAAAGCAATTCCATACAAGTCGGAAGCACACACCAGTTACAAAAATCAAGCTACTGAATGCAAATAAGTGAAGTAAACTACAGATATTTATAAACCTGTGCTATCATTGAAACGACGCAAAACATTATCTAATACAACATTAGTACGATATGACAAATGGGAATACTCTTAGAACCCCATTTTTCAATTCCTGGAGAAACGCGCCCTCTGATTGCCGAGATTTCCCCTTCTAGATGAAACAATGGTACATGCTATTTGTAAGAAACCTAACTCAAGATCCAGTACTAAAAGTTTCTAAAATTCTGCCCACAGTTTAGTTCTAAAGGTTTCTTAAAAGCTTTAATTTAGCGAACTAATTTAAATGTAGCAATTGATTGGTTCTATAACAAAGAAACTGAGTCATTGCGAGTTAAATTCTAAAGCAATGTTACATTCACGTTGAACGGGGTAACGATTTCTTCTTAGCTGTCCTTGTAGTTCCAAAAGTTTTTTTTTTGAATTTTAGGCTGTCTAGTACTAAGTTGCTTATAAAGTGGTTTCTTATAAAAACAACGCGTAGATGAAGTCATTGGTGTACACGTGAACGTCTTCAATAGACCTATAATCCATTCAGTACCTCAAATAGAAAGAAATAACCATCTACTGGAAGGAGGGGTGGTGGGTTAAAACACTGTAAAATACTGTAAATGTGGTGGCAAACAAGACAACTCGATGGGAAACTGCTTCTCTAGCATCTATAAAAATAGAGGTCCTGACCGAGCCACTAAGGGGGCAACTTATCGTACTAAACGTAAAGGTAGCACCTATGGGGATACAAAAGTTTAGCAGCAATAGAATCAACTTCTTGCAGTTTATGATCATCAATAATCACTTCATGTGGAATGGTGGGATGGGTGGTTCTTGTGGTAATTACTGAGCCAGGCAGCTGACGGTGATTTAAGGCCATCTACGAAAGTCTTTCCAGCACCATCCACGTACAGATCAATTGCAGTTGGCTTGGGCTTTGGTGGATCACGATGGACGAACAAGGAGGCGATCGCAAAAGCAAGACCAATTATGGCACACACGATTCCAATAACTGGAATGCAAGCAGATTCAACGAAGAGACCCACACCCGCAGCTATAGTAGCAACGCCCATAGTAATACCCTGAAGAATGAAAGGCAAGTGTAAAGGTAAAAATAAACGAAAAGTAGCATGAAAGAAGAAATTACTTATTAGAGGAATAAACTCTTAGAACAACAAGTACATTACTTTGCAGAAATATATGTAGTTATAGATGCATATACATATAAATATACATACATACATTCTATCTATATATACATATACATATACATATATATATATATATATATATATATATATATATAT
>WIPJ01000076.1:260571-276796 GCA_018155075.1 Cassiopea andromeda
ATATATAGTGGTTAGATTCAATATAATCAGAAAACGAACTTCATATGATAGAAACATGACGACAAGACACCAGCGTATTAAGAGGTCTGTAGCATAAAACTGGTAGATTGAAAGAATCGACCGTATCTGGTCATAGAATGGGAGTGAAAGTGGTAAAAATCCTACCTGGCAAATGTCCAATGCTTTTTGTGCCACGGGGGCATCTGTCCTGAAATCTCTTGCTATTTGAAATCCAATCACAACACAACCGGCCACTCCTGCAATCAACCCTGAAACCTTGGCAAACTGTTCGGTTACTGTGAACATCTTCTGCCAGCCGCTGACCATAGTATCGACGTCTTCCAGCTCATTAGCAGTAGCTTTAGCAATGGCAGAATCCACATCCGCCGCATCGACCTCTGCGAATGGAATCAGAAGTTACTCGTAACATTCCGTAAATCAAGATGAATGCATTTACGATGTGACTGAAAGGTGAGTGAAGAACGTGATAGGCGAGTTAAATAAGCAAACGGGTTTATACGGACTTTTTGAAAAAAGATTCATTTAACTTTGGCTGAAAGGTACAAACTTTCCCCAACATTTTTGTGAAAACCTATTTATCCCCTGATCCCTGGGGCTTCAAGATTTGGCCCTTGACTGTTGATGCCGCTATTCTTAGTACGGTGTTCGCAATATTTTTGGATAGGGACTGTAAATGACAAAACTAATTATCATTTTTCTTGAATTTATCAATTAAAAAATCTAAGATGATACTTAGAAACGACTCACAAATAAAATTGCATAGGCACATCTGTGAGCATAGCTACCCCGAATATAGCAAAGTTGAGGCGAGTGTAATTAGCATGAATCAGCACCGGAGATGCAAATTGACAAAGAATGCAAATAGGCTAAGACATAAATATTTTTACCAAGCGCTGAGGATATGAGCAAGACTAGATAGAAGAAATAGAACTTTATGGGTCTAGTACTAGATAAATTGCAGCAGCCCTGTGAGAAGGTGGACTGGGAAGACTGCTTCTGAGTAGAGAAAGCATTGGGGTCTGTCAGCTTGCCCCAGAAAATTTTTCAATTCATATACTCTAGAACATCGGAAAATGCCATTTTTGCAAATAAGATGGATGCTATGTTAATCATTCATCTCTATGCAGAGGAAAAGGGACCCTCCCCCCTCCAACTTGTTCTAATTGAAGTTTGATGACTTTATACGCCGATCTATAAAGCTTTAATCTCAGAGAGAGATAAAAATGCAGAAAATGAGTTGAATAATACTCGCTATGAAATTTTCTCAGAGGGGCACGAAGCTAAATGTTGAAACTTTAGGGGACCGTGCACCCAGGCCCCCCATTGACTTTGGGCCTGCTTCAGTGATTATCAAAATAAAATCTGACCAACATAAAGAATCCTATTTTTTCTGACCATTGCAAGCTCCTATCAATTCCCTGATCTGAGAAGGACCTTTTCCCCGACATTCCCTGATCGCATAAATCTTGAACAAAAAATGGTCAATGATGAGAACAAATGATGATTAAGGGGTTTACAAAAACTTCATAAAAATAGCTGATGAGAGCCTATGACGTAAGTGAATAATGAGCCATTACCATGGCTTTCAATTTCTAACTAAACCCAAAAAGTCTGAGAACTTATTCAGTTTGCAGTATAGACTAGCAACAGACATGATCTTAGAATAATCGATCAATCAGCAATTTTAGGCACTTACTTTCGATTTGTTCCACATTCTTATCGATCTTCTCCTCCATCTCTTGAGCAACCTCAGGTTCATTCCTCGCTTTTATTTTGTCCTTGATAAACTTGAAAGCTATTTTGCCATTTTTGCATGACGTCTGAAAGTTCTCGATGAAATCTGGAATGCCTGAAAATGTACGCACTGCAATATCAACAGAATCTGCAATCAATTGAACCTTTTGTTCTGGTTTCAGGTTTTTCCAATCCATAAATGTCTTGACAGTAAAATAGATCCCAGCTATCCACAATGCAGAGCACATAGTAACCCCAAAGAATTTGGCAATACCAGCCTTGATTGGGTTCCTCTCTCGCCATTCCTTTATGCTCGAGACCAGTTTACCCCAAGCTTGACCAGATTTTAACATGTAAATATTAATCACTTCAGAAATAAAGCTTGCAAAGTGTGTAGAGACATCGTTTGCAATTTGCTCTTCTGTTTCCGTCATGTCAATGTTCAGCTCCGTTGCAGCAGCGTTGAGTTGTTTACTGAGGTTGGCATTTAGCTCCTTGGTAGTTGAGTCTCCTCCAGATAGTATTTTAAGCACGAGTTGATGTATGATATCGGAAAATATCTCTTTCATTTCTGCGGCCGTGCTTTTACTTCCATCGAAATAACTCGTCATCTCATTCAATCTTGTCACCAATACCTTCTTATAGAACTGTGGGCCATAATTCTTCGAGGGAGCTAAACAATACAGCACCATCGACTGCTTCTGTATTATCGCCATCGTTTGCTTGATTTCTGCAGCCAGTGCCAATCCATTCAAAACTGATGTCTCGTTTAGCTTAGCATAGAGCTTTTCAGCCCAGTACTCACCACCTTCTGATGACTTCACATATTTATCAACATCTGGGCATGACTGAATGTAGGCAATGCGGGAAAATTCATTATTTACATTATTATAATTAGAATCACGTGCCAAACAACCAGTATCATTGCCCACCCAGTAATATAGCAACTTATTTCGCTGTTCATCAGTTATTTTGTTCTTGTAGTGGTCACTCTGCGCCAATCCATTCATCAAGTAAGCATTCGCAAAATCTTGGCTTAAGAAAGTCTTGTACGTGTTTGCAACAGATGCCATCTCACCGCTGAGATCTGGCTTAACAACACCAAGAATCTTTTCACGAAGGTTGCTGTCCATTTCGTATTTCATTCCCTCTTGTAGCAAACTAAATGTCAGCTCATGTATTGCTTGTGGGTCAGGTGGGGTTATCATGTACAATTCATCTAGACTCAAATGCTGATCAGTCATTGTGGCCAATGTCATTGCCATTGGAGCTGCACTAGAAACAGAATCTTCTGCAGAGCCATCAACTGCATCTCCTGAAATGCTGTCTGAAACGTACTGTGCTGGCTGACTGACTGCATGTATGCTGCTGCTCAGGCTGGTGTTCCTTGCAGTAGCTAGCATCGCTTCTGTAGCAAGATTCTTCTCAAGTGTGCCCTTCCATGCATAAGTAGCACCTTGCAAATTGGACTTCGTAGCATCATACTTCACACAGGTTCCGGTGAAGGAAGCAAAATCCATGCTGAATGTACCTGACAGTTTTGTGTATCCAAGGTACGACCAATAATCAGATGGAATTGGAACACTGACTGTAAGCTGTTGTTTGGCATCAACACCAAAAACGACATGGTCACCAAGGCTGTCCAGTGTGTCCATGGGAGGAATACGAATTGTACCAACAGTCTTGCAGCTACCTGAGGAACAGTCAACTCCCATTTCTAACTCACCAAAGTCAACCCAATTGGTAAATGTTTGGGTGCTTGTTGTTTTCTCTTGCGAACTTCTATAACAATTGTATTTGTTCACATGGGCAGTAGCTACAACGTTGGCAGACAGTTCTGACTTTGTGTCATTGCGACTATTAGTGAGTGCAACAAATCCATGACCCTGGGAAAGGTTGCCATGAATTTTCACAGATCCATGTTCAGATTTTCCATCAGTGACAGTTCTTGTCCACGTTATCTTATTGTCATCAGAAATTTGTGCATCTGGAACATGCTCCTCATCCAAAAAGACATGTCCTCTCACGACAGATAATTTCTTTGGCATAGAATATGTATCATGTGTTGTCTTGCTACCTTGATATTGCAAATTGATGACTGGTAAAGAAAATTCCTTCCGTGAAATCTTTTCCTTACTTGGCTTCTTCTCTTTTGTCATTTTATTTGTTAAATAGTTCTTAGTAATAGATTTCATTGCCTTTGCAGGGCCATCACCAAGGACCTTCTTCAGCACTGGCTCCAACTCATCCATGTGTCTTTGCAACGACCTCTTTTCACCAACTGACAAACTCTCCATTCTTTCGGCAGCATTTTTGCATGTTATCTCTGGGTAGTTCAGGCAAACAAGATAGCCATTTGCGTGGTATGACCTTGGGCCCTCTCTAGTGTGAACTCCAAACACCTTGGTTCCAGCTGGATAATCTTTAAAGTGAATTGAATCGATTCTCTCCCATTCATACTCGATCTGACCACTCTTGACAGTCTTTACTTTCCTCACGTAATCTCCCTCAGTCAGCTGACCGACTTCTAGCCAATGATTTTCTGATTTTGCTAAATGTGGGTTCACTGCCCTCCAACCATCTTGCGTCCAAAACGGATGACCAGACGTGAAGAAAGGCTCACTCTCATTGAAACCAAATATAGCTGTGTCGTCTTGAAGATCATTTACTACTTTCTCAGATGACACGATAGCAACACTACCATCCCTGCCGAGTATTTTATCATTTTCTTTCAGCGTCTCAATTGGAACGGATTTTGAGTTGGCAAGGAGTACCAAAGTGTCACCAAGAAAGCAGCTTGTTGGACTGTTCACGTGTGACTTTTTGACAATATTATCAGGTGACTGTCCCGACACCAACAGGCCATATTGTCCTGGACCTTGCTTGGAATACAACCAGCTTCTCACAGCATCACCATAGGATATCTCTGTGTGGTCCTCAGTCATTGGTATTGTGCCTGGCAGTACGATAGGAGGAGACATGGTTGTCCATGACTTTGTATGCGACTTGAAGCAAGCATTTACAACTGATGATGAAAATGGTCGATTCAACAACCATCCACGAACCAATGACAATCTGTTTTCTTTGTGGACAAAGCTTTCAATTGAATCCATCACATTCTGACTGCTTAAAGCTACCCATTTCTTTTCAATCTCGTTCAACTTTTGAGATCCAAGCACTGACAGCAAGAATAACTTCATCTTCACTGGTAGGCTGGCCTCTTCACTTAGTTGCTTAACAATTGTACCAACAATGTATACCTCATCCTCTAAAATCTTCTCCAATTTCTGAACCCAGTCTTTCTTATCACTGAGATATTGCTGGAATCCATGCTTTCTTTTAAGCACTTCAACAAGTAATGCATCACCCATGGACCGGCCAGACTCTGCATTGATAACCCCCTCGATTTTACTCTTAGCCAAGTTTCCGTTTGTGACCTTGTTGAAATTGTACTTGGCAACCTGTATAACAAGAATAGCTTATTGAATTGAACGTAAGGTGGAGCACAAGTAATTGGGATGTGAAACTGGGGGAGATAGGAAATTGGGGGCTGGAAAAATTCTTGGAAGTGAGTAATATGGGGTATTTGAATATATAAGTGGAGTTGGGAAAATACAAGCCGTGTATGTTTGGGCGAGGGATTTTCACACCTTCATTCATGTGATGATAAGTCTGAAGAAGAGAATAATGAATACTATTGATTTCACTGCAAAAACTTCAGAAGAACTTCCTTAGATCGCACGAAATCCTGGAAGGTAATAATTGAGAGGTTGGAATAAGCGTGGGGGTTGGAAAACCTATAAAAACAAATAACCTGGGGACCATTATTCGGTACTAAAGTGTACTTTCAAAAGAATACTTCAAAATGAATACAAAAACCTTGAAAAAGTGAACTTTCTAGGAATCCTTGTCTTTAGTAGCAAAATGTCTTTATTCAACTACATCATCAATTTTGACTTTTTTGGATTTGTTGATCAGAAATGGTAGGATCTAATCGGTAGACATGGTAGTAAATTAACCGTACATTGAATTACTTACACTATTTAGATCAATTGCAACTACAGAAACTGCCAGTTCGTTTCTCAAAGCTGTGAAGTCTTTGTCTCCAAATGAAGCGTTGCCTGATGACTGATTGAAAAAGGTTTCTGCTACTCCATCTCCTGAATGTTTGAGAGAATCACTAAGGATGTTCTGCATATCTTCATTTGGTAGAGTAGTGAAGGAATCGGCGATGTCCAGTATACCTTGCACATTTTTGTAGCTGGAAACGGCCCTAAACATAAGAAACTCAGTTAAGGCACGAGCTGCTTATTGAATGGCTAACTTCAAGAAATACTCGAAATGAAATGACAACAGTTAATCTGATTTTGTCAACAGTGAAACATCGAAATTAACTTTGTTGTATTATTGCACAGCTGCATGAAATATAAGGATGATCGAGCAAGTTATAAAGAATAAAAAAATTATTGCGGATAGTAGCGTGGTGGAATAGACTATCTTAGGGGACAGGTGAAATCTGGCTCCCCTTTGTTATAAACAGCTTACATTTTACGAGAGAAAATAATCCAAAACGTTATAATGTTTCAATCCAATTATTCGTTTTGGTCCTTTGGCGCCCCTTAAAAACATACGAGGTTGTGAAAACAAATCGTGGGATATTACAGGCACGAAACTAGGGGGTCCTGGGGGTCTGGGCCCCTTCCATCTTTATAACAAAGGACGTTTTCATTATATTGAAAAGGCGTGGTTCCAAAAATTTTCTCGGGGCTTCGACCCTAGCCCCTCATTTTTCCTTTGCTACTGTGAAAATGGATTGCAATGAGGATCATTAGACTTCAGAAATGACCATGCGAGTAACCTTCCACACACTATTTCCTCCTTTTATGAATCTAGAAAACTGTATCTAAAGCCTTTATCATCTTTAAAAAGTTTTAGTGTGCCCTTTTTCATGGATTGGACCCCTGTCCTCGAAAATTCCTAGTTGTGCGTCTGTCCTAGGTGGTGAAAGTATCATACTAGAACACCATGTTGCATAGCAGGCTGCCCTGCGGGGTACAGCAGAAATATCCATCCACATACGACAAAATATGGGACATTTCGAAAACTTTTCAAATTTTCTAGCAATCGAATATCCTAATGACGACGAAGAATCAGGTCAAATTGAAGCAGACATAATAGCTGATATAGGGTCTAATGCACTAAACCAACCAATTGAAAAAAAATTCGATGAGGGCATATATTCTATCTCTGATAAGAGATCGAGTATGAAGATAATGTCTGTGCTACATTCCAAAAATGCTTTTCCAACGCTCTAGAGGGCGTGGCCTCTAAAAAGTTTTCGAACACTCCGCTCGCATGTATGAAACCTCATTTCTTCTGCGCGAATGATGCACTCAACTAGTAGCTTATGCAGTTTAAAAATTTTTGCGTGCATTAGTGTGTACTCAGCAGCTAAGTTATTTGGGTAATTCCACTTTAACACTGTTTCATCATAATCGATGGTAAGTGATGTTGTTTCAGCCATAGTAACTATAGTGGCTGTGAAGGAATTACCAATTGCACAATTTGGTTCATTATGAGGGGGTCATAATTACTGCAAATTCTGTTCTCCAAACTTCGCCCCCCTTGCTCTACTATGGCTTCAGCGTTCTTGGCCCAGGGACCATGGACATGCCCTGAGGGGCAAAACCTGCCAGTAAAAGCACTTTGGAGGGGCAAAAGCCTTACTTTCATATTTAAATCTCCAGGTTAGTGATTCTGTTGGGAGGGGGCAAACCTATGCAAAATTTTTCTATTTGGGGGCATTGCCACCGTGCCCCCTGCTGGTACGTGCCTGACTTAACGTTGACCAATGCCCACATATTTCAAGGTTCAAAAGGAAAGAAACAGTTTTGCAGTTAGTGGAAAGCATATGTATCGGTGTCCAAAAATTAAGACTTTCCTAGCAAAAATTCAAGAGTTCATATGTTTTGTGCATGCACATTAACGGAAAGTGAAAAAGCTCCACGTGCACTTGAAATGACGACAAATCTCAGTAAATACCAACTTCACATACATGACATTTTGTAAACAGATAAATCAAATTTTGAATATACAGACACTAAAAAACTTTCTTAAAAGTCTCAAAATCCACTACTGAACTTTCTTGACGTTTTGAGCAGCTGAGTACTAGTTTCTTATAAACCACTTTCTTATAACAAAATGTATTTAAAAGTCCCTATTACCTAGCCATGACACCCTCTTGGACCTCAGCCAACCAACCCGGCCTGAGTGACATCATAGTGTGCCTACATTGTCCCCCGGGGCCTGAATGAGTTTGACACCCCTGGAATAAAGTGTGGTAGTACAGTAAAAACCCACATACAAGAAACTATAGTTTTGAAATTAGCCTGCTCGTGTTCTTATGTAATGAGTTAACTCCAGTAATCAGGGTTCCGATTCTCAACACAAGTTCCAATTCAAATGCCAGAAAAAAGATAGTTGACCATTTAGCATACAAGTAACTATGGCAATATACTTAACCACCCAAAGTAGCTTTGTAGCTCAAAGCATATCTACGAACATTCCCATTTCAATTATACATGCGCCATATCTGGAGGATCCATGAAAGGAGTTAAGTGGCAAAAAGTCTGAGCTTATTTCCCAGTGGACAAACAACGAGCCACTTATAAGAACCTAGTTGGAATGTCAAGCTGGAAAGGTTCTAATTATTCGAAGTCAAAGTATATAATTTCAGGCTGTAGGTTCATATTCAAAGAAGGTAATTACTGTATGTTGTTGAAACAATCATCAATTCTGTGAGCAGGATCTCCTCGGTAACAAAAATCTTAAAGCGTCTCCTCTCCCATTGACCAACTACTTGAGGGTGCTATTCCACTTACGAACAGTGGCTAACTCTATCCACAAAATGCTCAAAATATCTTGAAAAGTTGCTCAAAAAATCTCTAAAAGTTGCCCAAAAGATGCCAAAACTTTTGACAAAATGTTGCTCCTTATCAAAAAAACTGCCAAGAAGTTGCTCAATGGTTAAGAAGCCATTTTAAGTCTGCATGAATTCAGGGTCGGTATATGTTGTAAATTGGGCGATAATGGGATAAGAAAAGGACTAGATGGAATCAAATGGAAGCTATTTACATTATTCTAAGATTGATTATATCAGGTTCTACTCTGCTCAACTCAATTCTCAATTCCAATACAATTCTAAATCCGCTAGCATGTGCAAGGCATGGATACCAAATAGGCGTAGGTAATGGAACATGGGGAGAGCATGCTGAGAAGGCGCAACGGAAGTGCCCGAAACAAGAGCCCAGTGCCCCTTTTAGCCCTCCGCGGCGGCCCTTCACAACGGTATATATCTGCCTTTGTAAGTTAATGTGTAGGCAACCCTGAGCTGCAATATGTATCAAGTTACATATATACTTTCCTTGCATTGCTGTGTCAAGGAAACTGTTCATGGGAAGTGTTATGATAAGAACTGAACGTATGACCATGCCTATAGTACAACCAACTCAAATTTCAACCATACCTATATTCACTGACTGATCACACCTGCTCAATGAATTTTGGACCGAATAGAGACTTTTTCACAAGAAATGCACATTCTATCTTCAACCTAAATTTTTCTCATTATTTTATCAAATCCAATCTAGAGTGTTTCTCCACAGTTTCTTAAAATTCTAAATTTTCGAAAAACAAAACCCAGATGAGGCAACTATGATACAAGAGATAGAGGTTCAGTTTTTTGTGAAGCATGTAATAGATGGTGCTTTAAATTTTTTTCTAGTTTGATAAAACATCTTTCGTAGATGCACAGTTTTTCAAGCTTGAATTTGAAGCTCAGCCAGCCTCTGTTTCTTGAACGTTTCTTAATTGTTACTTAATTTTAGCCTCGCAGTTATTATAGAAATTTTTCATAAAAACAACGTGTAACTTAATATTAGTATTAAAAAACTGGTCCACGAGAATCTCGAAACAAGTTGCATTCTGCAATCTCTGATTGTTCGTAGTAGTAGACGTAGTTGGGCTATGACTATCACTATCGAGGCATTTTAACTTAAAAGTTGCCCCATGCACTGAAAGTTACTCGACAAGCTAAAAGTTGCCAAAAATGCCTAAAGTTGATGAAAAGTTCCAAAGCAACTTCAAGACCGGGCTAGCGGTGGCGGAAATTCGGGGGGGCGAGGGGGGCAGTCGCCTCCCAATAATTTCAGACTTGCCGAGTGTGATACGCGATTTATTAGTAGTAGCTCACAGGAAGCAATGAAGAACAATGTATACGTCAGCGTACTGGCGTGAGGTTGCTTTTTCTTAAAATTTATTTTGAAGGCATTGGACAGTAAAAGGGCAGGGCCAGTATTTCCAGTGGCGTGCTGGCATAACTTTGGCGTAGCTTTCCTATGTTGTTCTTATTCATCAAAACTCGATGCAAACAGGTTAGGGGATCAGCTTTCCATTCTCAACAGAAAGATCAAGGCGGAAAACAATTTATATCCTACTTCGCAGACGGGCGTTTTCCGACGTTCTGACTTGCTGAAGGGCGCGACCTTTTCGTGAGGGCAAGCTATTAGACCTCCAGTTTCCTCTCTCTCCTTTTGCATGTTATCATAGCTATAGCCTTCCAACTACTTGTCTCCTTGTTGGTCAAGACTTTCCACCATGTTGCTCAAGATTTTCCAGAGTAAATTTTACATGACATGCACCTTAACTTTCACGAGGTTTTTGCCCCCACCCCTAAATAAATATGTGAAAATGCCCGCCACTCATTGTGAATGCCAACAATCCAGCTGGAAATCACACCAATCAATTCCCGGGGTCACCTAGCGTAATGGCATACGCGGACATACAAGACCTAAAATATCAGCATTCTGTTTACAGTTCTCAGTTCACAAACTTTTATCACCCAGAAATACTGACAATTAATTCTTGGCCCAAAAGTATTTGACTAATATCCCCGTATGCTGAGTGCCCCCCTGGGTATCAAATATTGTTTTTACTTCTAAAGTAAAATCAGGGTGAAACTACAAAAGCAAACTATCCTACCTTTGAACTTTCACAGAAGACTCTTGAGTTGATGCTGTGAAGTCAGCAATCTTGCCGAAATGCATCATAGGCCACATGGTAGTCATCTGCAGAATTGAAAACCATATGTTTCAAACAAAATAGGAGTAATGTAACGTGCGCTTCATAAGAACGAGGCTCTAGGGGGTGTGGCCGACTGATAACAGCTTCGACCGCACCAGTCGGGCCCCTCAACATACACCCGTATATACTTGCATCCTAAATCAGTCCCTACAAAAGTATAACATGAAAGATTTATTGAAATAACGTTACGAGTATTTGTATCAGAGTTACCATATATATTAAAATTTATATTCCTTATGTATGAGAGGCAGAAACAATAGAACGTGGGGCTGCCCTTTGTCCCAAGAAGGGTTTGACTATTGTTCATCCAAGTTGAATGATCCAAATGCCACATCTTTCTCTTCAAAACAGTGGAGTAGAAAGTGCATTTCCAGGATCTGTGGATGATGACAGGGTACACATGGCCATTGGCAAGTCGGAGCATAGATGATAGGAAGTAGTTTCATCCTTGGCTCACGTCTTGAATATTGAATGGATTTTGATTGTTCCACGCTTATCCCATTTCTGAGGTGTGCAAAGAAAATCTAATGCAGAAAGCTTTATGAATTTAGGAGTTTCACACAAGTAGACATGGGAGTTCAAGTCCTCTGTGGGAGCTTGCTAGACCTTCTACACGACGTCAACGGCCAGAAAGCGAAAAACAAAGTACCTTGAACAGCCTCTTTGATGATTCTTTACGTCTTAAAATCGATGCTCTGCGCCTCTTCTGTGTTGCAGTAAACTTGGTGCTCTATTTTTGCCTTGAAGTTCTGCTAACTCTGCTCTGTCTCACCCCTGCTGCCTTCTCTGGAACTTTACCTCTTCGTAAATACCTATCCGTCTGTCCAACTAACGAGATTTATAGGCAGTTCAATTGACGCAAGTCTGTGCAGAACAATGGCTAGAACACGTCACACTGCTTCCCCCGTCCACTGAGGATTACATCAATGGTAGTACTGAATATCAATGTGAACCCAGCGGCGCATTCACAAAAGTCCATACAATTTGTCACGAGTGATGCAGCCCTCCCGGTAACCAAATTTAAATGATAGAGAAAACAATGGTGGATAGAAAATACCACTTACGGAGTAGCCTTTTACGGTTTAGTTGCTCTTAAATAAAAAGCCACTGGAACTCACACAATTACTCCTACTCTTCACTCCCGAATAAGCGTGGGGTCCCAATAAGCGGGGGTTGGAAAATTCCTCAAGAGGAAATAAGCGGGATGGTCGGAATAAGCGGAGGGGGGCTGGAAGTTTTGGCTAACTATACACCAATTAATCATTAATTTAAATATCTCCATAAACGCCACTGCAAGCAATCACTTTTCGGAATGCTGTCTCATATACAGTAAACCCCATTCAACATTAAGGCTACTCAGTTATGGCACCAACTTTCTTGCAGATTCTTTCTTGCAGATTTCTTCTAAAAAAATTGAAATGCTTAACCCTAATAAGAGCGGGGAGGCGGAAAGTTGATCGAAAAAGATTAGCGTGGGAAGCTTTTCGGGAGCTAAGAGTACCCTGTACGGAAAAAGCTTTATTTTGATTTATTTAAAACGTAAAGTGAGAATGCATTCCGTGGCACCATCACAGGCAAAAAGGGGAACTATGCAACCTGAAAAGGGGCACTCTACATAACGCTTTGTGAAAGTGAGGGGGCAGGTGCCCCTGTGTCAGTCCGGTTCCTTCGTCCATGATTGGACAACAATTTGCTCATCATGGCTACTACCGCCCATTTTAAGACGTAGGAAGAAGCTTTGTGTTTTAAATTTAACCACAAACCCAGACGAACTTAGTCAGGGGGTAAATCACATTTTCAAGTCCTGCATTCGCGTGCAGATCTTGTGGGCGGGTTCTCATGCAGATTTGGATGCATATCCTGTAGGCGATTAGTAATTTCAACAATCTTTTCAAGAGTTGTTTCTCACAGTAATCTGCTTCCCTTCATAAGCACAAACTCACTGCCATTTGCTCACGAGGCCGTTACATAATGTATGAGAAAACATACAAATTGCAACCTGGAGTTTTCTTTCTCTTTTACTTCCAAAGTTCCCTAAACTCATGGTAAAATTGCAGCTTTGTTCTACATTAACTGTTTGTACACTAATTGTTTTGGTCTGGTATTGACGTAAACTCTTTTACGCAAACACTGACCAGAGATGCATGAGAAAACATGACGCAGTGTTAGATTAGCGAACACTCATCAAACTACGCAAGCAGATACATTTTCTTTCATTCATTGCTATTCACAGGCCTGTCTCTATGCAGGGGCGAAGCTAAAGAAAGTTTTTGGTGGGGTGCACAACCACAATTTGGCTACAAACAGACTTCGTTCGAGCCTAATTTGTCAACAAACAGGACTTTTCTTGAGCTTTCTCAGCAATACAACGTTGACGAACACTACTGATATTCGGTAAATGTACCGACAAGCTAAATATTGGGGGTGCGGCACCTATCCACACCCCCTATGGCTACATCACTGTCTCCATGCTTGTGCCTCGCGTAACAGGTCTAGGGACTCCTACACAACATTACTAGAACAAGCCAATAATAACGAGGCAGCTAAGCTTTCGTCAATAATGGAAGCAAAATATTTGATGCTTCATTTTCTATGTAACACTTGGGGGAGGGGGTTGGAGGTATAGTCTTACGTAGCCACATAATATAATGTAGCACTTCCACGTTAGGTTTTTCAATGTATGTATGAGTATTCTTACTAGATTTCGTACTAAGCAGAACGTGCAAGTAAAGGAGCTTCGAGTGGATATTCGTACAAACTCATTTAACAATATCTCCAAAACCTTTCCAAAGCCAAATTACCAAATTTCAAAAAAAGCCATGAAAGAATTTCGTTTGCATTTTGAAGCCCAACAAAATAGAAAAAAAATTATGTTTAATGCTATATTTAATGATTTTTTGATGGATTCTGTCTTATAGTACAAATAGTTAATTGAACAAACATATCATATAACATGTTTAATACAGCACTATGTCACATCCATTTTAGGATATTTTAGAATTTCCCCAAACAAAATTCCAAAAATTTTCCATAGCCAGTTTGAGAAACCTCTCTCTTTCTAAAACTTTCCAGGTCCTGGAAAATTGCATTATCAAATTTCAAAACTTTCCAAAACTTTCCAAAACCCTTACAGACCGAGTGTTGGATACTTCGTCACGTGTTGCACTCCTGTGCAATTCGTCGTATATCAAGCTTAGCAATCGCTTTACAGTTCACATTTAATAGTTCACAGTTTAAGTTAAGAGTTTCAAATTAGAACAATATGTATGTAATTACTGTAAATATTGGGTTGATTCAGTGCTATTATATATCTAATGAGAAGTTTAGTTCACTGTCAAGTCTTGCACTGATCCACAAGAGCATACAGTTTACAACACCCTGTATTTAACTATGAACTAGATAGTTTGTCTTATCAAAAAACTTGAAGAAAGAATAAAATAATTCCCACAGAAATGGAAAAGTATAAACAACTTTACGAGGCTATAATTCTCAAAAGCAACACCTCCACGTTTTAATTTTCAATAAAAAGGAAATGAGCCCATGAAATATTAGACATTCTTATGCCAAATGGCTGGGGATATTGTTGCATTGCCGTGCGTAATGGGTGCGAAATTCCAATCTTATTAGAAAAGAAGAATGTTAACTGATTTCCTGCCACCGTTACATGTGATTATACTGACTCTCGTGTACTTGTTACCACAATAAGCTACACGCCACAAAACTGGGGGTATTCAATTGCTAACGACTCCAAATTGCGCCTTCCAAATCGCACAAACAGCATGAACAATGACGAGAGCTGGGTAACAGCTCGATTTTAAGAAATATTGGCATGCTGCGTTTGACAAGAAGAGGCTGATGGAAGCAGTATCCCTCTCTGAAAAGACTTTTGGTTTCTTGTCAAGTTGTAGTTGAGCCTTAAAGGCAGTAGGAGAGAAATGGCGCTATAGGGAGTCTTTTATCTATGGGGAGCTGCCCCCAAAATTCTTAAGATACCCCAATCGGTAGTAAACTTTGAGAAAAATGCACTGTTTGTGGTTAGGAAAGCTCCATGAAGCCCCAAGGGACACTATTCTGCTTTTTAAAGTGTGGACATTAAGATGAGGCCCCCACGGTGGGACCTAGGAAGCATTTATAAAACGTTGGGCACATTTATTCAGGGACATCTCACAAGCAAAAATGACAATTATTATGAGCTGTAAAGGGCGACTTTAATCCCAAATTTGTGAAAAGTTGGGGCACTCACACCTGCGCTCACTGGTTCCTATGTACGCAAAGTAAGGATTAGGCAGTTGTTGCCTGTGATGCTTTGGTAATGCGAAATTTTCAGCACGCGTAGAGGGAGCCATCGAAAGGGAGAGCAGAGGGGACAAAGTGCCCCAGGGCCTCAAGGTCTAGGGGCACCTCATTGCCCTTAATAGTTCAAAATCTAGGGGTCCCAAAAGGTTTAACTGGTAGAAGGTTCTCGAGAGCTAATTCAGACCCTCCAACTTTTCTGCTCACCTTGCTCGCAGGGGACCTCATCCTTCTCTTTTATCCCTGGGCTTCAGAAGCTTCTGCGGACCCCTGCTTATGCAGGAGAAACAAAAAGTCGCTTTACGTAACTGCTTGAAGGATTGTTATTAATGCTGGAAACGTGTCCTCATTTCATGAAATTGTTTGTAAATTTCCCATTTCGGCCTACATAGTTGCCCTATTTTGCACGTGACGGTGATTGCACATGGAGGTTTTGTCCTTTCAGGACAAAATCTTCAGCTACGTATTTGAGCTGGTGGGTATAACCCCCAAAATTATTTTGTCTCTAACGTAGCTTTTATTTTTGCCTGTACAGACATGTTTGTGAGCAATCTGTTTCCATACCACATATCATCAGTTGGCATCTTATGTTGTAATCACCCTTGTTTCTTGCTGTGTCATGTCTACCATAAAACCCCCTTTGTTGTTTTGTGTTCAGACACAAGTAAAGAAATCTTTAGTAGAAGGTACTTAGGGCCGAGATACATGGTTTGTTATTCAGCTAGATAACACATTAGATAGTTAATTTTGGACTATCTAATGACATATCTAATTTTGTATCATGACAAAAATTATACGTCAGACATTGGAAAACGATACTTGAAAGGGTGCCGACGATTGACACCTAAAATGCTACAGACAAATTAAAGTATTTGCACTAAAAACCAGTACTGTTGATTGTTGGCTCGTGCTGATGTTACAGGTGAAAATTTCCAATCATATCGTTCTATTTTCAATGTCAGTGATCATGGAACACTGGAGTAACTCTTGATTGGACTGGGAAAATACATACATACATATATATATATATATATAT